>VZRH01002606.1:2054367-2072024 GCA_013397555.1 Urocynchramus pylzowi
AAAATTGATCTCCCTCCCCGGGCCTCCTTTGGTTTTTGGTTTTTTCCCCTTTTTTTTTTTTTTTTTTTACTTTTTTTCCCCATAACATTCCTTGTTTTGCTTTTTTCAGGTTTTCCTTTCTGTCCTTAAGGTACCTGCTCTTCCATCTTTTCCTCTATGTGCTCTGCTTTAGGAAAAAAATTCCTCCTCTCACTGATCGCATTTGCACTTTCTTTTCTTGTACTTGGTTTTCCTTGGGCTATGTTTTTCTCTGCCTCCACAGCCACATCAGAGAAAAGTGTTTTGGAAAGTCACATACTGTCCCTTCATGACCCTTATGCAGAACAGCAGTGAAAACTGCTTTGTCCTTCTTTCTTCTGTTTCTGCACATCTGTTCCTGAATCGTCCCCAACATGCACACGGACAGGGACCAGGACATGGGCAGGTGCTCCTGTCCTAGAGCCTGCCAGATCCTGGTGATCCCAGGTCAGTTCCCACAGTAATCAAGCACCAAGGGAAAGTTGGCACCTCTGCCCTTGGTGAACTCAAGGTTCCAACTCCAGTGCTCTTTGAAGAGAGTGAATAAATGTTTCGCTCTAACTCAGGAATTTCATTTAATGGTTTAACTATTCTTTTAGCTTTTTGTAAATAGGGTAAGGAACAAAAATAAGACCTTCAGTGCAAGTACCTTGCACACTAATGAGATCTGCAAGGTGACAAGAGATAGTATAGTAGTTCCTCACTACTTTGTAAAATACCCAAAGGTTCTACCTTAGCAATAAATTAAATTTATCTGTTAAATCAAAGTCTTTTTTAAAAATTAAATACAAAGGACATTTTTAGTAGCTGTTTTATTATCACAGAGATATTTTTATAGTGCTCTATGAATTATTTTTTTTTTCTTTTTCTTCAATGTCACTGAAACTTCATTTGATTCAAACTACATTTGGTGAAATTTAGTTCTTTTTCAGATAGACATACTGTACACTGAGATCTAGCTTAAAGTTATTTCAAGCTAGATATTTTGTATGAGTACAGTAAGATCAATTTCACCCACCTTTGTCTACCAAAAAAAAAAAAAAAAAAAAAAAAAAAAAAAAAAAAAAAAAAAATCTGCATTTCTGCTGTAGTCAGAGGAAAAAGAATGGCAAGTCTGAAGGGTGATCCTCATCACCTATATCATAAATTCCAAGGGAGAGAGAAATCCTCCTCTAAAGACACCTTTCCTCCTTGCCTGAATGTACAGGAGGCTTAAACAACTATTTTAACATACATTTATAATTTTGAGCTAACTAATTTATCCCTAAGTGCTCATGTCTGGCACATTCTGTAAGGTGTGAGGAGAAGGGCAAGGTCTGTGGTAGACAGGGCAGCAGTGGAAAGATGCCCAAAGGGCAGGGTCACACCAAGCCTGGGGTCAGGCTCACTAAACTCAGGTGGGCTGACATTTCCTCATCTCTAAGACCATTCCTGTTGCACAATTTTAAGTGATTGTTAAGAACAATAAGGTGGTGAAAATCACGTGATTCATTTTTGCCATTTCTAAAGTTTTTTCAATGCCTTTCTCTTGTTTGGCTTCCATAAAGTGTGTGGGAAACAAATGCCAACTCATTTTTATTATTAATGCAGGGAGTGTAGGTAGAGTGTAGCTGTACTTTTGTGAGAGGCAGTTAGATTTCATTACACATAATTGACCAATTACTGTGTCAACACACAAAGTAAAAACATGACCCACACTGATATTTCCTATTGGTATGACACATTTATTACATGTGCTAAATGAATTACTTATTTTCCATCAGAGCAGTAGACTAGAGAGGATGAAAGATTCTCTTTTAGCTCAGAAAATCTTGTGTATATGTATATTTATAATGGTGAAATACAGCCACTTTAGTGTATTTGTCTTACCTATTTTTAGCAAATTAAAAATTTTAATTTCTTAGGGATGGATTTCTTAACCTCAGACAACTATGTTTTTGCCACTTTGTTTTACGTTATCCAGGACCATAAGTAGGAGGAGGGTTTAATGAGGGTTGAATTTGCTTTTTCTCCTATTCCCATGAAAAATCTAAGAGAAATGTCATCACAACGCATTTTTGCAGGCTGACATTCCCCCTTATCTGAGAACCCCACGTTCCAGATGATAATTTTATTTTAATGGACAGTTTTAAACTGACACCACTTTAGGATATTGTTTCTCTGTAATTAAAACATTTTTTCATCCTTTATTTTAAAAAAACAGTAGGTGAACAGAAACATGAATTCAATCATAGGAATGGCTTTTATTTTTTGATTGAAATTTCAAATGTGAGTTCTGACATCATTTGAGATAGTGCCTCAATAAATGCACTTGTATGAACATTTCTACTATTTTGGTTGGATGATTTTATTAGAATAAAACATAAGCAAACAAATATAAATAGAATCTTGAGTTCATAAATTACAAGATGCTTTATTTAATAGACAGAATACAATGTGTAAAAAGAAAATGTAATTACTTAGCATTGCAACAGATTGTAGATGATTTTTCTTATGATTTTTCTCTTAATATATGAGAATAAATTCTACACTTATCATCCTATCCCAATCCTTTTATGTGACAATTCAAGTCCTGTTATTTGCTATTTTTTTCTATGGGTCCAAATATGTACATTCAGGTTTTGCTCATGAGAATGACATATCTGGCCAGCTGTAGTGACAAAGATCTTGTTTTGAGGTTAGGTAGACTTATCCCTCTCTTGGGATCTTTGTTGGCTTCAGGCAATTCTGTTGCATACCAAAGTTTTGACTGAACCACACATTGGATTAGAGTTGGTGTACTAAAAATATCAATAACATTTCTAAAAATCCTCAATATTAGTGGAAAGAGAATGTTTCAACTTTTTTTCTCCTTTAAGTGCTGTTCATAAATATTCTTATTTGAAGATTAAACTGATTTTTTTCCTGTTCTCCTGTGTGAGGAACTAGTGGGTTTTTTTGCATATGGCAAGAGGGACAAAGAAGGGTGTTTGCTCATAAACTTTTTATTAAAAACAACATTTGTGATGTAAAATGTTGTAGAAACCTGTAGGACATACAGATAATGGGATTCATTGTACCTAGTCTACAATTAGACACAAATGAGGAATTTGATTTTGTTTTCACCCTGTTAACTCTAAAAGACAGAGTAGGAAAACAAGTCCTCAGAGTCCTACACTCAACTCTGGCATCTGAGAGCACAGCCAGCACAGCCATGGCTGCCTCAGTTTCCTTCTTCACATGGCAGTGTAGGTAGCAGAATTCAGACAGGTTCTCCAGGAACACCACCAGTACTCTGGGATTTTGGAAGAGATGCTCCCAGAAATGCTCTTTGTGCCATTATGGTGAATGGACAATAAACAGCAGGTTTTGTGATGATCTGAAGCAATGAACCACCATGCACTGCTTTCCACCTCCTATCCCAAACCTCTCACCAATTTACTTGAAACACATCACCTGTGTTTAACAAAGGCTTGAAAACTTTCTGCAAGAGTTTGTTGTTTATGTCTTATTTTCTTACAAACAACTCTGATGCTGAGTGGCTGTGGTACTCAGGTGGCCTCCCCTAGCAGAAGCATATGCATTTTGGAGGTGTTCCTCTTTCATTAAACTCCACACAATATACCTGGCACAGTATGAACTTGTTACGCTTTTAATCTAAACTATTTTCTTGACCTGAGGTTTATATGTTGTGAAAATATCCATTTTCCCAGTTTGTGTAACTAGACCTCTGTTTCCTACTGGCATTATCCAGGGTGCTTTCTGACAGTGAAGGGTAGCACGAGGATGGAGCCAGAGCTTTCCTTGTCCTCACAGGTGCCATGCTGAACTCAGGCTTGACAGAAATTGGATACCAGTGTAGGGGACTCACATGGCCTCTGTATTTGGTTGCTATCATCGGCCTGGTATTTCTTCTAAAGACAATTTTACCCAGACGAGACATTGGCTTCCTTTCAGATGATGCTGCAAAATATTTAGTAGCTATATTTGCGTGAAGCTGATCTTGCACATGTCTTTTGAAATCTGGCTCAGGCTGCATGTGACTACAGTTTCCTGGATCAGAGAAAGGATGGCAGCACTGAATCTGTGAAATACCAACAAAAACTATCAAACATAGCTCTCCTTGAAGTCAGTTTCAAATATCAGGAAGTTAGCAGTGAGGTAGTCACTACATTGCCAAGTTTGCATTATTTTTAATAAAATAAAGCAGCCAGACAAGCCCTACTTTAAATTCAAATTTCTTATTTTATAAACCTGATACCAATACAATCATTTAACCATTTATCAAAATGAATAACTTGATTAACTCCAAATGGGAAAAGAGAGGAAATACATGTACTGAAATAATATTTTTTTGCTTTATCCTATTTTTTTACTTACTCCTATTACTTATAGTCACTTGCTTTAGTTTAGTTTCAGTTTCCACATTAACAACAAATGTGCAGGTCTAACAAACTTCATCAGGAAAATGTTTTAGAAATAGTTAGGAATAATTTATATATATTTTAAAACAAAGCAGAACTCTCTACAATGGGTAGATGTCATGCTAAACTCATGCTTTATTTATACATTGGGAAGCATCATTTTCCATTACTAGACAATGTGAAATACTTAGGTGTTAGCAATTGAAACAATATGAAATAATAAACTCCATGATAAGTATTTCTTTTAAGTAGTAGGTTCTTTGAGTAAGATATTATTTTGTTATTGTACCTCTCTTTGGATTATTTTGAATTTTAATATGCAATTTAGGTAGTAGGAGGTCATAATAAGGACAAAGAAACCTTTAAGCATTGTTTTCATCTGACCTAGCATTGCCTTCTGCTCCCTGCAGTAATAATGACAAACAGATATTCTTTTTATTCTAAATAAAGCAAACCACGTCACTTAATAAATTTTTCATGCACAGACATTTAGGTCAAATGGGAACTCCCTCTTGAGAGAGAATAAGAGGAGCAGAATTGAACTTTCATAGAGTGTATTTTCTAATAAAGTGGGATGAAAATCACTTGCTTTTTTATTACTTTTTGGATGATGATTGGGTAGTATTTTTCTTTTTGCTTTTGTACTTTCAGACCATTACCTTATTTGCCATAATTATTGTGTATAACATTACTTTCTGTACACTTTGGGAACCAGAACACAAATTAATGTAAATGGGAAGTGATTTCTTGGTAATGATCTCTTCTGTTGATGGCTTTTATATAATGGACACTGAGCCTGTACGTGATAACTATCCTTGCTTGCTGTATAACATTTTTGTGCACAAAACCCTGTGCAGGCTGAAGGTGCCTGTGCAGGATTCAGTGTGGCATCTTTGCAGTCTTGGTGAGGATTCCGTACGCGGGTGCTGCGGTCGATGCGGCCGATGGACAATACCTGCATGTGCAAGTGTTCCAGGAGCTGCAGAATGTCTGCACAATTCACACTCCCGTGCTCTGTTTGGAAACTTGACTCTCAAATTACAGCTAATGAGCAACAATGGGTGCGTTTGTGGGAATGAATAAAGGGATCAGAGAGGAATTTATATCACCCAGCTTCAAACATTATTTGAATGCCTAGATTGGGATACTGGGCTCCTTATGCAGTTAATGGAGGGACTTTTCATCCCAAACTGGTATCTAAAAGCTGCAAAGGTTTTAGACGGGCGACACAGTAGGATATGATCTTTGGAGTCCCATCTGTGCAGGCCAGGGATCCAGCTACCTTGTGTGCCTGGTGGTTCTTACTATGTCAGATATCTTGTCTCTTTCCTCCTGGAAGGATGGAAGTGTTACAGGGAAGAGAGAGGAAAAATGCTCTTGGGTCTTGCTCACAGATAGAGCTGAGATCTACTGGAAATGCTCAAAAGGACTCCAGGCTCGGAAAATGTTTCTTAATCCCCATGGCTGAGATATAGTTTCAATTATAGCCATTATACTCTATTTAGTATGAAGCTGAGTTCAGCTTCTAATCTGTATGTCCAGGCTGGACAACAGGATTATTCTCAGAAAAGTCATATGTGGCAATCATAAACTGCAACTGAATAAAAATATGATATAGCATGGTGTGATATATTCCTGAAAATTATTTTTGATACTTAGTTTTCTAAGCAGTGTGTATAAAAAAAGGCTTGTCACTCAACTTCTGTGTATCTTCAGGGAAGGAGATTCTTCTACCAGTGTTTGACTACCTTCACACTAAAAAGATAAGCTGGAATCCTATGGGTTCCAATGTGTGCCTACTGGCTCTTACTTTCAGATGTTTTTGGTCTGCAACTCCTTCTCCTTTCTTCTTTTAGCCAAGTAAAACATGTTGATCTGTGTCATACCAAGTAATTTTCAACAGAACAGTTGCTAGGACTGAAGGGGAAGTGGGCAGCGAGGAAAATAAAATTTATATTTATATAAATATTATTTATATTGAATTCATAATTTTGATACGTTTTTGGCAACAGATCTCCCAACAGCCCATAATATTCGCACTGTTGTCTTTCAGGAAATTTTAGCTGTGAATTTTGTATAGTGGCATTATTTTAAATCACAGACACTCAAGTTTAACTTCCGCAACCCAATGACATTGTGTCTGTAGGCTTTTGGAGGAGCTAAGACAGCATGAGCCTGGTCATCCATCCCTGTTTTGCTTTTGGAAAAAAGGTCATGCATCCCTGTTTTGCCTTTCCATTGCTTAGGAAAAGGTTTGTCTGGGTGGGACAGACCCCAGCCAGGTTGGGTCCAAAGCTGGCTGAGGCCATTGGGTTTCTGCTCAACAGAGTCCCCCAGCTGAGGCCGAATCATATAGGCAACCACAGAGCAAAGTGGAAAAGTGGTTTTGGCCCTTGCAGAAATGCCTCTACAGTCTCTGCTTGGTGGGGTGGTGATAAGAAAGAAGGTGTGCCAGCCAGCTAGCCCTACCCAGGCAGGTAGTGAGCAGGGTCACTGGCACATAGCAGAGATAAAAAGTCATGTATTTTAGTTGTCTTGTGACTTGGTGCAAGAAATGGGACTTTGGTTACAACACAGTGCTGTCTGATCAGACTTAATTGATAAATGGGGCAATGAAAATAGCTAATTTTTAATAAATCTGAGCATTCATCACCAGTTATAAAGATGTCTTTAGCTGTAAATCTGAAAAGACTGGACTGGTTCAGAGCAGATTTTATAGACATCTGTTCTTTCAATTTTAATTAGGCAAAAAAGGTCAAAAGGCCAGTTACCATAGTATTGTTAGTTAAATATTACTAAAATGAACTAAATGAAATAATAGCAAAGAGTTTGGGGATTTTTAGCTTGTATATATATGTGTGTCTGTTTATTAGCTATGGATGTGTGTGTATGTGCATAAAGAATGTATGTCTGTAATACATCTAATCACATTAACCATATAAATCAGTGAATGAGCAATTTACTTGAATTAGTGCTTTTTTTCCTTCTCTTTATTATGTGCCTTTTTGCAAAAGAGTTGGATTCTTTGTGTCTTCAAGTCTCCAGAAGCATCAAGTTTTGAGTGGAATCTAAAGCATGTCCATTTGTTTCAACTGGTTAGCCTGTAAAATACCTCATGCAGTGTTTGAAATTATACAGAAAATTATTAGACAAGAAACAAGCATTTATGTGTAGAAAAAAAACCCAACCATTCCAATCCCCCAAAAAGTTGTATTGGAAATTCACAGTAATAATTACACATTCTCCTGTCATCAGACCTAATTTACAGACAGAATCTGCTTTCATACTAAAGTGTTAGTTTTGTTCATTTTAAGAGCTTGGCACATGCTGTACTAATGCTAGAATATTTCCAAGCATAAAAATGTCTTCAAAGAGATGAAAATATGTCCTGTTACCAGTGAAGTTCATCTTCTTCTCTGGCTAATGTGCTCAGGAGCTGGCAAAACCAGGAGTTGTTTTAGAGAGGCAAGTGGGAGGGAAGGGAAATCATTCAGGGTGGACATCCTGAGAGGGTCTGAACGCTGAGCAGGTTTGAGATTTCACTTTTAACTCTGTTGTGTGACTGTGACCTCAGCACTGCAGAGATGGGGCACAGCCTGCAAGGCACAGATCTATTTTGAGCTTTACACCTGGCTGTCAGGTGTATCACCTGAGACATATTATGGCATGTTAATATTTTCTCATTAAAAGTGATCTTGGAATCTCTGTATGCTTCAATTGTGTTATTTTCAAGAGGAACCAAATTTTTACTTAAACCCTGATGATGAGGAACAGAAACCAAGCATTGTAGCAAAGATGATTATTTTCCTGATCAAAGAGTTACTACAACACTTTTGAACAATATGTCACTGAAGGTACATATCAGGGAGGGAAAGGGGGAGCAAATGTAGCAAGATACACAAAATTGAAGAAGCAAGGGTGGTATGATTTTGGTTGGTTTTTCTTTTTTTTTTATTTCTAACCAGGCAAACACTTTTAGATCAATTCTAATACATGCTGGAGCCAGGAAGCACTTTTTATTCTGTGAATGTTTAAGGCATTTTATTAGCTGTTCCTCTTCTCTGGGCTTTTCATCCTTTTGATGTTAAAACAGGAACACATCTTTTGGAAGCCAGTTCACAGTGTGTCTTGGTGGGATGGAGATGAGCCTATGCTTCTCTCCAGCAGATTTACACTGTGCTCATGTCACTGCACTTGACAGGAGCACACCTGGATACCTCGTTTTTCTGGGATCATCTGTCTCTTGTGTGCTTCAGAAGCCATGAATTATTCATGTCCTCTTAGAATATTCCTCTGGATTTCCTGTGCTAGACCCTCAATATTGTGGCTTTTAAATTTGAAATGTAATTTTAGGGATTTTATCATGTCATGTCTACAAATATTTATCTGTGGTATAGTTTAACCCTTTACATGCATGAACTGATTTTTTGTTTTCCCAGGAATCTTTTCTTGGTTACTATCATTTCCATGGAATTAATTTGAAGGATGTTGATTGATAACAGTGGGATCATTTAGAATTTAGTCTTCATAAAAACATCTGCTTATCATTTGTGCAACATCTGTGCTGTATGAGTGTGATGGGGTTTTATGACAACTTTTGAAGAATTCTTACTTTTTATTTGTGCTTTGCTATTTTTCCACTACTCATACATTTCCCAGGAAGTCCATTTTTAGATTTTCTGTTTGATAAGATCTGTAATATTACAAAATCTCTCTGAAAAATAGCCTCTAATCCTCATGTCCCTTTATTCCAAAGCTATATGTATTACTGTAACTCAGCAGTAAGTACAATTCAGCTGACCTAGAGTCCAGCTACTGCTCTCAGTCTCTAATCCCCCTGCCACACATGACACTAAGTTGTCATTTTAATCCCTGTTGTAATGAATCCCATACATACAGAGTGAATTGCATGATATTGTAAAAGTGGTTTGAAATATTTCAGCAGAACAGTTTTCTCCTGGAAATGGCTTGGGTTCCCAGAAAGTTTCACAGAAATGTTTTAGTTAATGAAGGACTTGCTTGCAACAATTTCTGTTATGAAGGAGTTTCTCTGGGGTAATTTGCTGGACATTGTGTTAGACTGGAGACTTTCTGTCTGTCCAAGCAGTGCAAAAAGACTAAATTTCATCTCAGGGGAAGTGGGGAAAACTCAGGGGAAGTGGGGAAGCCAAAACTTCTGTATCCTGAGAAAAATTCCTATGAAACAAGAATATAGTTACTGGCTGTCTGTGCTGAAGGAATACATGTATCATACACATCATATTCTCGCCCCCTTGACTGAGTTGTCTGGACATGATCAGAATGTTCATTTAATGAAGTGTGAGTAATGGAGGTAATTTTTATAATTTAGCTGTGGAAATTCTGTCTGGTTTAGGCTGTCTTTCATCCTATTTATTTCTATCTTTCACTTTTCATCCAATTTTATACACTTTCAGGTGCTGCTGCCTTCAGGACATAGTGACTCAATACTACAAATTAGGTGTTTAACAAGAGAACCTAATTTACGGTGTAGAGCAGCATTTAATGGAGAATTCCCAAATTAAATTTCATTATCATTCTGCACAGAGACCTGATGAAGCATTCCTACCTCAGGAAATGGAAATCAGCAGAGTGTGTGCACACAGAGAATACTGGGAGAAGCCTTCCCTGCCTTTAGAGCACAAGGATTTGTAGAGTTTGCTTTTCCCATTGCACTAGAATGGCAAGACTCTTAAAAGCAATAATTGAGCAACAGGTTAAGAACAGTGGGAACTGAGTTTTTGCTTTTTCATCTCCCTGTCTCTCCCCCACACGACTAAGGTGTGGGATTTATTGCCATGGAAAGCTTCAGAAGACAATTTATAAATGGCATTAAAAAGTAACTAAGAAGAGTCACATAGACAACACAAAGGTTATTGGTACACAGTGCCAAGGGCACAGGGAGTCCTTTCACTGCAGGAACTGGAAGCAATTGGATGGAAGGGGGAGGTTGTTTGAGCACACTCTGCTCTTAAATCCTTTTGATAATCTTTGCTGCTCTCCAGTAGATGAGGTGGAATGGATTTTGTCTAACTGTAAATGTCTGTAATGCATATCCATATCTCCAAGGTAGATGCATCAGGCTCCCATTTATTGGAGAGAAATAAGCCTTTCAAAGACACTTCCAGGAAATTATTCATTTTATGTCTGGCCATTCACCTAAGAGATGGACTCGATGATCCCTGTGGGTCCTTTCCAACTCAGAATGTGCTGCAATCCTGTGATATTCTGTGACACTAGGCTGAAATTATATGCTTGTTTGTAAAGGCAACTCAGATGACCACATCAAACACAGAGTTACAAAGTGTGATTAGTCCTGAACTAGCTGGGCTTGTTCCTCTCCACTGGCTAAAAGTAGAGCCTTGAGTGACTAGTCAGAAATGAACGCTGGTCTGCATTTAGTCACATCACTCCCAGTGTTTGTGTGGCTCTGTGTTTGAAAGAATTTGGATTGTGATTTATTTCCAATTACACCCTGTTTCCCATTATTAAAAAAAAAAAAAAAAAAAAAAAAAAAAAAAGGAAAAATGACAAAGTCTTTTGTCAAAAGAGAGTGAAGAACAGGAAATAAGAACCTACTTATCATTTGCTCTCAAGAATGAAAGATGACATTTGAAGTTTAAAAGGAAGAGAAATTAAGTATACCAATCCTAGTAGCCAAAGTCTGCATCATGCAAATTAATTTCTTACAGGTGTGGTTACCTAAATCCCAAGTTGTTACTGGGGAAAGCAGAATGTGAGGGACTCCCTAGGTCAACGACAGATGAAGCCATTTATGCCTGTGTGTGATTTTATGCTTATTTCAACTGTCAAAATTCAACATGCAAAAGGAAAATGCTCAAGGACCTACAGACTGTGATACTCCTTGGAGGATATTGTGTTCATAAAGCAATAAATGGTTTGCATTCAGACTCACAAATGTATACAATCCAGGCTTTTTTGTCTCTTTCATATGGTATATCTAAGCATTGAAGAGAGGCTTCTGAACATGAACAGTTCTTCCAGTAGAAACTGTTACATACAGCACAATTCACTGCATCCAAAATAGGTGGAGGATCTTTAAAACATTGTTTGTGAGGGAAAGAACTGTAGCAAATAGGAGTGATTCAGGGCATTCAGTTCCAGCAATGTTAGGAAGCCTAAAATTCAACTTACAACAGCAGATTAATTAAGCAAGAAAGCAAGGATGGTAAAAGCAAACATTGTTAGCAGTTTATGTAGCAGTGAAGACAAACCTCATGAACTTCACTATTAATGTCACCAGATTGCAGTTAGGTAGGGAAAAAAGTGTTTAAGAACTTCATAAAATGTGTTGACAAAATTTAAGCAATAAAGTAGTGATTCTGTCTTAGATTTAACATAGACCAAAAAAGGGGGAAAAATCAAAGTATTTATAGAACCAAAGAGCATATATGAAAACATTAAAAATATTTTCAATTTATACTTAAATTAAAAATACCACACAGAATAGCAAGTTAATGCACTCTTCTACAGAAATTGACGTAGATGGCAGAGCAACTTTAGAACTCACCCAAACCTTTATGCATAAGGTGACTATCATCCTCAGGCAAGGAAATTCATTCTTTTTTCAGGTCTCATGTCACTCTTCCCTAATGTGATATTAAACCAGCAAAAAATACTGTCCTAATCTCACAAAAACCCTAACTCCTAAAATTTCCAGCGTAAATTTTGACCAAGCATCACCAATTTTAAGGCAGCATCATTAATTTTTATTTTCCTTAAACCAAATTCCAAAGTTAGCTGAAACTAGCAGTTAATGTTTATGTATTTCTGCTGAATAAAAAAAAAAAAACAAAAAAAAAAACCAGTCCAGTGTATAATGGGAAAATAGACAGACATTGAATAGAAATCTAGCCATTTTAATAATACAATTAGTCTTGGAAGTAGTATATAATAAATCACAGGAGAAAGTCAATGCAAGAAAGACAAATGGGCAAAAGCATACAGTATGCTTTGAAATAAATCCAGTTTTATTATATTTGTTATCTGGGGAAATGCTGCATTCTGAGGTACCAAAAAATTAATTAGAAGTAATCCTTTCAGTCGTGTGTAAACTACAACATGACCTTTAGCAATGGCTATAACTGATCCACACCTGAGTTTGTTCAAGCCAAAGAAAAGAGTTTTTCTGACTTGAATCAGCTCTGGGCCAGCCCTCAGCTGCTTCTGGTAAAGAGCAGCTCAGTGCCACAGGTGGAGGCAAACAGGGAAAGGTTAGCTCTTGATGGAGCTTTCTGTAGATGAAGCCCAGACTGAATCCCACATTAAACTTCATTTACAGATTTTATTTTCTGAACCAGAGCTGAAGTTGCATAAATCAGTTTTTCATTCTGCAAATAGGAAATCTTGTTGCCAAAAATTAAATTGACTACAGAGTATTAGGTTTTACAGCTGGATTGGACAACTGACCAAGCACGGAACTGGAGGAACTTCACAATGTATTAATTATTTAGTTCTTTCCAATTCCAGCTTTTTACAAAATTGTATTCCTCCTGATTCAGAGCTCCAAGATGGCAGTGTGATGTGGGATTTCTTCATAGTTTATTTTTAAAACAAATCTTTATTTTAAAAATAATGCTTACTGAGGAAGAATGACTTCAGCAGTGTGAAGACTGATTGCTTCACCAGCTTTTGTCAATTTTTACTGAATGTCATTCTTGCTACCATATGCAATCCTTAACTAATGCTAGATTTTGTTACTGTAACAAGAAAAATAACGGGTTTTGCTTAAAGTGATAAATAAATATTAGGATATCAAAGGAAATGTAAGCCTTGTGGTTTTAAATTATAAAATATTAAGAAATTATTAATTAATATTAAGAAATTATTTCATATTTTATTTATTTTTCATCATTGTAATAAATTGTTATATATTTTTTAGCAGTAAGGAGCAAAATAAAAGGAAATACTTATGTAGAATTTCAAGGAAAAGAATGAAAGACTGAGGCAAAAAAGGAAAAACCCCTTATGATTAATTATTGGCTGTATAGTGGAAGAGAAAGCAGAAGGTGTAGCTTTATATATTTCAGTGGTATAGAACACACTGTAACAGATTTTTTTGCAGCTTTTTTTTGCATAAAGGTTTGACAGCACTCTGTATTTGGCCTTTCTTGTTTTAGTTCTGCAAGTAGCTGATCATGCAGCCTTTGTAAAGTGTTTCCCATAACATCAAGGGGTGTTGTGCCTGGATAAAGATGGTATGATCAGTTTTTGTGGTGGGGGATATGTGGTATATTTTAAACTGAGTTCATCCTCAACACTTTTTTAAGCACAAAGTTTTAAATCTTTTGTGCTCAAGAGGTAAAATAACTGATGTGAGAAGTTGCTCTGCGTAGCTGCCTTTCAAAGAGAGTCAATGTTACTTGTGAATGTTTTATGGAACCTTACTTTTTATTTCATTACTAATAAAAATGCCTTGTGGAGATTAATTTCCAGATGGATCTGAAAGGGCTGGGTGAATTTAGCAGTTACCACCAAAAAAGAAGTCTGATTATTGAATGAGGGTCTCATAGGTTGGCTGTTAGTTAATCACATTTGTGGTATAATACAGCTATCCCAGGTATGTTCTAACAAAAAGAAACAAAGTGAAAAATTGAAAAAAAATCTAAGTTAAACTTTTGGTGATCTCCTTACTCTCTTTATGTGTCTGTTGGACTGCAGTGAATATCTTTGTGTCCCTCCTGTGTATATCTCACTCTTGGAGGTGAAGGTTTTTCTTAATGAAATTGGCAACAGGGCTAAAAGTTCACTTTTGCCTTCCAAAAAATTTTAAAAGTCAGTTGTTTATGTAAAAAAAAAAAAGAAATTTAAATGAAATCTAATCCAACTTTTTACCAAATTTTTAATCTTTAATAAAATCAGTTAAAGTAATTGGACTAAGTAATAATGACACATTTAAATTGAAATATTTTTAGATTGCCCATAATTGATTTCAAGACATTGACTGATTGCTGTAAAAGCTTGGTTTTTAGCAGCTGACAAGCTGATGACAAGCATTAATGGATTTTGCAATATAGAATTTGAATTGGAAAAGGAATTTTGTCAGAAGAAAATGCATGTTTCAGTTATAAAAATGCATGACAGCGAAGATGGATGCTACATCACTGAAAACACCCTGAAAACTAAGTTTGAAACTTTTTGGTAGAAAGTATAAGGGCCTATAAATGCAACCATTTTTTATTGGCGTATTTTTCTCAGGCTTGACTTCCATTAAACTTGCCTTTTTTGTAGCTGCCTTCAACCAGTGAATTCCAGTCAGATGGGGCTTAGGCACTTGAGGAACTGTCAAATGCTGACATTCAGAGAGACTAAATCCATTTCACTTCTTTGTCTAGAAGTTCGGTTATCCTCTCAGAGGAGGATATCAGGTTAATCTAGTGCAATCTTCTTTTCACAAACTCATGATTAGTTTGGTTCCATTTTCCATTTACCTCTGTATTTGAAAGCCTCTAACTGAGGCTATATAACAAAACAAATTCCATGAGAAAAATGAACTGGAGAAATAACTTCAGGTCGTACTGTATCTGCAACTGATATATTATATAATCAGCTGTTGTAAATTCAGGCCTTTTTAGATGTATGTCACATCTGATATGCACTTTAATGTAATAATTTAAGGTATATCTTTAATCTCACATGTGCTACAACTGCTGTGATACACAGAACGATAGGCAAGCTGAGTTCACAGAATCACAGAATTGTTAGAGTTGTAAGGGATCTCTGGAGATCACCATCACCCAGTCCAATCCCCCTGCAAAGACAGGGTGAAATAGAACAGGTGACACAGGAATGCATCCAGGTGGGTGTGGAATGTCTCTAGAGAGGGACACTCAGTGACCTCCCTGGGCAGCCTATTCCAGTGGCCTGCCACCATCAATACAAAGAGGTTCTTCCTCATGTTGAGGTAGAGCTCCTTGTGTTTTGGTTTATGGCCACTGCTCCTCTTCAAGATGAGTCTGGCACATCCTCTTGGCACCTGCTTTTGCGATATTTATATGCATTGATGAGATCCCCCCTCAGTCCTCTCCTCTCCAGATGGAACAGGCCCAGCTCCCACAGTCTCTCCTCACAAGAGAGATGCTCCAGACCCCTCCTCATCGTTGTGGCCTCTGCTGGGCCATCTCCAATAGCTCCTTGTCTCTCCTGTAGGGAGGAGCCCAGACCTGCACACAGCACTCCAGGTGTGGCCTCTCCAGGGCTGAGCAGAGGGAAAGGATCCCCTCCCTGCCCTGCTGCCCACACTCTTCCCAGTGCACCCCACGATCCCATTGCCTCTCCTGGTCCCAAGGACACACTGGTAGCTCAGGGTCAATTTGTCACCCACCAAGACTTGCTGGTCCTTCTCTGCAGAGCTGCTCTCCAGCAGGTCAGCCCACAACCTGTGCTGGTACTTGAGGCTATTCCTCCCCAAGTGCAGGACCCTTCACTTGTTGAACCTCATTAGGTTTCTCTCCACCCATCTCTGCAGCCTATGATGATCCCACTGAATAGCAGTACAATTAATGCTGTTCTCTTTCTTCTCTCAGTAGGTAGGATGTGAGGGGTTTAAAGATTTTACCTTAGTTTCTGTCTCAAGCAGGTGAATGTCCTATATAATGATTTGTCTATCTTTATTATTTTCACTCACACAGTGCTGATAAGAATTTTCTTATCAGTAAGTGTAGTCTTATAGTATTTGTCTTATGCTTGACCAGTAAATCACTCCTAACTATCAAGTGGAAATCAAGCAAATATATATGAACTATTAAGAATGTTTAGAAAGATACAAATTAAGCAATCAAAAAATGCTTCACAGATTTTTAACAGTAATGCAAATCACAACATCATTTAGGCTGGAAAACACCCTGTTCTGCCTTTGGCTGGGGTAAAGTCAATTTTCATCACAGTGACTCGTGTGGGGCTGTGGTTGGGATTTGTATTGAAAACAGAGCTGATTATACAGAGATGTTTTTATTATGGGTCTCTCACTTCAAGAAACTTATTGAGTTGCTGGATCATGTCCAGAGAATGGCAATGAAGTTGGTGAAAGGTCTAGACTGTAAGTCACATGAGGAGCAGCTGAGGAAATTGGGGGGTTTCAGCTAGAGGAGACTCAAGGGAGACCACTGGTGTCCATCCATGACTCTGAGGTGACTCCTTTCCTCAGTCCTTCCTCACCCTTCAGGACTCACTCCCAAGGCATTCAACCAGGCTTCAAAACAGCCAAAGTCTGCTCTCTCTAAGGTATCAGTTCTGCTGACCCTAAAATTTCCTGTTTGCTGTTTTGAAAACAGCCACCACACCATCCCTCTCTGTTCCCAAATAACATGTCCAGTGGAGCATCTTCCCTAGCTGACTCCCTCACTGGCTGTATGAGGAAGTTCTTTTCCACACAGCCTGGGGATCTCCTAGACTGCTTCCTCTCTGCTGTATTTCTGTATTTTCATCAGATGGATTGGATATTTAAGTCCTTCATGAGAACAAAGGTTAGCGACTCTGAGACGTCTCTCAGCTTACAGTTTAGTTCATCTGTCTATTCATCCCATGTGGGTGGTCTATAACAGACTCACACCAGGATATCTGCCTTGGTGGCCTTCTCCTGTTTCTTACCCATAAACACTCAACCCTGTTGTCACCATCCTCAAGCACTAGACAGTGACAACACTGCCAGTTTTGTTTAAAAAATATTGATGCAGAGATTTTCTGATTAAAAAAAACAAAAAAAACCAAAAACACTATGGCAAAATTAGCCCAAGGAAAGTACTTTGTGGGAATAAAAAAACCCAAACAAAACAAAAACCAACACCAGAATTTATCAAGGTACAACTGTTTCAACAAGGCTTGAGAGATAGGACATCTTCCAAGTTCCAAGGGGATCTCATCTCTACCTGCAAGGAGAAAGCAAACTATGTTTGAACAAACCAAACCTTTTCATTGTGATATATCTATGTATTGTTGTTTTGCAAAAATCAATTAGGAAGAGAATGGTTTAATTCCAGGGAAAATGTAGATGCTACCCATCTGTTCCCTTCAGCACTAAGCAGTCAGGTTATACAGGGAGGAAGAGGAGGTTTTCCCCCTGCCATGTTCCTTAAGGCAAGTTATTGAAAGTCATTTAATTCTCAGAGTCTGCCAAAAGTACCTAAGTAACCTGTGTGCCTTAGTTTGATGAAGAAACTGAGCTGTAAGTGCCTTTTTTTTTTTTTTTTTTTTTTTTTT
>VZRH01002606.1:2072066-2123479 GCA_013397555.1 Urocynchramus pylzowi
TCTCTTTTTTTGTCATTTTCTTACCCGGTCAATACTTGATAGCTCTTGGAAAAAGAGAAGCTCTTAGATGCTAATATTCTTTAATGTCTGGTGTATTTATTTCAGTAAGAGCTGTCTTGAAATGGGTGGGAATTTTGACAGCTACAGTACACTAAGCATTGATCTACTTAAAAGGGCATAATTTGGTATTCTCAGAGATCTTTGAGGAAGTTTGTTTCTAGTTAAAATGGCATTCTCCTTTCCATTTGCCATTTGATATAAGTGCAGCACAAAGCACTGTGTACAGAGTACAAGTACATAGCTTTTGTTTTATGGAGAGTGATAACCTGCAGTTCGTGTACAAGTTGGAAGGCAAGGGATATAGTGAAATAGGTAAGAGGGAGCTAAAAAATCCTATTTCTTTAATGAGATGGAACTGCAATTATGCAATTCATTAGTTTGCCTGGGTGCTCTGATGCTGTTATAATTTAGGTAAGAAGACAAGTGTGTGAGAGCATGTGAGTGCAGTAATGATCAATTCCTGTCCCCACTGAATTGGAACATTTCCCCATTCCCCTAAAGTCATCAATATCTACACTGTCTGTGCCAGCAGAGCACAGGTATGAAAAAGGGAAACATGGCATGGTTCACAGCTGGCAAGGCCATGGACTCACCCCCTGCTCCCAGGTCACTTCCCCTCTCTGCAGCACCTGCCATGGGCAGCCATGGGCAGCCAAATGCCATCCCTCCCCAGAAAGGCAAAAAAGAGCTGCTCAAGAATGGAATGGAGAAGCAGAGAACAAAAGGAAGAGAAGAGAAAGAGCTCTATTTTATTAATTCTCAGTGCAGTTTTCAAGCAGACATTTCAAACCCAGGAGCTAGTTGGAGCAGTCTGTCAGCATTGCAGCAGTTGTGATTGGAAACTTTCTTCACACCTTTTGACCTACTTACTAGTGAAGATTTATGTGTCCATTCACAGCTACAATCTCATCTTGCTTTTAAAAAATAAAATGCAAGATTGCCCTCTTTACTTTTAGGCATTCTTGTTATTGTCGATCAATGAAAAAGCTAAAAAAAAAAAAGTTCTGAAATATTTGTGTATGATTAACAATTTATCAAGTTGTCGTATATCTGCCTGTTTTCTGCTTGCTTAAGGGTTTGCAGAACTGCCTGTAGGGCTGGAGATGGAAGTATTAACAATTCTTACCTTCAAAAACACTCCACAAAAAAATCCCCAGCTGTAGGCAAGTCTTAAATCCCAAGAGTACAATTATGTGCACATATATTCTAGTTTAAGCTCAAAATGGCTATGAAACTGAAGCTCCTTCTGTTAGTTGTTTATTTTGCTGTATCTTAATTGTACTGTATGTGCAGAAGTTATCTCAGAAGTCACATTTGGTGAGACATTACCACATTTCATAGAGGATTAATAAAGATACTTCCAAGAGTAGATACATTTGACAATTACAGAAATTATTGTCAGAAAAACTCCATTAAAAAATGTCTCATACCAAAGTTTTAGGCTTATGATGTTTGGCTGTCTGCTTTCAAATGTGCTTACTGCAGTTGATCAAATTGTTACTTCTCAGTCTAGATCTGTGTCAAAAAAAGTGAGACTTAGTTAATTAGAGTAAAATTCAAGTTGAAGATTAGATGAACCTCTATAAATCTCAGGATATGTAGAAATTATATAACAACTATTCTGTTAATTCATTGAATATGCAGAGGAGTAAAGACAAGAACCAAGGTCAAGTGAAAACTGTAGTGGAGCTGATTCCTCAGGGTTCAAAGAGACCATTAAGATTAGATTGACTCTTCTCTAACACTTCCTGTAGCTCTGGTACTGCACGCATAGTTTTGACTTACAACTTTTCTTTCAGGAATCAGTCGGATCATGACTTAAAGATCTGAAGAGAACAAGAGAAACAGAAATATTTCTTTTGAAGTTATTCACACTTAAAAATATATAGTTGTTACTCTGAACAAGTTCAGCTTCCTCTTGCTATCATTATGTAATTTCTTTTGCTGTATTGATAGCTGCCCATTATTACTGAGATCTTTCAACATGGATCTTTTCAGACAGTAATTTCCTGTTAACTCTGTCATAGCCTGGATAAAATAGCAAGCAATCAAAAATGGTCAAAATAAGACATGTTTCCAACTTGGTCTTTTGCTGTTGAGGAGGTCCAGCTAAACCAGAGGAGTCACAGCATGGGATCAAAGTCTCAATGATTGTGAAAATTATAGAATTCATAACTATATGCATAATTCCATAGATTTAATTTATTTTTAAAGATAATTAATATTTAATGAATTGGAAGTAATCATTCCTAGAATCATAGAATGGTTAAGGGTGGAAAAGATCTTCAAGATTACCAAGTCCAATCCTCAAACTAGGATCACCACCACATTTACCATTAAACCATGTCTGTAAGTGCCATATCCACACATTTTTTGAACAGTTCCATGGATGGTGACTCTACCACTCCCCTGGACAGTCAAATCCAATGCTTTACAAACCTTTCTGTGAAGAAAATTTTCCTAACATCCAATCTAAATCCTCCCTGGCACGGGTTGAGGCTGTTTCTTCTTGTCCTGTCACTTGTTGCCTGAGAGAAAAGACCAGTCCTACCTCACTACAACCCCCTGAGACTCCTTTCCTCCAGGCTAAACAACCTCAGTTGCTCCTCATCAGATGTGTGCTTCAGACCCTTGCTCAGTTTCATTGCCATTCTCTGGACAGGCTGCAGTGCCTCAGTGTCTTTCTTGTAGGGAGAGGCCCAAAACTAAGCACAGTATTGAAGTTGCAGCTTCTGCAGTATAAAAATAACTGTTCCTCTCTTTTGAACAGAAGAAAAAAAAAAACAAACAAAAAAACCCCAAACCAAAACCACAAAAAAAAAAAAAAAAAAAAAAAAAAAAAAAAAAAAAAAAAAAAAACCTTCAAACACAAATTGCCCTTTTGGTTTNNNAAAAAAAAAAAAAAAAAAAAAAAAAAAAAAAAAAAAAAAAAAAAAAAGCAAGAAGAAAAAATAACCTTCATAATGCAATTGACCTTCTGGTTGTGTTCTTTCATAAACTCTTCTGAGCGTGGATTCAGGTCCAGTGTCTGCATTACTTTTTATGTAATTGCAACTGAAGTGATGAATGTTTTGTGTATTTTTCAGTCCATGCCTTAGATGTTATGTCAGTTTGTGTTATCATTCTGAACATTTGCTACTTTCTTTTTGCATGCAGACTCAGGAATGTTTAATTAATTGGGATCAAAACAACAGATCTCTGACAAGCATTCTAGAGCAAATTATTGTGTAATTCCTGTGATATTTTGAAGGTTAGGAGTAAGGGAGGGGAGCAGTAAGTAGGGACAGTATTGAGCACCATAACTCATTCTGTTTGGAAACCCCATATTTATTGGACTGTCAAGCAATTATCAGCAAGTCCAAGAGAGCAATTCAATTTACACTGATCTTAATGGTCAGTTTAATTGAATTAGGCCTTATCAAGGTGTGGTTTACTGCAGACTAGAACTATTGCTTCAAATGTGACCATATAAGGTTTCACAAGACAAGCAATCCTCATACCTGAGAGAGACAACACGGAAAAAAATGGGCAAGACAAATTGTGATTTAGTACCAAACGAGTGCTCCAGGATAAGTCAGTAATGTGCTGATGGAGATGTCCTACTTTTTGTTTGTCTGTAATTTTGTTTTTGGGGATATTTTGTGTTTTATTTTGGTTTTGTTTTTTGTGTTTTGGTTATGGTTTCATTTTTCTTTTTTACACTCTTGGCACAGTTGTGGGACCAGTCATGGCAGTAGTCAAAGAAAACCAGAATGCATACTGAAGCAAACACACATTTCCTGGATTCAAATGTTATTTTCTGTTACAGTAGTATCTTTTCCCTTCTTTAATAAATAAGTTTGACCAAATAAGCCTTACCAAAAACTGACTATAAATGTTAGTTCCATTTGTCTTGTAGACATGATAATTTTTATTAAGGTAAAAGCACACCATACAATGGGAGTATAAAATAAACAGGATGTTCAGGCAAATGAATACAGTCAGAAGACTAGGAGAATAAAAAAAGACCAAAAATCAGGAAGGAAATTAAGGGCTCTGTATTTCCAAAGACATACAGGGGAAAAAAAAATCATATGCTGAATTTTATAGGGCAAATAATGTGCTTTTCTTGATTAAATTGTACTGGAATTACAGCTTGCTTCTTTTTCCCGAGAGGTGTGGGGAGTTCTGGAAAAGGAGGCCCAGCCATCAAGGCTTCCCAAGGATGTGTGGAGCACAGGCCCATCTTCATCTGGATTAACACTTACCTTGCCAAAGCCATTCAGTTGAAATCAAACCCTGACATAGTCTGAGAGCACTCAAAACCCCTGTTCCTGATTGCTGCCACAAGACACTGCCAGAGGAAAGCAGTGGAGGGGCAGCACGTGAAGAAGATCACCTGCAGAGGCCAAGGTGTTGGCTTCACTTGGAAGCTGCCCCAGGTGCTTCCCTACAGTGCAGAGAGGATGGAAAAATAAATGGAACTGGATCCAAAGTTGAGGAGGGAAATGAGGTGCAGGAGAAGAGAGTGACAATAGGGACTGCCCTGCAGAAGTCTGGGAATCTCTGCCAGACGTGGCAACAGAAAAGTCTCACAAGAGAAAGCAGGGGCTGGAATACTTTGTGTAATTCTTACTTTATAGCTTGCCTAATTATGACATTATCCAAACTCCACAGAAACATAATTTTCCAGAAAATTGTGATTACAAATCTCAGTGAAACTGTAGTTTATAAAATTATCAGAAATCATTACATCCAGCAAACAGCATTTAGATCTCAAGATTTTCTGACAGGTTTCTGTAGATAAGGTTGACTTCTTTGGTAGTTCCGTACCCTGGGAAGTCTGATTGGTCTTTGAGAGAGGGTTTGCATGAAGATAAGGATTTAATAATGTTTATTTTACTTTATCACAATGCTGGCTGAAAATTGGACAAGCTTCAGTACGTTATGCTATATCTGATAATATCTTCAGTGCCTATGTGTGCAGTTTAAATTCTGTATGTATAGTCTTCCAGGGCAGAAACTGCTTTTTATCTCCATTCAAGCAAGTCGTCATCATACTGCTACAGTAACAGCAGTCCTTGAATAATTCTGAGAAACTGAGTCAGAATGCATATAATTATAATGGTGAAGTAATTTTGGAAGGAATTAGCATCTAACAGATCTTTATTGCACCTTAAATTTTTGGTATATTACTCAGGGAAACATCCCTGATTCAGATTCATTTCTCATGTATCTATACATTACTTTCCAGATAGATTACAGTGGGCAGTGCAGTAATGGCTCACTGACACATAACACCTGTCATCATCCAACTCAGAATGGATAAAATCCTTTCCAACAGATAGGTTATCTTTTTTATGCTTTATTAAAACTGTGTGGCAAAACTTACACCTTTGATTTCCTTACCTAATGAGGCAGTCCTTTACTATCTCAAACAAGACATTAGACTGAATAGACACATTTGGGTTAGTCTTACATAGAATAACATCAGGTAGTCCAAGCTGTGAATGTATAAAGGAATTGAAAATGGAAAAATTACTGCTACTTGATGTAAGGAGATATATATTTTTGCCTCATTTGAGATGTTTTCAGGCCTGCAAGTATGATACAGTTGTAACAATCTTCTTTTTTCCTCTCATACCTTCCTTTTTGGAAAAAGAAGTCAAAATATCAGTATGAACTTTTAAGAAAACACTTTTAAAAGCTGTGTGATTGCTTGGTAGGCTGTTGTGACTTGATAGCACTGGCAAGAAAAAGGGTGAGACAGAAGTACAAAAATGGAGGTGCAGGTTGATGAAAAATTTGTGGATCAAAAATATATACACACCCATTCCACACATTGAAATATAAGAATACATTAAAATTCTGTATACCCACACACACAATCTATATATATATATTTAAAGTATACAAAACTGTGAGAAAATATAGGATCATACAGAATAGGTTTATGTGTCTACATTTATAGGAAAATAAAGGGACATGCTGTGAATGTTCAGTAAGGCCTCTTGAGCCCAGCACAAATGAACAGCTATGTCCCTCCATAACGTGACACTAAATAAAGCAGATGTTGACTTTAGATCTTGAAGCAAAATCAATTTCTAGTGAAGTTTTGCCTTTGACCTCAGCAAAATCAAGATTTTATCTGTTGTTCTATGAAATTATTCTTTTTGAAAGCCTTTTTGGTTTTGTTTGAGGGTTTGGGGGTTTTTTTTTTGTTGTTTGTTTGTTTGTTTGTGTTTTTTGTTTGTTATTTTTTCCCTCTAGCTATTCTTTTTCTAATCCCAGATTATCAAATATCATTCCAGTGAGGAAAACTTGTATCTCTCTGCATAAAGCTCATTCAGTAGTAACAGCTCTCAGCTGCAGGAGAGCATAGCAGGTTTCCTCATAGAAGGCTCATTCTCAACCAGCAGTTTGTAAGGACTACTTATAGTCTGTGTATAAACTGGGGTTTTTTTGGTCTTTCAAAAACATGAAAGTATCTTTCTTGTGTTCTAAATTATTTAGGCAGACAAAGATAAACAAGGTCTCTGCTCTGATACCAAACCACCCACATGGCATTTACTTTCATTGGCTGAATTCCCAGCTTCTGGTTCCTCAGTAGATATATAGCACAGCTGCTCTATATAACACTCTCCTTCCCCATATCAACCCCTTTTGATACTGGTGAATACAGAAGATTCATCAACGTGGAAAGAAGGAAGAGACTGTGGTGAGCAAGGTGAGAAGCTGGTGGAGATATTTGGGTAGGGTTGGAGTGATGGTCCTTGAGAGCTCTGGGCAGTTCTTCCAGCCCCTGAGGTGGATGGGTGTTGGAGAATGAGAGTTGGTGTCCCTAGGATATGACTTTCCATAGCCTGACCTGTCACTAGTGGGTTCTGCAGGGGTCCATCCTCAGCCCTGTGCTCTTCAACATCCTCATAAATGACTTGGGTGCAGACTGGAAGGAACACTGAGCAAGTTTGAAGGTGATACAAAACTGGGAGGAGCTGCTGACCCCCTCAAAGGCAGGGAGGCCCTGCAGAGAGACCTCGACAAATGAGAGACCTGGGCAGTCACCAACCTTGTGAAATTCAACAAGGGAAAGTGCTGGATTCTGCACCTGGGATGGGGCAACCCTGGATGTACAGGCTGGGGAATGAGAGGCTGGAAAGCAGAGGCAGGGAAAGGCACCTGGAGGTCCTGGTTGATGGAGAGTTTGATGTGAGCCAGCAGGGCCCTGGCAGCCAGGAGGGACATCCCTGTCCTGGGGACATCAGGCCCAGCATCTCCAGCTGGGCAAGGGCTGGGCTCTGCTCTGTCTCTGCTCTGCTCTGCACTGGGAAGCTCCTCACCTTGAGTGCTGGAGACAGTTTTGGGTGCCACAATGCAAAAAAGACATGAAGCTGTTAGAGAACATCCAAAGGAGGGCAGTGAGGATGGAGAAGGGCCTTGAGGGAAGCCATGTGAGGAGGGGCTGAGGGCACTTGGTCTGTTCATCCTGGAGGAGACTGAGGGGAGACCTCACTGCAGTTACAACTTCCTCATGAGGGGCAGAGGAGGAAGAGCACTGATCTCTGCTCTGTGGTGACAGTGACAGGACCCAAGGGAATGGCCTGAAGGTGTGTCAGGGAGGTTTAGTTTGCATATCAGGAAAAGGTTCTTCCCCCAGAGGGTGGTTGTGCACTGGAACAGGCTCCCCAGGGCAGTGGTCACAGCACCAAGCCTGACAGAGCTCAAGGAGCATTTGGACAATGTTTTCAGGCACATGGTGTAATTCTTGGGGTTTGCCCGTGCTGGGCCAGGATTTGGAAACAATGAATCTTGTAGGTCCCTTGCAACTCAGAACATTCTGTGATTCTGGGAATCCCATATCAGGGAAGAGTCTGAAGCTAAGCTGTGGGGTATGATTTTAGACCTGTCTCACCAGATGAGGAACATTTCATATGTGACATGAAGGGTTGTGTGTGACAGAGTAGTTTTATACTCCTTTTGGATGTGATTAAAAAGAAAGTTGTGGACTTTCTTGCCATTAGTCCAGGTAGAGTTACAATCTATAAGCAATCTTTACAAATAATATACCTCTTTTCACAGAAAGCACTTAAGTTTTGAATAGAAATATTTTTTTCTAGGTTTAAGGGTACCAAGCAGTGGTGCTTGGACATTTAGAGGTATTTTTGCTCATATCACCTAATAATATCTGTCCTGTGGAGCTTAGGAAAAAAAAATATTTTGATAAATGCCAAACAAACATAAAAGATGAAAAATAACTGTTTCTATTGGATTAGTATTTTGACAAGATCTTTGCTCCATGAGGCCTGTCCTTACATGGCTGTGGGGCAGACGTACAGAGAAGAGATGGAGGCAACTGCCCTTTGCAGTGCACACCTGCCCTAATGCAGAGGGATGGAATACAATCAGGAAATAAAGCAATGTTGTCAGGCTCATGCTAAAGTCCTCTATGCTCTCTAACCATTATTTTACTTATTATGTAACTCAGTGTGTTTGGTGTTTTACTGTCTTTTATTTCTCAATTGCTTTTCATGTGTATGTCACATTTGTCAAAGTCTTTAACATCTTGGGAACAGACATTGTGGTCCTGTCTTTCTAGACTACCTGTTTCTCCAAGACATGCTTTTCCTGTTATCAGAGTTACAATGAGTAAATACCTATATTGTGGAGATGTTTATAGCAACCCTATTTCTAATTCCTTATTAACTTTACTGTGTTATGCTAGTGCTTGCTGTCATATACATGTTCAGTCATGCACAGTTTCTGCTGAATTTTGTTTGAATAACAGGAGAAAGAGAAATAAAACATGTGACCTGTTTTGATCATAAAAGCAGCTTGAAACAACATTTCTGAGCCTTTGAGAAGTGTGGCAACTCCATATTCTCATGTGAGTTGTGCTCAGCTCTGCAATAGGCATTGAGGCATTCCCCATGCTGTAAATGGCAAGGAGAGCACATCTAGATGCTCTATTATCTTGTGCATTCAATTAAAATGTTTTAGCTGTCGTCCTCTCATAACTGACTCAGTAGTTCTAGAGGTTTAATTTAAGAAGTTTAACTGAAAATTACTTCCAAGTAACATTTTAGACTGTTGTCATAGAAGATGGTAAGTCTTGATTCAGCGTTCAACCCTGAATAGGACATGAAATGACCTTAAGTTTCAGTTGAATGGATTGTTACATTGAATGAAGAGATGCTGTTTCTTTGGATGACAAATACAAAGCTTTAGCTTTTGTTAGGAGAATGCTGTATAGTTTATGATAATTTGTTTTAAATTTGGCCTGGTGTCAAAAGAATACTAATTCATACTATTTTTTTGACTACAAATTCCAAGATGTATCTATTTACACTGCCTACAAAAGACACTTTTGCTTAGCTATTAAATCACCAGACTTTAGAGAGATTCACAATGTTTAAACATGTGCCACACTGTCCTGGAATGGTGTGGTCCTATGGATTTCCTATCTCCACATCTCCTGCCTCTTTGCTGTCATGGTTTTATGTGGCTGTGTCTGACAGACCACAGCCTAGCTGTGCTCTACAGCCTGCTTAAAATTCTGGTGTAGATTGTCCCTTGATCCATGCTTTGCCCATTGCTTTCTCTCCACAAATGTTTTTAGACTATCCTGTTAACTACTAAAGGAAGTTTTTAATTAATTCTGATCTAGTCTCTAAACTGGGATTAGAAGAGATTTATAGGAGAATAACAGTTAATAACATAATAATCAGGTTAACTGGAATAATCAGGACAAAAAGAGGAAGATTCTTTTGTCTGTACCATCCTCCCTACTTATTAAAAAAAAGAAAAAAATAAATAAAATCAACAAACAAACAAAACCCAAAGAACCCTTTCAGGTTTACAGCAAGCATGCTTGTTGAAAGACAGATTATGTTGAAGTTGGTTGTGGTAATATGTGTTAACCTTCCTGTCTTTTAGTTTACAAAAGAAGAAACAGGAGGGGAAGGAAATTGTGCCTCTTCTACTTTATTTGCTGACTGGAGCTAGGGAAGAATATACTGCAGATGCGTATATACTGTTGCATTTGAAAGAGACACATGCTGGTTTTAGGGAAAGGATACACCAAAAAAAGAGTGCATTGAAAAGCAGTTCCTGCTTGATGAAGTAGGTAGCCTTTCTTTCTTAGGGACTTTAAGCTTATTTGAATAGGATTGTAAAGCAGGAAGCATAATCTCTCTCTCAGACAGGCGAAGGCTGAACTCCGGTGTTCAGACAAAAAGCAGACAGAAACACAAGTGCTTCCAAAATGTTTCTACCTTGCCCTGTGTCCCCGGAGTGCTGCTGCCCTGCTTCTGCAGCTCTCCCTCCAGAAATCCCGGGTGAACGAGGAGGGCCGCTACTGCTGGGGAAACTAAGATTACTGATTAGGAGAGAACATAATCAGGTAGATTGAGCCTGTGGAGGGAGAAACCATTTCCGCGAGGAGGGAGGGAGCGCAGCGCACGCTGGCTGTGTACCTTGGGAGAGTACCTCGCTGCTGTTTAATACAACAAAATTGGCTGTAATTCTCCCGTCGGCTTCTGAGAAGGGGGTGCTCTTTTTGTGCCTGTGAAACTGGAGGGTGATTGCAGGCGTGCCTTACCTGCACCTGGCAATGAGTCTCCCTCCAGGTTTCTCCTACTTTGGAGAATGTGTTAGAGAGAAGTACCCGCGGGGAAATCCACTGACCGCTTCCCCACGAAGGTAGCGAGACTCCGCAGTGCCGGCAATGCCTGGGGATGCCTCGGGTGAGTACCGGCTGTAAATGAATACAAGCAGTGTTCAAAAGAGTGAAGAGCAGCAGGAACGCAACCCTAAGGACGGCATTTAGGTCAGTCGGCTGCCTGCCGGGATTCTGGGGCTGCTGGGCGCTGCCTGCTGCGCAGGGGGCTCGGGGAAGTTCCTCTGCCAGGGCTCCCAAGGGCAAATGGGGCTGGTGGGAGGCGGCTGACCCCGAGCCCGTCGGAGCATCCGCTCCCTGCTGCCAGATAGCCGTGCCTTGCGTAACTTTTATTTTTAAATCTGGTCCAAACCCGGGTGGAGAGTATCAACAGGGTGTTAATAAAGAAAGGGAAACAAACAAACTTTTGTATGTAGTAAGTCTCTGATTAGGTTAAACAGATTTATTTAATTTTTTGCCCCGCCGATGGGAGGGGAAGGTGCAATGTGTTCAGTGACAATACAAGAGGGTTGGCACAGTTATGGGTAATAGATGTTAGCTGATCGAAGAGGATTTGTTTAGCTAAATGAGCTTCTTATTTTAAAGAAAGTAGAAAGATGCAAAGTTTACTGCAAACAAATTTGGACATGGTCAAATGAATTACTCAACTGATGATATAGAAATAGCTTGGAAACTGGGCCATCGGGTGAAAACAACCTTGCATTCGGTCTAGGATAATTGCATGGACATGTCTACAGAGGATTGCCTCTGAAAAGTAGCTAAAGTAACTTCATAACTTTCAAGACTTTTGGAAATAGATCTTGAGAGAATATTTGGCTGTATATATGTAATATAATGCTCCACTTGAGTGAAAAAAAAAGAATCATGTTTTCTGTTATAAATAGGTACCTTGATGCATTGTAACAAGTTTTAGTCTCTTCTTCCTCCTAAAAATGAAGGGGAAAATATGTATTTTCTCTGAAGCAAACAATATTCTATGTCTCATACAGGAAAAAAACTCCAGATTTTTGCAATGGTTCAAAGCTGAAATATCTTCAGGCTATTTCAAAATTTTGTTTTCTATTTCTATGTTTTACATCCTTTCCTAACTTGAAGGCGCAAAATAATGTTTGCTCCATTATAAGAATGTGTAATATTTACATATTGTCTGTTTTTATAAATACATCTTTATTGGGGTGATGAAAATACCATTTTCTGTTATTAAATAGCTTTAATTAATCTTGTCTCTTAAAGAAAAAAAAAAGTTTTGTTTTTATTTCTATTTCAATATTTGTGCTTTATTCATAACACACATTTCTGTGGCAACTACAGAGGCCAGTTAATGGCTTATGAGTTCAAGCTGAGCTGAATATAGCTAAGCTCTGCCTTGCCTGACATTTCATCAAAAGCTTTGTTGATTTGCAATGTTTACAGACCTATTTATTGAACCTTCACAGCTTGAACTATGCCACCAAGCTTGTTGACATTGCTGAGTTTATCTCTTGGTACTTTCACAATCTCAGAAGAAAAGTTTAGAGCAAATGAGTTATAACAAACTTGTCACAGTTCATAAAATATGCAGTTAGGACAATTAAGTTGATCTTCTTGTTCATTGATCATGATACATTAGAGAAATCTGAGTAGGAAAACAATCTCATCCGGGTAGGTGAGTGTGTCCCCTTTTCCTTTATACTAAGATTTGACTGTAACCTCTTAAGAGCTTTAAAAAATAGCTCATAAAAGAACAAATATTTTCTGTCCATGAGAGTACTTGTATTTCAAAACAAAATCTGGCTGTTTTGCAGCATGAAATAACATGTTTACTGTACTTCCATATAGCTCTTACTTTGTGAGGAGTGATATATCAAATGAGCAAACAGCAAATTGAATCAGGGGCTCATAAATACCATAAAAATCATTCAGCTTTTAACAGTGAGAGCATCCCATGCTCTGTGCTACTCATCAGAACATCCTGTCTGCACAACCTCTATTTTTAGCCAATAAGATATATCTTGCTATGTAATCTACTACTGTTCCTGGATCAACAGTGCACATTATCATTGTTTCAGACACTTCTCTATGTAACTCGAACAGAAATAGATCAAAGGTGATGCAGCTGCCTGGCATCTCAGCAAAAGCAACAGAAAACTAGGCACTATTTATTCAACAACAGTGAAATTAATGGCTTAAGAAGTTATGGATTGGTTTTTACTTTTCTTTTTTGGCTGCATGGGAAATATTTTCCCATGTGAATATTTCCATAGCTGCCATTAACTGGGTTGACATACTTGTTCTTCTCCTTTTAGGACTCTGGGTATGCAACCAGTTATAAACATCCAAAAGGGAAACTGAATATTAAAAAAGAAGAGAATTTTTCCATGTAATTGGATGGACTCTGATTGAGCTCTTCATTCCTTTTTAACAATGAACACATAAAGACTTTATGTTTTTCAAATAAAAAGTGATTGCTTATTGATTTTTGAATGCAAATTGTATTCTAAGGTTTTAATGAGTAAAAAAAAGAAATATAGAAATATGTTTGGGGGAGTATTTGCTTTGCTTAACTACTGCTGTGCTATGTAGCCTGCTGATATTACCTGGGTAGACTTACTAGGCTCAAATATCTAGGCAATAGAGGGCAATAAGCTCTTTCAGCCAGCAAGCACAAACAAGAAATCAGCATTGATATCTTGTTTCCTGAACTGCAGGTGCATTAGTAGATTACCCTCCTAACTTGAATAATTGAATTGGGAAGGTGAGAAGGGCCCCCATATATTTACTAGAATATTTATATGAATAAGTTCTAGGTGTTTCCATCTGATTGAAATACACTTGTGTAAGTAGTTACAGAAAATATCAATCAGCTGTTATAGTCACATACAACTCCTTAACTCTGTGGGAAATGAAATGTACTTTGTAGAGAGCATTTAAATTAGTGAGAACTCTATAAAGTTGATTGTGTGCTGTGTGTGGGGAAGGGTCAGTCGGGAGAATCTACAGAAACCCAGAACTGCATGAAATAGCTAGAAGTATTTGAATATATGTTGTAGGATTTTATCTTTTATAATGGTATTTCTTATTTACTTTCTATTTTTCAGGCTGCTCTATTCTTATGGCATTTGTCAGCCTGACTTGTGGATTTTTTTTTTTTTTTTTTTTTTTTAGAGTAGCAGCATCTTTTGGGCTATTTTCCTTTCCATGTAAGAATTCACCAAGCAGAAAGTCAAACACATGCTCTAAGTGTTGTCTGAGGGGACTCTTGTGCAATACATTGGACACTGTTGTTTATGTAAAAGATCCTTAGTGTAGGACTTGTTAGACTGTAGGACCAGTCTTTCCTACCTGAAGTTGCCTTGTGATCAGACTAGAAAATGTTGGGATTAAGGGCAATGTTAGATTCCCAATAAAATATCCAATGTTCTTCTGTAAAAATATACTGTTAAGCACCCACGTATATCATATGTGGAACATTGAACATGGTAAATCTTAAATCTAGATAGCCTTGAGAGATAATTTAAAAGGACAAAAAAATATTCTACATCATTTTAGGTTTATTAAACCAATCTTAAGCAATTAGTCTTTAAATTATCATAAATGTATAATTCTCAAATGCACTGTTCAGATTTGCTCACAACTCAGCCCTGAATTTTAAGGTACTTGATGTGTTCAACAACCACTTATTTTGTGCAGATGGAGAGTATCCCTTTGAATACTCATCACAGGAATAACTGTTCCTACCAAATGAAAGGGAATTGGCTGTAAGCATTCCAAGATGTGTTTTACTCCAGTTTAATAGCTAAATATAGCAATGAGAGATGCAAGCAGAAAATACTGTGTGTTTTGAAGTCTAAACCTCATGTAGAGAGTAGTATGTCCATTCCAAGAAAATTTAAAAAGTTTATATGGCATATTAGAAAGCATCAGTTCAGATAATCATGTCATAAAGACCAGCACAGTCAGTGCAGAGCTTGGGTGAAAGGCTATTGTATCACTGCTGAACTGTATTCTTCGAGATTATGATGGAAAGGTCAAACTATCATTTTATAATTGAAAAGTAAGAGAAAGTCTAGGATATACTTCAGTACTTTTTTCTTCCTCTTGGAATTTTTTATACACACAGAAACATATTTAAGAAATTCACTTCCTTTTTAAAAAAGAATGGTCCTTTCATATTTAGGGGACATATTTAGGGGAATATAGAGTGATGCTGATAATGGATAATTACTTTAGACTTAGTCAATGGAAATAAAGGCACTTTCTGCAATCTTTTATTTTTTGCAGATTAAAATTAACCAGCCTAACGGAGTCATTGAGCTACTGTCTGCCTTTTTCAGAGAAAGTTAGGGGATAAGGGGGAGTAAGCAAGATTCTCGAGGGAAATGTGCAATAAAATTATCAAAATAAATAACTGGGGTTTGATTTTATTCAACTTTCTCCATGTTACATAAAGCACAGAAAGGACAAGAAACCTCAAAACTAAATCAATAGTTTCTCTAACTTTTTTGTCAGAGCTAACTATATTCAGTCAATTTACCATCATGCCAGTTTTATACCATTGTCGTAAATAAAGGTACAAGTTCTGTTTTGTGCAGTATTTAAAATATAAACACTTCAGGCAGAGGCTATTCTTTCTGCTTGTTTTGTGCTGTGTAGATCAGGAGACATCAAGCTCCCTAAGTGTTAGTAGGGAGTGAAAACATTATGAATAATACAATGCAATTTGAAAAAGAATAGCGTCTCAAAATCCTGCTTCAGGTAAACTGATAAGGACACAATGGACTATGAAAGCTTGACTATAATAGGTAAAATGAGTTTATTATTTGCTAGGGTGGTAACAAGAGAACTTGGTTGTGAATTTGCTGCTGACTAGCCCAAGCATTTATTTGCTATTAAGATTAATTTATTTGCTTAACAAGATAATTTTTATGAAGCTTTTTTTTTTCAATTTTATCATTACCTTTTGCTAACCTTTGTCATGTATGCCCTTAAGTAAACTTTCTTCTCCTTTAAAACATTTTGCTTGTAGACTTTACATAACTGTGCTATATTAGTGTCATGGGTTTGAGATGTTTATTTTTTCTCAGTGCTAAGAGCCATGGCTGATGGAAGATTTCTTGTACTTCAAACAGAGACTTTATGCCAAAATACAGTCTAGAAGTATGCTATTAATTAAAAAAAAAAAAAAGTTTTTCTTTTGTTTGTTTTTTTTTTGTTTGTTTGTTTGTTTGTTTTTTTGGGTTTTTTTTGCCAGGGCTGGCAAAACCTGTTGATTTTGAGTACACAAACATAAAGCCTTTCTGTTCATTCAGGATTTTGTTCTGAGGTAGAGGTAGTACTAGGTCACAGGATACTATGTTTAGAGACAGGTTTCAGGGTTAATCTCTACATTTATCATATCAGTTAGTTTAGTTTATCTTTTTTTTTGTACTTGCTGCTGGACTGAAACAAACTAACAGGAAAAGATCAGTACATCAGTGAAGAGATAAAAACCCATGCCTGTTAGGATTTTTTTTTTTTTCCCAGTCTGGGGGTGTCCAAAGATATTCAGAAATGAAGTAAAATACTCCTTGGTAGAATTGTGTTCCGACTAAGACTGAAGGCGCTCACATATTTCAGGAAGAGGGTGTGTGTTTGCTTGATGAAGTGTTGCCTGTAGAGAGGAGTATCAGTAATTAGTGGAGGTAGACTGAAGCCCCTTGGCCCTGATCACTGATGACTTGCATCCATGGTTAGAATTCCTGTCTTTCTGAATTACTCAGATAATTCAGATATTTTGCTTTTACCATTTGCCTATGCACAACATATTGCATATTCACTGGCTCTTCTAGATTCAAAGTTTTAAGCAAAAATATTAATTTGCTTAATCCCTAGTTAAAATAGACTGTCTGGTGCCCCTAATCAGACTGTGATCTCCCCTGACATTTTCTTCAGCCCAGGACTCAGGCAGGGTCCGGCAGCTGCTCTGAACAGCTGTAAATTGGATCATCATGTCAGTGGCTGGTCCAGCTTTTTCCTCTCTTCCCTGTCCTCCCCCTGTCCCTTTCCTCAACAAGGGTCTGCACTGAGTGGGCAGTGATGTCTGAGGATGCTCTTCCACTGTTAGCCAGTTACAGCTGCCTGCATCCCTCCAGTCTGTGGTTTGGGACAGCCTTTGCTGCCTGGCAGGATTGAACCAGAGGGGTGAGAGTGGCTGTGCCAGACTAAGAACTTCTCAGAAGTTCCTTGGAGTCATTTGAGTACTCCCAACTTTTCCACTGTTGGCCACAAAGCTTGATGATCCTCTCATATTCTCCAGGAACAAAATTAAATTTTGTATTAGTATGGGGAGAAAATAATTTACTTTATCCTTCACCTTCTGAAAGGGGAAACTAAATCTTGGTTATAATTCTGAGAATCTTTTGAGTCAGCTTGCTCAGCTCTCAGAGCATTGAAGACTTTGAAGCCATATCTAGTTACTTTATTTCTTGTGGCTTTTCCTTTGCCTACAGGGTTGATTTTTCTGAGCAGTGAGTTCCCTAACTTAGTGGAGTCATATTTTATCATCTTGATGAAATTTCCACAATCTTAGAGAGCTTTACTGCATACTTAATTCAAACCTTGTTAGTGTGCTGGATGGCACTTAGATCTATGAGTGTCAGCAGAGGTCTGTGATGAAAGAAGATCCAAGGAACAGTGTTCTCAAAGATGTCATTGAGATTGCTGTGGGGTATGCTTGCGGTAGAGTGACAATACAGTCCTTTTACATTTTAATTCTTAAGTATTTATGAAGTTCAGTTGGCAAAATTTTGTAACATTTTGTACTGGAGCAATGTAACTTGAAATATAATCCTGGGAAATTCTGAGCAAGCTCTTCAGGGTCAAACAACAGAAGTTGTCTAGATTTCCAGCTTTTTTTTCTCTTTCAAATGGATTTACACAATTGATTCTCATTTTTTGCCTCATAGCAAAAGGAAACAGGAAGAGAAATGCCATTTGTGGTAAACATCCTCTTGAGATCATTTGAATTTTTAAAATACTTGTCAATACTAATCCTTCATAACTAGAAAGCTTCATCTCCCTTTAACAACACAGTAGATGTTCTGGTGATCTGAAGTGAGAGCTGTCAAGTCATCAGATGTATTTTACAGAAGCAGTTAGGAGTACTTTAAAAAAATGGTTAAATATTTTTTGGCTATAAGTGATATTTTCCCATCACTGTTTGGAAATTAATAAAAAGACTATTTTGACAGATTTAAGAAGAAAAATGGATAAAATTTAGTTTTAGTAGCGTGGCAAAGTTATGAACGTGGATACACAGCACACCATCAGAAAGTGATGCCTCCTCTCAAATCAGCTCTCCTGAGACCCCTCAGGGATGTAGTCTCTACTTTTGGGTTTCCACTTAGACACAGATGTACTGGAGTAAGTGCAGAGCAGGGCTCCCTGAGGCTTGGGTGCTGCAGGACATGGCATGGAGGAGCTGGGTTTACTCACCCTTCAGAATAAGGATGAGGGGATTGCCATCTACAACTACCTGGCCAGAGGATTGTAGACAAAAGAGAGGCTTCTCACAGTAATAGGACAAGAGGCAAAGGATGTGGGTTGGAAAGAGGGAAATTCAGGTCTGGTATAATGAAAACTTGCCCTCAGTTGTTGGTCTCTGGAATGGATTGTACAGAGACACTGTGGGATCTCCATAGCTGGAGATGGTCAAAACCCAACTGAACACAGCATTGAAAAATCTGCCCTTGCTGACACTCCTGTGGTGGTGGAACTGGGACTTTAGGAGACTGTCAGACTCAGCTGTTCTGTAATTCTACCTACAGTGCTTATGTTGAGACTTCAGCATTGCACAGGATTCTTTAAATGACAATTGGTTTTGGTTTTGATTTTTTTTTCTTTTATGAATGCAGATTCTTTGAAAAAGAATTGTCTTTTTAGGAATCAGATCTATTCCTGGACTGAAGGAAGACAATTATGATAGAAAAATCACAGAAAATTAAATTTGAATATTCCTGACTAAATCATCTTATGATAGTGTAATGATTGTTGATTGGTTTGTTTGCTTGTTTATTTTTTAAAGAAGTCAATGACATTTACATTAATGACAAATTTTGAAGCAAAGTTTTTAGAGCTGTTGAAAAGTGGAGAAATAGTTCTGAATTATTTTTCGAATTCCATGGTTGCCTCCTATGGCCACTTTGCACAGGTAGCAAATCTAAATTTCATCAGAGTTTATATAACAGTGGACTGAGCATGTGGAGGTGTGTAGTAAATCTTTATGTGCAGGGTCAGACATCGTTAATCTGTTTTATGTTGAACCTTGGGTGCTTAATCCAGATCAGTATCCTGAGCGGAACAAAATGCAAACATTTTTGTAAGATACATGCTTTGAAAGAAATCTGTTACTAAAATCTTCATCTTTTACTTTTAGTTTCTTAGCAGCTGCTCCTTAGTCTGCCTAATTGCAGTATAATGGCTTTATGCTGCACCAGATGCTAAAGGGATAACATTTTTCTTTCTTGAATAGCAATGCAGTCTCTACATTTGGAATTCTGTTTTGTGGTTATGTTGGTGTCAGGCTGTGGCACAAGCAAACCTCAGGTACTGGTTTCTGATTTTGTATTAAATAAAACCAAATCAACTTAAACTTCCTCAGAAAATAAAAGGTGTCTCTAATTGACAGAATTTTGTAAGCCACTTAATTTATAAGTATTTCAGTCTTTGTTCTAAGAGCAGGAATAATGATTTATGTCCCATTATTACCAGTTTTTGCTAAAATGCATGAGCTTGTTTCCTTTCCTGTTTATTAGTCTTTATTACACTGTTCTTTCTATGTGCTTGCTAGACCTGTGTAGTGGTCTAATTTGTTATGTTGTGTGGAACAAGGGCTTTATGAGAAGGAAGCAATTTGTCTTTATGCCTAATTGCAGGGGCAGTCATCACTTATGGAGGCTACGATCAAATCTTGAGTTTATACAGTAATTTCTGCCAGGATCTTATTTAAAAGTAAAAAAAAAAAAAAAAAGAAAAAAAGAGTTTTGAGAGCTGTTGCACTTTCAGGAAATAAAGATTTACTCTCGTTTAAGATGGTTTTTTCCTTTCATATATAATTGTTCTGAATGCCCTGTTTGGGAACAAAGTAACATCAAAGCAACTCACTTGAAAAGATTGAAAGCAATCCTTAAATTTGAAAATGAAAAACTAATTTTTACTGAATGGAATTCTTAGATTAATAACCATGTGCTATTAAAGTATTTTCAGTAGATAGCATCTTGGCCATCTAATTATTTTATAATTTATCACATAGATCATGCAAAGTGTAATTTATTATTATTGTATTGCTTTCTTTTGTGTACAAAGAAATATGCATTAGAATAATTGGTAATTAGGATATGACTGTATTACAAGGAAAAAAGAACCACATTACTACTGAATTATTTCTGTCTGTTCCCTGATAGGCTAATTTTGAACCATCAGCCTCAATATTACATAGAATTTTAACTCATTCCTATAATCCTAAAGTTTTGAAGGGTGCTATGTATTTCTGTAAAATGTTGTGGGGGATTTGTTATGTTTTCTTTTAAAATACTTGCTTGCTAAAGTGAATGTGGGTTTTTGGGGGGTGTTTTTGAGACTAGTGGGTCCTGAAAGCATATTGAATGTTTACAGAACATACTTTCTGGCAGTGGAGAAGAAGAGAGTAGAAAAGGCAAGGAATGAACAAGTGAACAGTCTCGGTTTGGGAAGACAGGTGTCTGCTAAGGAAGGCCAGAGCCTCCCCTGGAATAGAGAATGTAAACCCCCTCCCTCCAAATTGCTATAAAATTTAAATCAAGACTCTCTCAGGCAGAAAATATGGGAGCAGGAATAACAGTCCTTTACTAGGGAAGCAAAAAATATAAAAATATAAAATAAACAAATGCAGTAGATTAAAACAACACAGAGAGTCAGAACTCAACCTGACACCCGGTTGGTCAGGGTGTAGTCTCAGCCCAATTGGAATTGTGGCTGCAGTCTTCCTGGACTCAGTCCTCAGGTGTGGTTCTGTTGGAGCAGAAAGAATCCTGTCAAAGGAAAGTGAGGATCTTCCTCTGCTGATCCAATTGAACAGGGGTAGCTGTCTCTCTGATCAAAACCCAGCAAGAGCTGTCCTGTCTCTCCAGACTCCCAGCTATATCTGTGTAGGAATGCTTGGCTCCTCCCTCTGGGCAGAGCATCTCACAATGGGATGTTAAAGTTCTTACCAGTCATGCATTGACATTCAATAGCCTGTTATCAGCAGATGTCTCCCTGGAGGGAGGAGTGGTTGTGGAAGAGATAAGGAAAACTGCCCACCTAACAGAAGACAACTGCCATACAGATGGCAAATAGAATAGTATTTGTTTCACAATCCACGACATGAGCAAGATAGATAGATCAATCTGGTAATGAGATTTTTTTGGGAAAAATATCTTCCTGGAAAGACAGAAACTTTTCATAACCTGTAAAACAAAAAATTAAATATGCCTCATGTCTTACCTTTTTTGTGATCAGTAAAATGGTTTAATTATCATTTTTTCCCATGAAGTGACTAGCCTTCAGATAAATGCTATGAATAGTCCTCATCCTTCATGACTGAGAATTCCCACCTGCTATTAGTAACTGTCAGCATGCATGACTGTTTCTGCTCTGAAAGTCTTGGTAGAGTTCCTCATTAATTAGTTTGTGTACAAACATGACTACCTCTGCCAGTGGGAATAATGAGATGCCATTAAAGGTAAAGCCAGAGAAAAATCTGACTAAAGTAGATGAATCTTCATTACAGTCTCACCATATGACCTTTATCAACATCTCAAGCTTCATTACACACACAAGGTTGTTGCGTCAGATTGGTGGTGATAGTTCCAAATGATCATTTTTTAGTTATATGGATATGCAGATCATTTTGTTCCTCTTGGACAAAATTCCTCTCCTTTTGCTTTTCACCAGAACTTTTTCTATGTGTTTTAAAAGTTCTTTGCATAAACAAGGAGTAAGAAGTAACACTGATACATAAATGTAGGTGATGATGTGCACATAATATTTCTAAATCCAAGTGGACAAATTATTTATTGCAAATTATTTATTACAAATTATTACAAATAATGTAATAACCAATGGATTTTTTTATAATCAGTTTTTAAATTTTAAACGAACCATGCCTTTTCATTTTGTGGACTCTGAGAGACATTTTTCTTGGTGCAATACAAAAGAGAAAGAAAACTATTTCCTTCAGGAAGTGTAAACAGGTTGACAGAGGCAAGTGTCAATGTAATGTCATGGTTGTTATGTTGGTATTTCTTTCAAGTAATGGGTGTCCATCATTGCTATTTAAAAGGTTACCTTGATAACCCCAAGGAGAAGTTGTCTGGTAGGTTTTGGCTGACCCGTATTAAGCTGTAAGGGTCACCAAGAAATTGGATTCCGCTCAGACCTGAGAGTCCCTATTCCTATGTGATTTTTCCAAAAGTCATTTTCCACTCAGATTGCAAGATGGGTGACTTCTGTAGCATGTCACCTGAAAAGTCTTGGCTTCTGGTCTTTTCAGCTTAGCAGCATAGCACGTGTTGTTTCACTGATGATAGTCCTCAAGTAATTATTTTAACTGAGTTTTTTCTGTATCTGAGGTAAAGACCTACGTGTCAGCACTTCTCATTTGATCTTTCTTTGGAGCTGGACCTATGTTTCCTTGCCCTATGAGATCCACTTTTGTTGACCACAGAGTTACCTCCTACTTCTCTTTCCTTGTGTGGTAGTTGTTTGCAGCCTGATACCTGTGGCTTCCAGTGACCTGCTCACGCACATTCTGAGCAAATTCTTTTGTTTATCTCCATTGCAATAATACTTGTATTACTCTGGGGTTCACATAAGTACTTGTCCTAATTAACTGCAGTGTTGAAATAAGGAAGTAGCTCAGAACAAATCCCAGATGGATTGAGGCAGAGGAACTATGTCTGGGAATTTCCAGGTTGGTTCAAATTCCTAAAGTCAGGTGTCCCTAGATCCTGTTCAGTTAGGGAGTGGGGGTGGCAATTCACACCAAAGCAAAGGATCTGTTACAAAGAATGGATCATACTGGGGTGAGAAAGAGGTTCTTGTTTTGTTTTGTGTGTGTGGTTTTTGTTTGGGTTTTTGTTTTTGTTTTTGTTTTTTGTTTGTTTTTTTTTTTTCCCAGGGTGGGGGGTGTGTTCTTTCGCGTGGTGGGTTTTTTTGTTTATGCAACTGAAAGGGGAAGAGGAATGCTAGAATGTGTCAGTTCTGTTGCAGGAAAACTCTGCTTCTTTCTTTTGTGGGAGGGTTGGCAGATTGCTGCATCTGAGTGGCAGTGAAATTCTGAGCATTGCTGAGCTGACATCCCTGGTTCCTTGAGGCTGAAATTCAGACACCCCTGAACTGGTTAACTTTGGAATGAAGCAACCAAAATGTGTGGGTAAGGAGGCTCCTGATAGTTCTGGAGAAGTAACTGCTGGTCTCATAATGGGTCATATTGTCCTCTGTTAGGATTGCAGCAGTGCTGTGCCTGATGAGATCCAGCAGTGCAGTGACCCACAGCTGCAGGGATGCCAAATTCTTCTCTGCTGAACTTGGCAATGCCAATGTCAGGGCATGCAACGAAGATTAGAGCCTCACAGGTTCTTGCCAGGATATTTGTGCTTGTGGTCAGGAAGAGCCCAGTGATCTGGGATCACAAACGCTCTTTTTCTTTCATTTTAGAGCAAGAGTTTGTAATCTACTAATTGTTCCTAGAAAAAGCTAATAGGTAATATTTAGTGGGAAACTCTTCTGTTAAACTGAATAGCTGTACATAATTCCTTTTGTTATTCCCTTCAAGGGTTTCTCTTCATTCCAATATTAGACAAGCTGATATGATTGGTCCTCAGTCAAATCTCCTTGTAAGAATTGTGTGTTTCAGAATATGCAGACTTGTTCAAAAGTGCCATGAGAAGCTCAGTAAAAACATCCTGCTCTTCACAGTAGAGTTATGCCATCATGTTCTCATCATGCTTTGAGAATCAGTTCCTTACAGGGAACAAGTAATTATACAATAATTTTATCTTGTTGTTAGGCTCTTTGCTGTTGTTGGGTTTTTTTGGTTGTTTTTTTTTTTTGCTTATGTGGACATTGTAAAGAAGCACTATGAAGAGTTGATCTTCTGCTGGACTGATTATTTCTTTGACTGGAAGTTTAGTTGCTATGTTTAAAAATTTATAATTCCATTAATAACCAGCCATTTTATTTTAACATCTCAAATTATCATGACTTATCTATTGAATTGGATCGATTTACATTCAAATGCATTTCCATTCTACAGCTGTATTCATCTGCATTATATTAGAAGCTTCACTCTGTCAGGGAACCCATTTAGTGTTTGAAGAAATAACTATTAAAATGGGTTAGCAACTTTTCAGTGACATTTTCAGGAAGTGTTAACTCATTGCTTCTTTTTCTTAAATTGTTATTTCATTAGGAAAAAACTGTTAAGGTCTCTTATTTTTGTTATTTTCAAAATAGCAATATTGTCTGGGCTTTTCTCCCTTTAGATTTTGGAATCATCTTAATAAATAGTATCTTAAATTCACAAATTAAAAAAAAATCAATTTAAAAAAAAAAAAAAAAAAAAAAAAAAAAAAAAAAAAAAAAAAAAAAAAAAAAAAAAAAAAAAAAAAAAAAAAAAAAAAAAAAAAAAAATGCAGCCCACATTTTGCCCTAATTTGGGAAGAAAAAAGAGCACTTACAAATTCCATAATATGGGAAACTAGATTTTCTTTCCTACCTAATGGATAGCAATTTTTGTGCGTTCCTCTGTCTTTTTCCAGTTGTGCACACAAGTTTCCTTCATCTTGCTTTTCTGTCAAAGTTACCCTTATTGCTTTTGTTTGTTTAGAAATGCCCATACTCTAATAGTTTGATTCCTCAAAGAAGTTGTGAAATAATATTGAAAGATAGGATATGAAGGCCTTGTAAGAAGTTGTAGTTAGTGTTTGTTAATTAGATTCCTCAAGTGGCATCTGGTTAATATGCAGAAGTTGATGCAGGAGCAGTAGAGCTTCTGAGCTTGACCATAAGGAGTTTAGCATGTGAAGCACTTTTGTGCAGCTTGCAAATTGGCTGTTGCTAATTCTCCTGTCTTCACCAGTTGATGTAGTATCAATTAGCAAATATAGGTTTTAATGCTGCCTTTAATATTCATGATTCTTAATTGTCTTTGTTAATTGAGAAGAAACACTCTGGTGCACAATGCTTGACAGGTAAGAATTATGATCTGCTGCTTGTGTTGGCAGTTGTCCAGAGAAAAGTAGGTTACTGATACACAGGTATGTGCAAGCATCTTACCCACAGATTTGTTCTTTTGACAGTGAATTTCCCTGCTTTTGATAGACCATCTGAGGAAGGGAACAGCTGATGGTTACAGGTAGAACATCTGAATAACCTGTTTTGAGGAATCAGTTTGCAGGTACACTTACAACAGAGAGCAGGCATAAAAGAAAGATGATTTTAGGAACTGCTATCTTAAATAATTATAAGAGTTGTAGAAATCATTGAAGTTTTATACGTGGTGAAATTTTCTGGTCAAATTTTATTAATTTTTTTTTCCCAAATATGTCAGGTTTGATATGAATATATTTATTTTGTACCTAATATACTTTCTTTATGATGTTTTATAATTGGCTTTGTTTGGAATATTCTTACAATAAGTAAACTACAAAATTAATTTATACATTTCCAAAGACCACTTTTTTTACTTTCAAACAGTTAGATTAATTGCTTTAAATAAGTACTAAAGATGACTCTAAAGACTATGAAAGAGATAATCTAACCTAAAAACAGAATTTAAAAAAAAAAAAAAGGGAAAGGTAGAAACACTTGAGGTTCTGCTAGAAAAGTGACTTGGAGGTGCTCACTAAAACTAATTTGATTTAAGTTTGTGTTTGCTTTTGAAAAAGACTTAAGGGCTTGGCTTATTTAAATGCTTTCCAAAATTTTGTCTCAGCTCAATAATGTTAAAAATTCAAGGAAACAAATCATATAGCAGGTCTGGTAAGGCATGATTGATGCTTTCTAGAAGAAATGCTTCTAAATGAGGCTTTCAGTCATTTATATTCAAAGGATAGATTCTTAACTGGAAAAGGTGGTCATTCTCTGTTCCGTTAGGAACAGAAATGGCTTGATTTTTAAATGTTAATTAAAATTAAAACCTTAATTTTTCATGAGGGCTGTAAAATAAATTGAACTGGAAGCATCTTACCCAGAAAATGAGACTTATCAGTTAATTTTATTGTCTAAGATTTGGCATCTTGGCTGATGCCAAAAATGAGTCTCACTTTCAATTTCACTTTTGCATTTGTCGGGGTTATCCTGTAGAAATTACAGCAGCATTGTGTGGCATGAGTTGCTCTGTACCAGATGGACTTCTGAGAGAAAATGGAAGCAATATTGCTCCCAGCTTGGCAAGTGTTGCATGGACTAAGCTGCCCAGCTGTACACCATGGGCTTCTGTGGTGGATATTGGAGTAGGAATCTCATGCTTTGGAGGGTTCAGGGATTGTTGCTGTGGGAGAAGGGGGTAAAAACTTCCTTCTCCCTTGCACAGCAACTTTTTGTAAGGTACTGATGGCCATGTTGCTGGCTAGGACTGCCTCTTCACCTGATGTTTTGTTGTTATAGCACTTTACACTTTCATAGTTGTGCAACAGTTCTATTGTATTCTCAAATTAGAACAGTTAAAATCATCCAAAATGAAGGATTGTTCGAAAAATAAACTTAAAACAAGAGATGCTGGTTAATAAAGATGAATAGGAGCAGGAAGTAATGCTTCCCCAGAGACTCTCCAAATGTAACTGTGCTCAGATTGCTGGTAGCAGTAGCCCAGTTATTAAGGGGCTACCTGTCCACCAGTGTTAGAAGGACATTTGGAAAGGTTTGGGTTCATGGCTGCTCCTTCTGACATATCTTTGACCACATCTGCACAATAAAGCAGCCAATCTGGAGATCCTGTATGAGCAAAATGACTGGGGAGGGAGGAAGTTGGTTTAAGGCATGACATTATGAGTTTACTAGGGACAAAATACAGGAAGGTTGGGGGGCTGAACAATAGTTACAAGCCTGGAGCTATATAAAAGTGTCAGTTTCTTATGGTTAGAGTATTTTTATTTTTTGTTGCAGGACTGTGTACATTTCTTTGTGGAAGCTCACCTGTTATGCTAGTGATCATGACCTGTGAAGTGATATATCAGCCTAGGGAGATTATGGTTGTACTTGAGTGGAAGATTGCCCTGTGTATGTAGAAATATCAGACTGCCAGCTCTGCAGCATATGTATTCTCAGCTGGTTACAGTGTTTTGGATCATGAAAATATGTGACTGCTACAGAAATGGGATATCAAGGGCATCATAGTATCTGAGGCTTACCTGGAAATATTTCAACCTTTGAAAACAGGCCTGGTCTTCACCACCTTGAGAATTTCTGTGTATTCTGAGTTTTTCCAAAATCAGTGGGGTTTTTTTGGCCATTTCCAGTGTCAAAATATAATGAATACATGTATAACAAAATAGCCCCAGCATCCCTCATGGAATTGTCTGAAATCTGCTGAACTTTTTGTAATTTTTCTCCTTATTTACGAAAGAGAGAAATTACTGTTGGGTTAATGTACTGAGAATTCAGATGTTCTGGTTTGTAGAAATAATCTGATTGTGTCTGATGGAGGGATTTCTGGTTTTTTTTTTTTTTTTTTGGATTTTGTTTAGTTTTGGTGGTTTGTTTTTTGTTTTTGTTTTGTATTGGCAAAGATTTTATATTTATTAATTACAAAATTTATTAATTACAAAATTACAAATTACAAATCAGAGACCATTTTTTTCCTGTTGCATCATTTATGAGCTGAAAGCTATTAAAACACCTGCGCTTCCAAATTTCTATCAGTGAGTCGGATAGGCCATGACTGTTTCATCTAAACCTTTTCTTTAGGGTACAGGTTTTTAACAATGCTTGGTGTTGGCTGTGCATTGATACACTGTGTAACAATGTGTGGTACATTTGGAAATAGCTTATTAGAGATACTTCTTCACTTTATATTAATTGTAATTGAAAGGCAGTGATTCCTGAAAGGGCTTTTTTTTTTTAATACAGTAGTAAGCATATAGTTAAATTGTGAGAGATAAGTTTTACAATACCATTTAAAAATTGTCCTTAGTTTCTCAAGGATTCTTTGAATCCCCTTAATACCTTCAATATGTTCAAATTTGTATATTAATCATATGATTAGGCTGAAATTATCATGGCTCTTTTAACACTTGCTGCTTCTGTGAGCTTTGAAGTGATTTAAAAAAAAAGTGAAGTCAGAAGTTACCTTAGCAGGAACCAAGAGGTGACATTTCTCCTAAACTGTGAAAGTGAAGTCTTGTTAGTAATCTGCTATCACTTTCATCATTGTAACTTCGTGTCTTGCTGAGATGTGATGACTCAGGGTTATTATAGTTGTCAGTTCAGTACTAGAGCAGAACAGCTTCAAAAATGTCCTATTAACCTATCTCATAACCCAGTGCCAAAACACTTTCATCATCTAGTCTATTCCAACACGTTAATACAACTAAAGATTTATTGTTTTATTACTCAGTGCACAAAAGTCAAATGACTTCCTTGGTGTCAAAATAAATTTCCCAGAAATCATTACCCAAATCATCGAATCATTCCTGTATCTGTGGCTCCTACTAACTAGAGTTTCTAACCAGTCTGATTTTGGAAGAGTCCTGTGCCTATTTATTGAAATACGTGCAATCTCCAGTAGCCTTTCTCAGGTCAATAATATTTTTTTTTATTCTAATGACATATTGAAAGTTTAATGATTTCCCATGGGTCTCTTCTGGGTAATTATTCTTATGTGTTTTTATAATTTCTGCAATACTATGATATTAAAAAGAAGTAGAGCTAATAATTCTTCTTTTCCTATATGTAAATTAATATAAAAGTTAGAAAATTTAATTTCTAACTTTTAATTAGATTTAATGCTCAGTTATCACCAAATAAATTTAAAAAGCCATGTGGTGAGGCATAAAGATATATCTGTTTGTAATTTGTGGCTGCTATTTCACTTAGAAGTAAAGACAGACAAGCTTACACTAGAGCTACTAATTAAAAAACAGCCGTGAATGTAAAACACAGATAAGTAATAAGATGTCACAGAAGGTGGTTAGATTTAAAAGTGACCTTAAATGGTAAGGTAGAATAGGCAGATTGCTTTATTTGGATACCAATTGCTTTTGTCTTCTCACTCTGCCCCCAAACACTGGGTGATTAGGAGTATGCATATAGAAGAAATTTCAATAATGATTTAATAAATTTAGCATCACTAATACGCTACTGTGCCTCTAGTTTGAGATGGAATTACATTACTAAAATAATGTAGCATGAACTGATAGTACAACATCTGTTACTGCCATTCACAACACATTTAGAGTCAAAGTAGAAATTACTCTTTGTTTTCTAAAAGCAGAAATAGTTAACTTTGTATACATTATAATGATTCATTGTCTTAAAAACATTCCATATGGAATGTTGATAATTTTCTTATTTATGCAGTAATGCTTCTGAATACATGTATTATTTTTAAGGCATTTGAATCACATTAGGATGCATTAATTAGAATGAATAGGAATTCTTTTCTTTATAGTAATGACTATTGGATGTATGTTTTATGAAATGGCATGAATTAAGAATATAGACTGGGAAAATCCCCTAAAAGAGAACACATAAGAATTTGGATATAGCAATGGTCAGAATGTAATTTCCTTATCTCACAAAAAGTTATTACAATTTGTATTTTCTCATAAGGACAGAGCTAAGGATTTCTGGAACTTTATTTGATAACTGAGAGGGAGCTCTACTTCGTCTAGACTTCCTGGTAGCTCACCCAGCTTCACTTCCCAGCTTTGCCTCATCTGAACCAATGGTGTCATGCCTCAACCTTGTCTGGCCAATTGGGAGCATTATCTCTTAGGAAAAAAAGCAAATATTTTCTCAGACAGAGTGAGAGACAGACAGGCTCTCTTGCCCAAAGCTGAAGAATCTCCTGAGAGACAAGCCTGGCTGAGGTTCAGGTGCCTGCCCAGAAGAATTCGGAGGACAGACTTGATGGCCCTGTCCTCAAGCACAGAATTACCTTCTTGTAAGAGAAATGCTGTCAAAACCATCTAGCCCAAGAGCATTTCTGTAAGTGAGTAAATGGTTATGTTCTGACATGCAAACATCAAAACTGTGGGCTTAGGTTTCTAATTGGCTCCAGACAGGGATCACAGTGAATCAGCAATTAAACACAAGCTGTCAGTGCAGGTTCTGTAGGTTGAAAGCATAATCCCCGTTTGTACAGAGGGAGAAATTGTCAGAAGAGGCTGGGAGATGGCTGCTGCTGTGAATAACAGGGATGAGGGAAATCACCCATCATCTGCTCTGCCAGTACAGCTCGTCCTGCTCCTCGGCGAGGCTGGCACGGAGCACACGCTGCCTGTCAGCTTTCCAAGGGATGTTAGAGAAGGCAAGCGGCAAAATAACGAACTGAAGAAACTTCAGAGGTCCCTGGTTGCTTTAATTTCAGTGTAGGAGAGGATCTAGATAGTTCATACAACACAGAGAGAGATTCTGAACAATAACCGGATTTTTCCCTTTAAAAAGCTGAGCATAAAAGGAACAACAGGAATTAATTTTAGACATTGGATATGTAAAAGATTTGTATTTATTATGCAACAAAAATATAATTAACCTCTGAAAAAATAGAGTTGTTTTAATTTTTTTTACCTTTATTAACTGTTAATTTATTAATAACTCTTTTCTGAATGTTATATTTTAGCCAATCATGAATTTTTTTTCTCATTTGGTGGTGGATAGGTTGTTGAAACCTAATAACCTGTGTGCAGGTTGCATTAAATGATCAAATGGTCACATGTGGCTTATAGTTCTCAGTCCACTTAATGAGTGAATGACATAGTTAAACCAACAGTTGAATGTTGGTTCTTTTGAGAAGAGCTGTTAATGTTTTGGATGGAAAGTGGCCACCTTCTCATCTGTGTTTCACCCCTCTTTAACATGACTTTAATGTCATATATTAACTTTAATACTGTTCCTTGTGCAGTTGGTTGGACAATTACCACATTTGTGTCAGATTCTAATTCCTTTTCTTATATTGATAAGTGCACTTTCACCTTGGTTGATTGTATGGATTTCCAATTTTTGTGTTGACATTTGCAAAAGAGTGCCAGTCAAGGCAACTGTTTCTAGATTGTTTGACTGCTTCAGGCTGATTACTTTTGCTTGCTTATTTTCAAGTGTATAAAGTTGAAAAACATCTGAGCCATTTCAAAGAATGTTGTGATGAAGAAAGATTTATTTATATTTTTATGCCCTCCCTTTCCCTTGGTGACAAAAAGTCTTCCCAGTCAAGTTCCAGCACTCCCTTAGAAAAAGTAGTGCTCTGGAGAATAGGTTTGGTGTTGAAAGTCTGCATCTGCTTGGTAAGGATTTGTTAGTATTCACCAACTGATTTGAGTTGCAGAAGTAAGGCTGTGCTTTCCTTGTCACTTTTTCATAGCAGCAGACACTCCTGTGGTGTTGTCTCTAGGTAGAAAATGAGAGTTTCTCCCCCAAATCCCTCAGCTGCAGTCCGTGTGATGGGAGGAGTGACAGCTGTTTGGGTGAAAGACATGAGGTGGGATGCAAGTGGGAGCTGGTGACTGCTGAGAAAGGAAAAGTTTTTCGGGCAAAGGAGATCACCAAAGCACAGCCTTTCCTTTCCAGAAAAGCAGGATCCTGCCATGAAAATACAGACATAGGAATTGCTGTTCGCTTTTGACACAGCTTAGCTTTTTCATGTCTTAATACTAAATCCGGCTTCAATGTGACCTTTATAACACATATCTATCAATGGTTTGAATTTCAATTAGCAGAAGAAAACTGCTGCTTTGAAATAGCAAATCAGAACAAGGCTGTGGTACAATAAACATCAGTCACTGCTAGGGGTACCTGGAGAAGGTGCCTATATTTTATTAGCCATACAGGGAGTGGCTGAGGTCACTTGATCTGTTCAGCCTGGAGGAGACTGAGGGGAGACCTCACTGCAGTTACAACTTCCTTGTGAGGGGAAGAGGAGGGGCAGGCACTGATCTCTGCTCAAGGTGACAGTGACAGGACCTGATGGAATAAGCTGAAGCTGGGTCAGGGGAGATTTAGGTTGGATATTAGGAGAAAAGAGTCTTTATCTAAAGGGCGGTTGTGCACTGGAACAGGCTCCCAGGACAGTGGCCACAGCACCCTGACAGAGTTCAAGAAGTGTTTGGACAATGCTCTCAGGCACATGTTGTCTTGTGTTGTTCAGGGCCAGGAGTTGAACTCAATGACCTTTGTGGGTCCCTTCCAATGCAGAATATTCCATGATCCTCTGATTTCCATGTAATGTCTGTTCTGCATATCCAGTGGTGGCATGATTTGGTAGTGCCAGTGTGGAAAAGTGTGGTGGATTCTGTCAGTTCCCTAAAACAAGAAGGTGTTTAATAGCTCTGACCCTGATGTAGCAAGGGAAGAAAGGAAATGTAGGAGGAAATGATATGAGACATGAGAAGACTTTATACATGTTGAAGTGGAGGAGGCTGGAGCTTTTTTTTCATATTATCTACTTTATTTCTTTATCAGGAAAGCCAATGAGCAGTCAGAGGGGTGAGGTGTGTGTAATGCCTGGCTGTACATTACCTCTGGTTGGGAAAATCATTTATACACCAGGAAATGAACTTTAAACATAGATCAGTTAGCTGTGTTTATTGGCTCTTCAGAAGAATGGTTGACATTATTTAGCAGCATGTACTGAAAGAATAAGTTACTTTTGAATAAATATTTTTTTAATATTGATTTAGGTCTTGTAATTAGCTGTAAAGGAGTCGGGCAGTGTGACCAGGCCTAGGTCTTTTCCATTTATTTGGTTTACACCTAGCACTAGATCTGATGGCTTTTGCTTCCAAGATACTGAAGTATACATTGCAAGTTCTTTTGTGGGAAGAAAACTTACCTCCTAGTTTTCCAGCACTTCACAGCCTCTTCAGCTTTCCCAAGTTACTTTAAGTAGTAGCTTTGATGGTCTTTAAAATATAATTTATGTGCTTTGGAGCTATAAAAAAGCAAACTTTGTTTGCCTTTATATCTCCAAAAATTCCATGTGGATTATGATATTTGTGCCATTTATCATCAAGAATATTGTGTGGATGTGCCAGTTTTGCTGAGCTCAGATCAGTGGTTTGTTGTTGTGGGGTCTGCGTGTGTCAGTTTTAGATTTTTTTGTTGGATCAAATTTAGGAAGATGCTGCTATATACATAGATTGGACTGCTGCAGTTTCTGATCCCTTCACTATTGCCATACTTTTCTCTGAAAGTAAGAGTGTATGTAAAGTGGAATTTCTGCCTGACTTAGGAGTGTCAGGGTAAAAAATATGGAGGATCAATTAATAATGCAAGTATTTCAGGGTAGCATAGAAACATCATGCTTAAATCCACCTTGACTGTAAAAAAGCATAAGGATGTATGTTATATTTTAGTATATTTGAGTAGTCTGTTCCCCTTTCCATCCTGATTTCCTTTCTTAAATTATAAGGGAAAAATGGTGTGACACCACTTTCCTCAACATTTCTTACCTACATTTCATATGAATTGATGCAGGCTAGCAATTTGACTGTAAACATAATCCATCTACGAAGTTCCTCAGCTTTATCTTTTTGTATTGCTGATAAAGCTGTAGTTGTGAATAAAAATCATTGTTTTAGTTGCTTCTCAGTCATTTACATATGGCATTGCAACCAAATTCTAGTATTTATATTATTCAAATTATCTGCACTTTTTTATCCTTGATGACTCTGAACAGATTAAATGAACTTTAAGGATTTCTTTTTTTTAATGGAAAGAGACATAAAGTCACTGAACGCACGTTTCCATGCAAATATTAATAATCTATCAAGTCAGCAGTATAGACTTTTAAATGTTAGATGCATGCTGAATAACCTATGTTAAATTTTATTACATCATTTAGAATAAGAAATTGCTAGAATATAACCAAGATTACTTCCTGCCTTCAAATGTTCTGTGGCTTTTTGGCAGGAGTTAGGGGTGTTAACCTCAATTGCCTGGCAAAAAAATCCTGCTGTGGTAACTGTTTAAATTTTCTCCATAGGATTTTACCCAAGTTTCTCAAATCTTTGTAGAATTATAACATCATTGGCCCAGAATAAAGTTCAGTCCCAATGGGGTCTACGTTGTAGTGGTGGGCGAGAGATCTCTATCAGATTACTTTGAAGAAGTTGTGATTGAGAAGGTTGTATAAATATAAGCTGTTGGTACCAAAAATAAATCAGTAATTAGAACTGACAGGAGTGAGGCAAAGCCATGTGAAATTCAAAATTTAATTTGATACATGAATATTTTAAGGCAAATTTGAACATGTGCTTACTTTGGATGTCATTAGCTCTGGGCAGCAATTTGTTGTTGTGGTAGAGGAAAAGAAGGGTTTGTAAGGAGCTGTCAAGACCATTTTTGCTTAAAATATCCCTGCACTTTCCACTGAACACCACTGAAGAATATGATATAGGTTGCTTTATACAAAACTGTATATTGAAGTTGACCCAATAATTTTCTTGGAACGAGATTAAGGAGAGTTTTGTTTTACTTTTGTTTAAAAAGTGTATAACAACTTAATGGGAAATTTCTGTCCTTTGTGCTGGATATTTCAATCTGACAAGGATGCAAGGGAAGAACTGAGATAGCCCCACTGAAGCTCCAAAGGAGGCTTTGTGGGCTGCTGTTGGCGCGACAGCTTCCCAGTCTATGCCCTAAATGCATCGACTGCTTCTGTGCCAGCCACACAGAATGCTACTTATTCATCTGATTTACTGTGGTGTATTTTGTTTACATTATCTAAAAATGTATTTAGCATGTGCCAAAACTCCATTGATTGCATTACAGCGTGTTTTGGGGTGGGGGAGTAAATTTAGCCACAAACCGAATATATTTTTCTTTTTGCTTTAAATTCCATTGTCTGTCCAAATTGGGTAGTTTGTTTTTATTTTTAGCAGGCAGTTGTAAATGGCAGCTGTTTATTGTGAGAACATCAGGGTGTTTCAGGAAATCTTTAAAGAAAGAAAATGAGCTGTTTAATCATAGATCCTTTTGTTTGCCAACAGTAACTATTATCATGAGGCATAATTTTGTGTGGGGACAGGTAGTTTTTGAGTAGTTTTTGAGGTTTTTTTTCTGGAATGAGTCTATAGAAACATAAGTAGATGCATTTTGTATGTAACTAGAAAGCTGTTCACTATGAGATTTTAAAATTATATGATTTCCATTATGCTTGATTTCATTAATGGCATGGTTTTGAGTAGCCTGTTTAATCATGCCTGTTTAAAATGGATTTTTTTTTTTTTTTGTGGGTTTCTTGTAAAAAAACTGCTTTTTGGTGGATGCCCCATCCGTAGATAACCTCAAGGTCAGGTTAGATGGGGCTCTAAGCAACCTGATCTAGTTGGAGATGTCTTTTTTTATTGTCTGGGGATTGGATTAGATGACCTTTAAGGGTCCGTTCAACCTGAACTGTGCTGTAATTTCAGCAATGATTCCTAGCCATGTAAGGAGCAGCACTGCAGATCTCTGTTGCAGATTGGATAACCTGTATTCTGCTTCATCCTTTGCAATGCATTCATAGATCTTACAGAGATCTGGATTTGGGATCAGATTGATGTTCAAGATGGAAATATTACTTTCCTGTCTTTAATACAAGTGATGCTTCTGCCTTCAGGTGGGACAGTTAATGCTTTTATGTCTCCATTCTTTTAACCAAACATACATCTTTTCGTTCTGCTTCTCATTTCTGCTATACTACAAGAATTCAGGCTCAACACACACAACATAAACTGTATCCAACCCTGTGTGTGTGCAGCCTGCCAAGGTGTTAATTGCAGGTGATCGTTTTGATGCACATCGTTTCTAGAGTTAAGAGTTGGGGACACATTATGGGTGTGCTCAATACAGCACTTCTGTTAAAACATTCAGATCTAGAAATGCATTCTGTAAGCTGCAGGTAGGAAAAGCTCACTGAGAAGAGTGACACAGCCATGCTTAGAATGAGAAGAATAAGGACAACTAGATAGCTTTGGCTTATTTATTATTGAAGTTTTTTGTTACATGGAATCGTGGGTCGGAGACAAACACATGACACAACACTGAGAGTCATCAGCAAACAGCTGTGAGTTTATTGTGGCTGCCCTTTTCATAGGGGCTTCCTATGATTTCCAGGGCTCAAATAGTTGATTGGATGAGACCTCTCTGCCCAGCTCTCTGGCCAGTGGTGTATCTGCATCTCAGCTAGAGCAGGTTTGGCTGAGGTCTTTGCTTGGGTTTGAATCCAACCTATCCCCGCCTTATCCAGGGACTCGTTTTCTCCTGGGTTAGTTGAGTTTAGGGGGCAGCTTCAGATCAGCTGCAATGTGACAACTCACCCTTTTGGTTATATTAAAAAATGCAAAGTGATATCTTGTTATCCTACCTGCAAAGGCTCTTTGCAGACAGGGTGATAGGAGAGAGCATGGGTCTAATTTGAATGAGGTTTTCTACCTAATTTGACAAACCCAGCTCCCCTCAGCTAGCAGTGTGTCCCATGTACCACTGGAGTTGCAGCACTCACTTCCAGGAGCCTTTAGGCTAGATCACAATCTTTTAGGCTAACATGCCACAGGTTAACTACTTATAAACTTAACTTTAAAAACAAGAAACCATTTAACCCTTAAACTATTTAACCCTTAGAACTGTTAGAGAAAAACCTAACTAATAGAAAAACAATTTTTAAACACAGTTATAAGTTACGTCTTAAGTCTAAATTGAAATTATGAAAGAAGCAGTGGATTGTACCAATTCTGTATCTGTAGGAATGGTTATACAGTATGTGTTGAAATACAAGGTACAGTATAGGAGCTCCCAAAATTCTACTTTACATTCAGTAATTATATAGATTTATGTATTGTAACAACTAGAAAAAGGAATTATTTTGTATAAAATAAGAAAGAATTAGAAATCAAAATGTCCTGAAATCTAGAGGCAGTAGTTAATTGTTGCTTCAGGGACAAAGACTCTTGGCTTAGCCTTAACAGAGTTCTCTGGTATCTGAAAAGCTGAAGTATCGTAGGGCTTGAAGAAATTTATCAAGAGAATGCAAATGTGTTTAAAAAGCAGGTAAAAACCTCTATTTGGGATTTCAGGCAGGCAAGACTCCCAAATTATCCAAGTCTTGAGATTGCTTAGCTTCAGGTGAAAGCTTCAGCAGTGGGTCTTACCCCTATTGTATCACTTACACGGGATTTTGTTTTGCATACCACAGAGACATCCTTGTCCTACATGTCCTGAATATGCCATGGAGGTAGTGTAGAAGGCCACAGTACAAAAAGCTGATTACAAAATTTGACAAAAAGTTCTTACTCTCAAGCTGATGCAAACCTGTTGCACAGCTGAGTGATGTGGGGGCTCCTCTCAAGGTCTGTGGGGGCAGCCACAGGCAGACTGATGTGGAGAGCAGATCCCTGCCTTGTGCTGCCTAAAGGGAGTTGACACCTGTACCAGATTTGCTGGGAGACTGGCCTGACTTGCAGACCCTGTAGTGAGGAAATCAAGATGTTGTAGGAATAATCCATCCTGGAAGAAGCTGTCTCTGTCCCCCATGAAAATTGCTGTGTTTGCAGCTGCCCGTGATGTATTTTGCTGTGCAAGGGCTATCAGAGCCATCATTCACTAGTGTGCTGACACATCTGTATTTGAAGTCTGCAATGTCTCAACTGACTTGGACTTAAAACATCATAGAATTGTCCAGCTTGAAATGAATTGGGGTTTTTTCACTTGCTTGTATTTGCCCTTTCTCTTCCCTGTTTTTAGTGGAAATTCTTGTAAGGACAAGGATATTACACTTGAGGAGCATAAGGCAAATGACCATTCTGAACACTGGATTGGTGGTATGCCCTTCTTTTTTAACCAGCTTTTAATTGCAGACAAGGTAGTGTAAGGAAAATGTGTGTATGTAGTGCTTAGGTACATGGTTTAGTGGTGAACCTGTCAGTGTTAGGTTAGTGGTTGGGCTCAATGATCTTAAAGGTCTTTTCTAGCCTGAATAGTTTTGTGATTCTGTAACATTATTAAATAGTTCTATCACTTCATGTGAGAAGCATTCTGGGTTAGACCTCTGTCAAGTTAACCTTTTGGAAACAAAGCTATAGAGTAAGTTAAACCCAAAAGAATATAAACATGCAGACATACAATGGAAAAAATCCCAAATGTTTGAATCCAGCAAAAGAAATGGCAATATCCACAGTGACCTTTTCTTTTGAAAATAATCTGCTTGTTAGGAGGAGCAATTTGTAGTCTCCAAGATAGTAAAATCCAAATTCTAATTCCAAAGAAAGCAAATGCAAGGGTTCAGACACTGCTGCTTATGCTTGAAAATAGGCTTGACTTTATATAGCTGGCTTTAAGGAATCTCTCTCAGCAGGCACCCTACCATTGTAGCTTAAGAGCTAAGCAAATATGTCACCTTTGCTGCTGCAGTCTTTCATTTGTCATAGAAACCAACAGTTAGTGTCATGCAAGATAAGTAACTATTTCTGAAATAGTTTACATGCCGTGTAAATTCTGTTTACAAAAGTTCTTTTCGGAAGGGTAACTGTATCATAAAGTGTTGGCACAATTGCCTTGGTCCCCTGATACAGGCAAGGGGGTGTTTTGACCTGTCTTTCCATGAGCTGATTATAAATGGTGCTTTGCTTCTGGTGAAAATCAGCATTTTTATTGCTGAAACCCTGATGGTGAAAAAAAAAAATATTCACTGTTTACATTCATATTAAAAATATGAGATGTGAAACAATCATGGGAATCAAGGCAGAACTATCTCCTGAAGCTGTCATAATTTCAGTTCCTTTTACACCAGAAGCCAAAGTAAAAGTATCTGTCAACTACTTGATCAGTAATTCCTTTTTTTTTTTTTTTGGTTACAAAATTACTTAAGCTGCTTTTCTGCAGTGCTTCTTGTCAGTATCTTTGTAGTTTAGAGTCCTAATTAGCATTAAATCCACCTCCATGTCACTAGAATATGATTGGCATTCTTAAAGGTAAACATTTCAAAATCAAAATGATGTTGTTACATGCAGAAAGAAGTTTTTCCTAGAGGGAATAATGGCTTGTATGAATATTAGTTTGAGAAGAGAAGGCTACTACATATCAGAAGTGACTTCTCTTAGCAAAAATGCATTTACACAGGGCAGTTAAAAGCTTTGACTTTCCTGAATAACATGGTAGTAATTTACTGTCAAACAGATTTATTTGGAGGGAAAATGTGTGGAAAATCATGGACAGTGATTTTTATTTTTTAAATTAATAAAACAAGAATATCACTAAATAAGGACTTCTAAATCTTTGTCAATGTTCTTCCTTGAAATTCCCCAGATACATCAACACTAAGTAATTGACACACCTTCAGGTAAGGCATCAAGACTTCTGCTTGTAAATCAAATACTTTCTCTCCCAAAATTATTATGAATATTGAAAATCAAAGGAAATTATATTTCCAAGCTATAATGGATATTTTTGAAAACTCCAGATGGAATTTTTAATATCATGATCATATTTCCCACACGTATTTGCCGCAGCATGAGAAAATTTTTGTGGAAGCATACTGCTGGGAAGTCTAGTAGAGTGTCTTGGTCCATAGCTGACCCTGTGAAATAAAACTGAGTGTTTAAAAATGCTTATTCATCATGTAAAAGCTTTTAAAATTTGGCCTTTCCAACTAACAAGTCCATAATTCTATGGGACTTTCCATATGCATAATTGCAAGATAGGTCACTATAGGTGCTACAGACAATCAATTATTTAGGACATCTTAGTACTGCCTATGCTTTTAATGAGTTTCCTCAGGTGGACTCCTGTAGCCTTAAAAGACTATATTGACTATTAGCAAGGTTTCTGCAATTTATTTTAAATGTACCTTAACAGAAACGTATTTTCTTTGGTGTTTTGGGTTGGATTTTAGCCTTTGTTCTTCCCCATCAGTTTAAAACAAATTAACCAAATTTTGAAAAATAAAAACTATTTTTCTTTGAAGATACCCACTTCAAAGTGAAAGTTGTCACTTTCCTCTCTCTTTCTAACTTGCCAGTGGCTTTTCACATTTGAGTCTTTCATTGCATGATACTTGTTTAAATTGCATTGTTGGTTTTATAGATGATCACATTTTTAGAGGTCTTATTTAAAGTCACCGATAGAGCAATACAAGTAGAAATTTATGCCACATATTACGGAATAAGGTCATAATTTTTGCTCACTGTTGAACTTTTTTGGAGTGTTATTACAGCCATAGTGAGAATAGAAAAGCAAGTGAGTTGATAAAATGGAGGTGTTCAGATGGCCTTTGTTCACTGCCCAAATCTGCTATCCCTGGCAGAACCTGGCAATGCTTATTCTGGTTTCCTTGCTGGTAGCAGCTTATACATCTCCTGTACATCTTCTCACTTTGCAAATTGTTGCTTACACATAAAGTTTGAAGCTGTGGTATGGCTTTCTTTGATTTTTTGTTGTTGTTTGGGTTGGTTGTGGTTCTTTTTGTTAAATGTTTGACAAATGAAATTTTAAGCTGCCGTATAAGATGGAGACTACACAGCCCCTTTTGAAGTATTTTCATATTCAACAATTTAAACTAATTTGAGGAAGAGACCAGGCTCCAGGATTTATGTGGGAATGTCACAAGTGACAAGCCTTCCCTAATGAATTGCTTCAAAAGAAAAGTACCACCTGTCTGACATTATTCCAGACTTAATTACCCTGTATCACTTCTGACAACTGCTGAAAAAACAGACTGATGTTTCTGACCTCTAATTTGAAGAGATCCTTCCATCTTGATGTTGTTTTAATCAAATAGCACAAGGTCTCTGTATTGCCAAGCCACAGCTGCTAGTCAAGAGGATTGCATTCTGCATGACATCTCCAGACTCTTTTCATCAGTATTTTGTTGCTTTCACTCCCATGAAGAAGTGTTACAATATTAGTCTTTATTTTTATATTATCTCTTAAAGAGAAATTAGTATAACCTATCAATAAGCATACATGTGAACAACTACAGGGTTTTGTTCCTTGTAGGCATTCAAAGTAAATGACAAACAACTCCTTTTCTTCCAAAAACTTCTGCATTTGTGAGAGTGATGAGCAAATAGCAAATTATCTGGAAAGGAGCCCTAACTGCTTGATATTTTACCTAATTTTTGAACAGAATTATTTCTGTTCATGATTTTTAACTCTTTTTTTTTTTTTTCCCAGACCATTTACTACTATTTGAAGTTCTTTTTGAACAGACTTGAAAAATATCTTTCACCTGGAATATTTAATATAAAAGTATAAATGTTCTGTGGTGAATTGAATAATTAATTGTGTCTAACTATATTTGAGATGATTGGAAAGGAGTGTATGCATCTCTATGGCAACTTTATCTTCTGTAAAGTCTCTCCTTAATATGAAAATTCAAGAAATTCTGTACTTGAATAGTTGTGGTTAAATTAGGAAGATACTCCAAATGTAAAGTCTATTATGTATTGTGAGACATCTGGTATTTCTTGTAGAAATGAGCATGAAATTATCTCGAACTTGTGATGTCAACAACTAGGAAATGTTACATTTGATGATACTCATGCAACTGTTCATTTTTCCCATTGCTGTTGTGCCTTTCTATGTGGCTTTTAAGTGCAGGGTGACATCCTGGTTCTCATTCCCATGTAATCTCACTGTTTCACAAACGTAGGGCAGCCTGTTTTTCCTGCTGCCTACAAGGCATTAACATCTCCATTTGACAAATAAGAAGCCACAGCACAGAACTATCAAAGTTAGAATTGCACATTCAATTTAAGATCCAACTGAAAGGCAGCTGTAATCAGTTTTTCAGACCAATTACTGCTGTGACTTTGAATGCTTTTAGGGCATAATTTTGTGGTAGATGTGGTGTGGGCGTGTGTCTTTGTGTGTTATCATTAGTGCATGTAATCTGTGCCAGTGGGGTTAAATTCATAGAAACTTGGCATTCTCCCAATGGACTAATGGGCTCAAGATAGCCCCAAGGGTGACTTTTTTGCAGACATTTGACAATGCAGGAACGGTGAAGTTTGGGGCATAAGGAGATCTGTGATCTGTGCCTGACCTTGATTCTCTCTGATTTTGCTTTGCTTCCCCATTCCACCCTCAAGCCTCTCCTGGTGGTCTGCCTTCATGTCCAACAGCTCACCAGTCTGGGTTCTGCTTTTCAGGTTCTTGCTCTAGGACATCTAGTTTCTCCTCCATGGATTTTCATCAAATATAAATACAATAGATTTTCATGAAAACTTCTGTGGTTTTGTGGGAAGGATTGGATTTTTTTTTTTTTTTTTTTCATGGGAGAGTGGCCTGGATTCTGTCATGAGCCATTTGTTCTTCAGTTCTTCACTGGTTTTCATGGTATTTTTACTTTTAGCTCATCTTCCAGTACCATCCTTACTTCTTATTCCACACTTATTGAAGGAAGTGCTGGGTGAGGGACATTGCATAAGGACAGGGGCTTCACTTTTTGTGCTCACTGCAATAGAAGTCAATAAAAGTTAATAAAAAGGGAAAAGTTCTTTTCTGACCTCTGCCTGGTGCACTGCCACATGCATAGTACTGAAATACAGTTGTCAGCTTCTTCTAATGACTGCAGCTTCTCCCATTACAGATATTTTCTTTCTCTCACTCCTCTCACAGGGACTGGAATGGATATGTTCCAAACCAGGAATACTGAATTTGCCTGCAACTCCAAGGACACATTGAGATACCTCCCAGGAAAAGAGCTATACAATTAATATTTCTGATAGGAGAAAATATTTTCTCTAGCCTAACTCTCAAAGCTATTTCTACCTATTATTTTAATAGTAGATGTAAAAACACAATTATAGACATTTTAGCCTGACTGGACTATGTTTGATAAAAGGGTAGAATGGAAACCTCATGACAGTGTCACTGACTTCTAGATAGGTCTTATATAATCAACCCTGTTGAAATCAATCATAATTTGAACGACTTTATGGCTTTACAAAGGAGAATCTTAATCTCCTTCATAATGACTAATAAATCAAGACTAAAACCACTGGCTTTGGGTTGGATACAGCAGCTGAAATGCAGAAATTAAATGGCTTGGCTTGTACTCTATTGTGGCAGAAAGAATTCAGATGTTATGGCCTCTTTTTCTCAGTTTTTATTATATAATAATATTCTATTACAGTTATTCTTAGTTTCACACCAGTTGGGAGAATTTTTATAAGGCGTCCTTTAGGTTGCCTTTGGGTATAAATTATTATATCCATACTTTTGGTCTTTTTAGTCATTTGCATCATTCTTTATCACCCCATGACAATTTCCAGCATGAGAAGTGTATTGTCATGCAGGATATTGAAGAGGGTGAGTGCAAAAAGATATTTGAACTGGAGACATCTGTTATGTCTCATGCAGTAGGATGGGTAGATAGTATATGTATCTTTGTAGTCAAGCTTGCTGATAGATGTTAAAACATGAGTTGTAAACAGCTGCTCTATCTGAAATATTGGAAGCACTTTCATCTTTATCTTTCTTTATATTTCATGCACTATTTGACAAAAATTACTTTATTATTTATACAATTAATAATAAACACCTGGAAGGTGTTAGTAAGGCATCTTGCTGGTGACATAATCCTAGGCTTTCCAGTGTTGTGTGACTTTGCTGTGCATCCCTTCCTGGTCTTCAGTCTGTTGTTTTCAAGAAACCAACTTTGCTTGGTCTGGTTTTATAGTTAGTGTTACTTTATCCTGAGCAAAACTTACTGGAAATAAAAGTTCATTAAATCACGAGCCTACAGAAAGACTCTATTTATGTCGGGTTTTGTCTTAGTTTCTTTCTAAATGTGTCTATGAGCATGCAGAGAATAAGAATTTTAAGAGATTCTTTAGGCTGGGCATATTCTGGATAACAAGAAGGAAGAGATGCTGGAACTGCTACTTTTGGTTTTATATAGAAACTACAAAAAGTTGGATTTTAGGCATCTTTCCATAGATGGCAAAACGATCATTCCTATTTCCCTGACTTCTGTAGCCAGTTCTTGAAGAGGCTTCCTGTGGGTTATCCAGCTTGGTGAAGTGGCTACTCAGCTATTCCTTATTTCTGACAAAACATTAAAGTGGCTGTTCTTCAGATTAAGTATTAACGAGGTCCTCCTCCCAACAGCAGGTGTGGACCTATAATTGGCCATTAGGATGTCATGCTTTGGTTGGAGACTTTGAGTAGATAACAAAGCTAATTTCTATTGCTACAAGTTCTCTTTTATTACAAGGGAGAACTCCAAACCAGGTCAGGCTGGTCACAGAGGTAGTGGCTTATTTTCATCAGTGAAACCAATTAACTTTCTCAACTTCAGAGCTCATATTTCAGTGTAAAATTCTCAGTTGTGGAAAGGTACTGGAAACTTGATTAGCACATAAATAAATTAATTTGCCCTAACAATTGAAAAACAAAAAGGCAAGCCAAAAGCTCTAAAGGTCTTTTTCTTTTTTTCAGTAATTTGAAAAAAAAAGACAAACATCAACTTTTTTTTCCATTATAAGTAATTTGATGTTATCCTTGAAGTCTGACATGTGCAGCTTTTTTATAATTTACTTATATAGGAATATGTGACTTTACAAAAAATGAATGCCTTTATTATGACCTCATATCTGAGGTTTTTCTCTCTTGGAAAATTTGGATTTTACAGGCCTTTAACCTAGCTTTTTAGAGGGTTTTTTCCCTTTCCAATATAAATAAATTAGGCTGAATTGTATTCCACCTGGTTGTTTAATTTTATGGTATTTTAATTTTTAGAAATAGCTTTGGAAAACTTCAAATATGTTGTTGATATTTATCCATCAGTCAATTTTTTTTCCCTGATAAACGCTGATGAGTAGCTGTAGAACAACCTTTTTTCATAGAAAATTTTTAAATAAAACTAATTGCATTGAATATCAGAACTAATTAGGCCTGGAAAAGGAAGCACTTTGGGAATGATGTAAAAAAAGAGAGGGTAATTATTTAGAATACTCTGATAGAGCCCTGCAAAAGAAAGCTAAGAACCAGAGAGAGGATGCTATGGCAATACACATGCTAAACATGCATAATTTTAGCATGTATAGTCATGAATTGCTGGAAAAAAGGGTTACAGACAGCAAAAGCAATCTGGTTTTCAATGCCTTTTTTCCTCTCTTTTTAAATATTTTCCATTTCTTGACCTATGAAATATGAGCATTCTAAGTTTTAGTATAATGAGCAACAGAAGACATCTGTGAAATCTTCCTGCCTGGTTGCTCTTCATTTCCAGGGGTTCCCTTTGTGTTTATCTATTGGGTGACAACACAAGGTGGGCAATTGTGATATTGCAAACTACAGATTCATGAAATGATGTTAAATTGAGTGTGAAACTGTAGCTACCCCTAATCTTGGTTAGTCCCAAGCCATGGCTTTTGAAAAATCATGGTTTTGCCTTGGGGAAAACTTTAGGAAAGAATTTATGAGAATTTACAAAAACACCCTTGCAGAAATATGGACAGTGTATCTGGGCTTATGTTCTAACGTGAGCAAACACATGTTTTATTAGGGAGCAGTTCTTTAAAAACTGGCTTTCCATTGAGGAGTCAGCTGACTTGGGGTCTTCTTCTGTGTCTGGAGTGAGGTGCCTGTGCCATTGGTCCAGGTGGGCTGATCTGGAGGCACTTGTGTCCTGGCTGAGCTCCAGATTTCCCTTTGGCCGCTCCAGTTTCTGTCTCTACAGGACACTATTGGTTTGAAGTGAAGAGAGAGCAATCACTGGCTCCTATAATGATCATCAGACCTGAGTGTCTCACTTGTATTTGTATAGTACAAGTAACACCAAGATGAGGCCACAATAAATCTGGGCCTTTTTTGCTGTTGAGCCTTTTGGTTTTTTTTCTGTGTCTGGATTCCTGCAGGCACCTGGAGCTTGAGATCAGCTAAGAGCACTCAGAATAGCTCTCCCTATGTATTTGCTAAGGTACCCCTAAAATCCATACAATAAACTATTTTTACTGTAAAACACTGACAAGAAATACATGATATCTAGAGACTTAGTCTAACAAGTTGTCTGAATTGCAATCACTAAGTGGGAAAAAAACTTTTTAGGAATTTAAGTCTTCCTGGAAATATGTCAAAAAAATATGATTTTCAAAGAGATGCCAGTGGCATTAAAAACTTTTCTATTTTATATTTATTTATATTTTTAATACTCTAAATTATTCATTGAATTTTAACTGCAGATTTCCATTTGAAAAGTTATCTAAACCCTGACATTCTATCACAGAAACTGACTCATAAGTATTTATTGAAATTATATTAAGAAAGTTTAACTCTAATTCTTACCTTTTTATGCTAATAATAATAATCTCAGTTATGAAAAGAGACAGAATAGACACGGAAATTTAACTAGGTTCAAATTCTTGAAGCTGAAAGACATCACTCTGAGAAGCATAATAGATGCTGATGGGAAATACAAACTTGCTCAATAAATTAGAAGTTTCTGGAGCTGTTCTAACCAATATTTTATTCTAAGCACTTTCCTTTCAGTGTTTATCTTATATGTAAACATAGATTACTTTGGTTAAGTGGTCTAGTATATGTATTTCAGTAGAATTTTAGTATATGTAATTCAGTAGAACAGTTGCTCTTCATGCAAAAACTTCTTTAATAAAATAGCATACTTTAGTCAAAGAAATCCCTCAAGCACCACTTCTCATTATATATAGGAATGTGTATTAACTAGCCTGTTTTAAATATTGCTGAAAGCCTGCAGTCCTAACAGCACAGATGGCTGAGTAACTTCATAATTCTCAGTCTATTTTTTTTTAATGTCATTTTGTTTATTGATGATGCAGTGTGTAAGTGATACTGGCGGATTATATCTGCACATTTGCTGTTGTAAATCAGTGTAGCAAATTAATCACCATAATAGCTCTTAATTTTTGAAGGTATTGTGTGACAGGTTTTAGCATGGGAAGCCAAATTCTATTGTCTTTCTGTACAGGTATTGAACAAAATTTCTTCTCTTACGTTCGCTGAGATGGTTTCAGATGTGTTGAAAACAAAGTTAGACAAAATAAGGCCACAGTAAAGTCTGTATCCACCTCAAAAATGGGGTTTGTATAGGCTGAAGTACTGGAATTGCTTTATGTTTAGGAAAAGTAGCTATTTTTGTAAGTAATTAGTTTAAAAGTTACTATTTTTGGCACTGTTAAATTGTGTAGGTCTGCTTAAAATGCTGTTCTTAGCTTTTGGAGGCCTTTGCTTATGAACAGATTACCAAATTTTTCAACACAGTCATCATCCACAATTACTGAAATTTCAGTGAATAATTATTAACACATTGAGGATTTACAAATATTTGTAGTTCTCAATTCGTATTTTGAAATTGCGAGTACTAATTCCTCATCTCAAAGTAAATTTTGAATTATCAAGCATTAATATGTATTTCCAATTATGTTTTCAGGGCTACATTTCAAGCTGTAGAATTCAGTTGGAGTTTTACACACACAGAATAAACAAAACTAGAGGGGTTTATCTTACTCTCCATCAGGAGCATTTGCAACGGTAAAGCTTGAGTGCTTAGAAACTAACCATACACATATTTCATCAAACTGGAGTTTTGAAATGGAATGAATAATGACAGGACTTGTTTTCATATGACAGATACCTCAGCAATTAGCATTCAGATCTTGACTGTTATGTTATCTAGTGATATTTCAGAGTAGTATTAGGCCACATACAGATCTTGGGCCGTTTTCTGTTTGTTGATTGGTTATGAAAAGTCCTGGATTACTTTTCTTTGCCACTGATGTTGCAAGCAAAACAAACTGTTGTGAACCAAAGACAAAGTTTTTCCTGGATGCTTAGGGAATGATGTCTTCCTTCCTGCTACCTCAAGGGAAAAAAAGAAACCCTTGGAGAGCAAAGCAAGAGCTAAGTCACAGCTTTTGTCCCCCTGCTCCAGTTGCTTATGTCTTGGCTGTGCTACAGGAAAATCCTGCCATGGGCAGAGTTTTGTCACCAGCACCCTTAATGCATGCAGGGATAAACTTGACTAAGCTGGACTGAAGTGAAGTCTGGCACACACAGCTTAGAGAGGGTCTAGTTGGTGATACAGATGTGGTGATACAGATGGTGATACTAGATTAGACCATGAGCTCTGCTTTCTGTCTGTCCTGAAATATATGCATATATACCCACAAATTAAAAAAAAAAATTGCTTTCTTACACATCTCATCAGTGAGTAAACCAGTGAATTTTAAGTAGGTGAGGTTTTGATACCATTTCATCATGTAGAATTTGAGGAAAGGACCTTTCATGGTAGTAATATGTAATTTTTCATTTAGTCACAGGTAATACATGTGCACATATGCTTAACATACAGAAGTTATTTTTGTGCTGCTGGGCAGTTACTCTTGAGTCTTACCAGATTGCACTTGTTGCAGAGAAAGCAAGAGTGCACATACCTCATGAGAAAATCTTGTCCTGTTTTATGGGTTTATTAGTAGGGAGACTAGTACAGTGATACTGGAAGTTTAGTTGTGTCTGTTTTAATGGGATCAAGAAATAATAATTCTTGCCTTTGGTAACTATTAGTATATGAGGTAGATTAGAATTAAGTACGTTGCTTCTCTGCTATTTAGAAAGGGAAATATTACAGAAAAATGAAGTATTTAAAATAAATGAAAAAATGCTTTGTTTTATCAAGAAATTTCACTACTGTTCACTTTTCATTTTAAATTTTATAAGGAGTTAAAGCACTTATTTAACTTCATTCTAACTGTATTAAACAACTAATAGAATAGACTGGGAAATTTCATTGTATTAATTAAATGTAACAATAGTACTCTATCCAGACAAGAGATAACATTTGAATCAATATATGGTTTTCTTACTTGTTATAAAAGAACAAATTGTATTTTCAGCAATTCTTCTCCTTGATAGCAATTCTATAGATGGATTTACCCTTTGACTCAGGGTATTTCCATCCATTTAATTATTGAACAACCACGGCCTTACACAGTCTTTTTAACAACTCTGTTAATAACTCTTCATGTAAATTAAGAATTAAATGTCCTTTCCTTACTTATTATTATAAGATATAGAAAACAAACCCAAAACAACAGCAAAAAGGGGCCACAAAAAAAACCCACCTTAATTTATGTACATCTCCCATCAATGCAAAAGCATTTTTCACTCCTTCAGACAGGAATAAGTGGCTGTGATAAATCTCTGGGGCTGATAGCCAGGCTGCTCCTTGCTTCATCTGCAGTAGTAAGGGGGAAGACCTTACTAATTTTAATTTGGGAGGAGTGGCTTCATACCTAATCTAGAGTCTAGGCCTTCCTCAAGCATTTCAGTTAGCTCAACTTGCATGTAAATGCATTCTGAAGAATGCTTAGCTTAGTGCTTAGTGAATATTTCTGTCCATATTATCTTCATTTAATGGCTTGCTTGTAAATCTCCATGCTGTCATTGGTGCAATTTTGGAGCACTATGTATTCTGTTGGAATAGATGTATTTCTATTTTTTTTAGGGTAGATGTAGGGTTATGGGAGTTGGACAGCAGAGAGGTCAGCATGCCAGCCCACCTTGTAGAGGAAAAATTGGGTGGACTTGTTTTGGGTACTTAAGTATTAGCTGTGGTGTAGAATATATCTGGAACAACTTTTGGCTGGTGAGACTTCTTGAACCACTGTGTTTGCAGACACAGAAGTGGCAGAGGTGGCAGTGCTTACCTGGCTTCTTGCAGGAGCAGTGGAATTTTAGTAAGGTGCAAAATACAGAGCAAGAGGCTCTGTCTTGAAGTGTGGTGGAGTGTGAATACATAAAATGTGTATATATATAACACAATATATGCTTAACACATTCAGGCATTTTCAGTGTTCAGATAAATGGTCAGGTTTTCAAAGAATTTCTACTGTAGTTACATTTGCAAAGTAACCCAAAAGTTCTGGTTGGTTGGACTTGTTACTTTAAATATTTGTTGGGAGATGACTATTTCATTACAGGTCTTCTATACCTTGTGTATACATCTTGCAGAGAAATGTAGAGGCAATACTTAATCTCAATGATCAAGGATTGTAGTTTGCCAAAAAATAGTCAGGGAGGAACACACACAGTCTATGGTCTTTGTTACATATAGCAGCTCTCAGAAATTTAGTTCATGCATTTTAATCCCCAGACTTAATTGCAGTTTGTAAAGTAAAGATGACAGCTAGTAATAGCATTGGAAAGAAAAAAAAAAAAAAAAAAAAAAAAACAAAAAAAAACAAAAAAACCCAGCTGCAGTCAAATACACACTATAGAAGTTAAAAAGAGCTGCTTACACATATAGGTTAAAGTTTATGTTCCTGGAAAAAATAATGAGTTAAGGAACAAGAACCAGATTTAATGCTCACTTTAGTGCCATTAGAACTGAAAATGATCTCCAGGAATACTTAGAAGTGAGGTGAACACTTGCTTGAACAGTTTAATAAAGTCATCAAACATCACTGGATGTATGTGCCATCTTTCAGAATTATATGGAAAGCTGTGTTAATGTACCAGTGCTGTAGAGATGTGCCTGCTTCAACTCCTGCACAAGTGAACATCATATGGGTAAATATTTTGCTTCTATCACAGCCAAATAGTCACTCTAATTTATCTGAAGGTCAGAACCCACTGCAAAAACTTCAGTATTTTAATCATATATTAAAATACTTGCCTTGCCTATATATGTATATGGCTGTGTTTGAATTGCTGCTTTGGGTAGTGTTAAGATACATTTCACTTCAACACAAATACTTCAAAATTAGAATATGGATACATTTGAAAAGTAACTCATGATGATTTTTTTATTGTTTGCAAGTTGCTTCTGATGTCTTTTTTTTTTATAGTCCTCTGAATGTGCATAGAAAGATTACTGATCAGATTTCTAGTTGAATTTCAATGTTCTAGAATAAATATTAATTCATCTTTTTATAACTGTACATTGTTAGTGCACAGAATTTTAATACCTTAAATGTTTTTTACACTATAAATTAATTCTCTAAAGCGGCATTTAATACTAAAATAATTAATTCTGAAAAGTAATATTTAATCTCAACTCAAACTTGTAGAATGCTTATGTTTCTGACAAGGCCTGTAGGAAAAATAAAAGCCAATTTTTGAGGGTTTTGATCTTCTACTTTCACTGCAATCATAGTAACTGTGTGTTCCTTAGAATAGAAACATTTTCAAAGATGTGAAGTTCTATGGAAACTATAAATTAAAATAATAATTTGGGAAAGCTGTTAAGCTTTACAGACGGTTAAAGGACTATAATTCCATAATTTACTTATTTCTTAGTGTTGACATTATACTTGTTGCAGTTATTTCAAACTACATTGCTTAGACTGCCAAGACTGTAATCCTCACTAATGAGAATAATCCAGTAACATGCATCATTTCAAGCAATGACACTGATTTTTCACCTCCTTCCAGCCAGGATAGAGACTTGTCTGCCCAATGTCTGTGAAATACGAAAATACTTTCTTTTTTATCTTTTTTTTTTTTTTTTTTTTTTTTTTTGTAGTTTTATTTTTTTTTTTTTTTTTCA
>VZRH01002606.1:2123549-2153664 GCA_013397555.1 Urocynchramus pylzowi
CTCTATGTGTAGTATTATTTTATTTATATTTTTCCAAGTTGAAATATAAAGTAGGTTCCTCTATGTTCTAGCAGAGTTCTGAACTGCAAGGAGTGCTGTGGGGAATGTCTTGACCGTGCAGTACATTGAAAAGTAGGTGTACATCTGTTCCATTTTAAAATAAAAACCAGTGGACCCTTAAATACTCACCCTTAAACTGAGTGCATTTAAATAAATCAACAAGCAAAAGGAAGATGACTTAACTGTCTCTGTTTCTGAGACTATAACCTTTTCCAATTTTTTAAATAAATAATTTGTGATGATGATCTGTCTTATTGGCTGGTTGAATGTTACATACTTTGTGTGAGGTTTATGTTGAACAAGCCAAAGATGACAGTGAAAAATATTCAAAAAATAAAGCAAAGAGTGTGCATTTCTCTGACTAGTATCCATCTAATATAATTACAGCTCTCTTCCAGTGTGAATGCACTTCTATAGAAAGAAGTGCATATTGTCCTTCTATATTGTCCTATTTCCATTTACTAATGTATTTTTTACTGTATCAATACTTGCTTCTTCTTGAAGATAGCTTAAGCCACATTATAGTCAGTTTTAAAATTTTGTCTTCATATTGCTTCTTTATCATGCTTCTTTCCATATCTCACTGAGTAGTTCTTTCAAGATATTTGCTGCTAGGCCTGAAAATTGTTTTCTCAAGACCACACCTAGCTTCATGGTGAAATAGGAAATATTAATTAAATTCTCTCTCTGTTTGAGTTTGTTGTCAGGCTAACTTTGCTTAGTCCAAAAAGCCGGTGTCCAATCAGTCTGTGTTTTGAGTAGTTTTTTACCATGTGTGAAACAGAGCAGGGGGAAAATATCTGCATTATATTCTATTTAATACTATCTGCATGCCTGATTATATAAACAGAGTTTAGAAGCTATCTTAAGCTTTCTTCATGTCCTTGAATATCGCATTTGACTACAGTTGGAACAGAAATAATTTAAAAAGAATGACTTTTTTTTTTTTTTATGCTTAGTGATCTCCTTAGCTGTTAAACAATTTAATATGGAGAATTGTGTATTACCAAAGTTATTTTCTATTCAAGCCTTAATTGTCAATAGAGGAAACATGTCAAAGACCTGAAATTCATTCAATTTCCTTGTTTCTGGGACTGTAAAATAGAAGCGTGGAAAATTTTAAGACTTCCATTTACATTGCTTGAAATGTCACAGTCATGCCAATTTGACCTTTGTAAGTTGTTTTGCATTAATTGTAAATTGTTTCCATGTTGCTTTTATTAATGTAGCTGCCTGCTGCATGATTTTCAAGTTCTTTCATTATAAGAATGGCAGTGTTTTTAATTTCCAAAACTGGTATTTGGTTACAAACCCTCTGGGTCCTGCTGTGATGTTAGGTGGAGCCTGAATGTCATTGAATCATTGTTTCTGACAGCTAATCAGATATCCAAATGATTTAACCTCTGTGTGTCATTGTCATCAAGCTGATGATGCTGATGAAGAATGCCTGACAATTAGCAATGAAGAAATACCAAAATAACATAGACACTATTTATGTGGTTGCTAAGTTAGTTGTGAGGTGTTGCACATATTAGAGGAGTAGCCAACTCATTCCTCACTTCTCAAAATACTTGGAAATAACTTTCTTTTTAGCTTTTTATGTTGAACCAAGAATATTTGTTTTGTGAGCTGAGTAAAAAGAACAGAATACTGTAGTCATTCTGCTTTTCTTGATCTTCATGATCACTGAATTAGCCTAAAGATCCATTGCATGGTAGATGGTAGATGCCAGCATGAGATTCACACAGTATTCTGAGTTGGAAGGGGTCCACAAGGATCATTGAGTCCAGCTCTTAAGGAAATGCTCCACATGGAGACTGAACCCACAATGTTGGGTTTTATCAGCACCACGCTCTGACCAACTGAGCTTATCTCAGCATCTGCATATCAGTATTTAGTTGTTACTGAAGCTAAACACTGCCTCAGGATACTTGTGCTCAGATTCCTCGGAATACCTACCCACCATTAATCTTTATAAATCCCCTTTTAACCTTTTACACATTTGTCCCAAGGATTTTATATGCTCAGGAATTCTACAGTGTAACTGTGAATCATAGAGTGAGCAGGTAACCAGATTCAAATTTTGAAGTTTGAAAACATTAAAGAAGCTAAAGAGTGTGCAAAGAAAATGTATTATTAATAAGTTAAAGGGGACATATGAAGAAAATAGGAATTATACCTGATTTAAGCAGGGAAAGAGGCTGTATGTTCTATATTGTGTTCACATAGAACTGTTTTGTAGAGTGCTATCTGAACTTCCTGAGAATTAATGAGTATAGCATTTTTTGATTAATTCTAAACCATCATGCTCTAATTTCAGTGAATTTCTCTAGGTTAATGTGCAGGTTTTTAGTAGCTGTCAAAGCCACAATGTAATAGTTTCAGCTTTGTTGGGTGAGATTTTTATCAGCAGTCTTTTTAGCTGAATCCTCATTTCTTCTCTTTCCTCTCCCAGTAAGTTATCCATACATTTTAACATTAATTTTAACATATTTTTCCTTCTTTCCCTTCCTCTGCTGGCTTATGAGTATTCTGTGCAGAATATTTTCAACTGGTCTATTGTACGTCCTCCAAGATAGAAGCCCAAACTGAAATTCCAATATCTGTTCACTCTGTTTCTCTATTAGGATGAATGTGATCAAAATATCTGTGTAGATTGATTAGGGTGCTTCTAAAAAGCATTAGGCTACAAAGAAAATTATTCTTCTTTACTGTTCTTTACTGTTGCAAAACCATTGAAATAGAATGACAGTATGTTTCTTCAGTATAGTTTATGATCTTGTGAAATGTCACACTTGCCTTGAGTTGTCTAGACTGGAAAAGAACAGCTGTAAAAAGAATGACAAATAGATGTTTTTCTTCTTTTTCTGTACTGAATCTATATTAAGGAAGCACAGCTCCTCTCAGTAGAGCTGATGAGTTGGCACTGAGTTGAAATAAAAATCAATGTTTATAATAGGTAACTGTCCTAGCATCAATACTAATATTTCTTAATCTTCACTTAATGTTATAGATATGAAATCCTTCATTGCAAGCAGTTCTGAATGATGTAGGCAATGAAAAAAAAGAAAAAAACAAAAAACCACTGATCAATGCACAGAATACATACAGGCAGAAAATGTATTAGTTATCTAAAATGTGCATGTCTGGTACAGCCAGAAAATCCTTTTTTCAGTTGGGAGGGCATGAAATCTGCCAGGATTTAAATACAATTTGTTATTGCAAATATTCTTGTAACTTGCTCAGACAATGCCCACTTAATGAGAAGATGAACAGTACTCATTAAATCTAATTTTAATAAATATTTCACTAGTGCTTCAAATATTCTGAAGTGGAATAAGAATTTCAGGGACATGTTGCAAAGTGTAATGGTGTTATCATTCTAAAAATTCCCCCTCCCTTTACTTTTCCCCTTACCCCAGAATGGAAAAAGTACCTCAAAATATGGATAAGGGAATTATGTATATCATCCTTCTTCCTTGCTATCTTACTGTCCCTGTCCATTTTATTTTTACCAATTCTTTCTACTCCACTCTCCTAAGATAAATTTAAGATGTTGAGCTTTGTCCCCATGCATGGATGAAAAATGTGTTCAGCCCCAAACTGAATATTCAGTTTTACCAAATGCCAGTGCTCTAATGTCAGGCAGATGAGTTTTGGACAGGATTTCTACCTAATTTCAGTTAGTTCTGTAGACAACTTAAAAATAATCTGAGAACCTTATGCAAAGTTGTAAACAGATGTTTAACAGCACATAGCAAAGTATGTTGTTTTAGTGTTACCATAGATAATGAAATGTTCATAAGCAGGACCAAGGCCTGGGTGCTTAAGAAGAATCACATTCCTCTGTGTGTCACAGGCTGTCCCCTCCCAGTGTGGTACTGGAGAGAGAGACTGCACCAGAAGACAATGCTGTTGTGTAATCTGATAGACAAGGGTGGTACCTCACCTGAAATGCTTCTCTTGTCTTCAGTTATGTGACTTCTACAGCTTATAATGCCTATTCTCTATAATGAAAGCTTTTTCCCCCACTGGTTGCTGGGTAAAAAACATAGTTTGAACTATTGGTGGCTCTGGGCACATTGCTGAGTTCTGACTTTAATACATTTTGTCTTAAAAATTCTAAAAAATGCATATTCTTTCTAACAGTTGTTGCCATCTTTGTGATTAAGTCTTAAACTGATTTCTATTGTGCTCTCATTTTTCACCATCTTAGAGGCAAAAGAGACAAACACCTCCCCCATTCTTCCAATGTGAATGTTTTTTCTTTGTGTGAGAACTGAACAGTCACTTTCCAAATAAATCTGGTAAATGAAAAGTCGAAGCCTTAGAAAGAAGCTGAAGGAAGAACAGTCTGCAGTAAGCATTGTGGCTGTTTGCAAGGTGTTGCTTATCAGCTGTCTAGAAAGTCAATTGCTTTCTTTTTCTTTTCAGGAATGTTTTACCCTATAGGGTGTAGGGGATACACTTTTAGCATTCTTTGTAATAAAGTTTTCTGCTGGTATTTAGACTTATATCTAATTTGTATTAACCTTCACCTGTACAGTTGGAGTTTTTCCAAATATGGGGTAGAACTCAACAATCCTGTTCAGTATGCCAAACACTCAGATCCTAACATGTGTATTTCTCAAAATTTAAGATCCTTCAGTCACTTGTACAATTGAACCACTACAAAGAGAACAAAGTAGCTGTGAAAGGGGAAAGGGTATAGGGGAGTTAAATCCTATTTGATTGCCCCTCACAATTACCACTATCAACTATCAAGGGCTTTACTCCTTGATTATTCCTTCTTTTTGACTCTTGGAAAGTGGAGAATGCTTGGGAGTGGTGAAAGGATGACGAGGGACTTGACAACATGAAATCTGCAATAGGTCTTTCTGAATTAAATAAATCACAACTGTAGTTTAAATACATTCATTATTACTTTGTCTACTTCAGGTGAGGTGAAACAGGAATGGAAAACACAGTTCACTTACCTTTAATCTACAGAGCTGTTCTTAGAGGCTTGTGTTCTTTTCTTTCAAAGTTTTTTCAAATGTTGTATAATAAGATGAATTCTAGCTGTGGACTAGTTGATGCTGTCAGCTTTATAATGACAGTGTCTTTACCCTAAGAACAGGGTGTGTGTATTGTAAACAATTGCATATTAACACCTTGCTCTCATTAATTGCAAACTTCTCTGATATCCCAGTGGCAGCTCCTCCTAATTAACTGTGACACTAATTGGGTCAGATGAAATCAAGTAGACAGCAGTCAGTCAAGCAGAGTAGAACAGCCTGTTCTCTAACTGCTTTTGACAGAGGAACAAAAAAAAGAACTTGAAATTCTACAGAATAGTGCTAGCTACCACAGTGTACTTAGCATGGTTGTTTGCAATGAATATTTTAATACAAACTGTAACAAATGTTGGTCCCTCATGTGTGGTTAACCCATCCTCCTCTGTGTTCTGCATGTGTGTGACATGAATTTTGAGAGTCTGTGACCATGTAAAGCATTTGCCTGATTTTTTTTTTCCATGTGATCAAATCAGAAAATCTGGGATGATACACATAAAAATCAAAGCAGTTCAAAGCTTTGCAACTATGCATCACTAGGTGGCATTTGCTGAAAACAGAACAGCAATTTCATTTTCATAACAGAAGGTTGTGTGAAACACTAGATAACAATCTCATGTTTTAGACTCTCATTACCTATTTTAAATCCTGATACTTCTTTCAGCTTCATTTGTTATTAGCTGAAAATCTATAATTCAGAAAGTTTGTGGGCTCCTATTTCCTATTTTTGATGTGTTCTGCTATTTTTGGCTCATGAATTAACTTTACTGTCCTTAGTCTCCTGTCCTGTATTGGTCATACCTGAACAAAAACAGTAACCTAGATGGTAAAAGTCTCCAGCTAAGGAAGGACACAGTCTAACTTGTAAGCATTTATCTGCTGTTTTCTGAACAAAACAAAAATAACTGTGTAGTTTTCATAAAGGTTATGAAAGTTTTTGATAATTTTATCTAGTTATATAACCTTGACTTTTTTTATTTCTAGTAATTAATCTCTGTTCTAGTAATACTTCCCATGCAGTGCCTCTGTCACAGCTTCCTCTGAGATGGCCTGCTGATCAGTTAAATACTGACCTCTCTTCCAAGGTTTAAAAAACACAAACAAAAACTCTAAGAACCTACAGCCTCTCTGTCCTGACAAGCCAACTTCAGTGCTGGCCACAGCTCCTTTATCACAGTTTTTCTCTTCCCAGTGCACAGAACTCTCCTGGTGAAAACCATAAAGTCTAGAGCTGTTTGAAGTTTTTTCAGAACAGGTTATCATGGGGGATGGTTGGTTTTTTTGGGGGGTTTTTTTTGTTTGTTTTTTTTGGCTGGTTTTTTTTGGTTGTGGGTTTTTAATGGGGTTTTTTTGTTTTTGTTTTTGTTTGTTTGTTTTGGGGGTTTTGTTTGTTTGTTTTGTTTTTGGTTTTTGTTTGTTTTGGTTTGGTTTGGTTTTTTTGGGGGGTTTTTGGGGTTTTTTTGTGACTGCTGAAATAGAGGAGCTGCCAGTGCTGCTCATTTCTGGCCTGTAACTTTTCCCACAGTGGTGACAGGGACATTTGTAGTGCCGGGCTCTCTTTGAGCCGGCTGGTTAAACAGCAGCTGAGGTGAGAGCACTTGCTTTCACTTTGAGTTAGTTTCAGCAATTCTCAGATCCTTGGTGCAGAGGAGTAACAATGCTCATTACAGGTTGTCACTGAGGGTGCAGTGCACACAAACCAATTTTATTAGTGTCTAACCGAGGAGGATTTTCTGCTGCTGGCTGTTCAATAGGGCTCATAGAGGGATGGCTGCTGCCAGGCCACAGCAGGGCCTGTCCATCTGTCCTGATGCCACTGTCCTTCCTGGGCAGTGTGGGAATACCCATGAGTTCAGATGGGAGAAGAAGGGTTGATACTGATTCTCTCTGGCTCCAGTTAATAATTCCCATTTTCTCTGGGAAAGAACAAAAATGGGTTAAAAGTAAGAAACTCTGAAACCAATTACTGCAGTCTAGATGAATTTAGTCTGTTTAACAGGTCTAGTCACTCTTCCAAAGAAGTTACATGATTTTTTTTTTTCTAAAATGTCAGTCATGTTTTTTTGTTCAAGTCAGCTCAACAACCAGCAAGGGGGCTGAGCAGGAAATATTTCCTCCTTACTCTGAGCATGTTGTGATTCCTGCTAATCAACCTTACGAGTTATTAGTTGTTTTTGTAAGATGAAAGGAGCAACATATCTCTCAGCAGCTGTGGTAAAAATTGCAGGTTTGGGCTTTGGAGTTGCAATAGATTTTATATATAGCAATAATAATAGTAGTAGTAAATCTATGTGGCAAAAAGTGTTTCTGTTACTTTCATATAATATCACATGATGTATTAGCAGCATTTAACTTGTGCTTCTCTAATCTGTAAACAAGAAAATAAATGTCCTGTTCAAATGAATCCCTCAAGAAATATTAAATATTTCCCCTTTATATACTCATTTGACAAGATGAAGTTAGTATTGACCCACTCCTACTTTTTTTTTCACATTTTGGTTTTACCAGTATCCTTCCCCATTAGTTTAGTCCACTTTGTAGCATCAAGAAGACTTATCCTGCAAGTGAATTATGTTGCTTTCAAATACAACAAACAAACAAAAAACCAAACCAACCAACCAACCAACCAACCAAAAAATCCCCATAACTCCAAAGCCAAACAAAAACTAACAAAACAAACAAACCACAAAACCAAAAAGCTTTTAAATCATCATTGGTATTTTTTCGAGGGAATTGGATGTAGTGGCAAGATGGTTTCATTGGTGTCTGACTGCAAAAAAGTTGATAATGCAATTAAATCAAACAATATTCTGCATGTTCTAGAAAGCAGCAGTGGTTTCAACTGATAGAGACTTTCTAACTAGCATGGAGGTTTCAGTGAAGACAAATCTATTACCTCATCTAAAGGTATAATATGTGTTCTACAGTATTCACAAAATACTTTCATAACAATGGTATGATGCTAAAATAGCATGGGCTTCTATTGAAATGTTAACAAGAATTCTTTTCATTTGTCAATCTACGTATATGACATTCAAAAATAGATAAAAGAGGGGACATGACTTATACACAGGTGAATATCCAAATGAGTAATTATATATTTCCATGTAAGGATAAACTGAACTCCTTTTGGAGCACCAGCTTCTCAAGTTGACATAGGTTAGTTGTTTAAGTTTGAGCAGATATTTATCTTGTGCAGAGAAATCTGATGTATTGAAACACTGGGCCCTTTTAGGTTGCATTTTACTAGTGATTTCTCTTTGGGAAAAATTTACTGGATCCAAAGTAATTGCTGGTTAGAACATAATAAAAAACCCCAACAGACAAAAACAGTTAAGCTTGTGTTTACAAAGCTGTTAATAACTATAACAGGGTATTTTTGGTAGAGTGTGGTTCAGAACCTTACAAGTCCTTATCCTTGAAAGGGTAAGGCAGGCGTGGGTCACGAGCACTTGAGGCAGATGTCCTGACACTCAAGTGTTTTGCCACAGGTCCTCAGGTCAAATCCATGGACATGGAGAAGTAGGATCAGTTCCCAAAGTGTATTTGTCTGTGGTGGACCAGAGGAGGACTAGGTCAACAGCTGGGAATACAATTACCAGTGTATGAACTGGAGCTGAACACCCCATGTTGTGTATACTTAAAATGTTCTGGAAATGTGAGCTGACATTCTGCTTATTTTCTTTCTAAATTTCATTGGAATTGTGATCCTGCTTTTGAATTGGGAGTTCCATATGCTACAATTTGTTTAGGCAAAAGGGTTGAGAAATGGTGGAGGGGAAGAAGGGCAGGGGGGCGGTTAACAAACATGAACAAATTACATTAATTATTTCAAACATAGATCTATGTGTACATTTCACAGCTGCCCATTATTGTTTTAGGAGTCATATGTAGCTTGTTTGCATTATTCTGGTACTTCTGGATGCTGGTCAAATCTTTTTGACTAAGCTGCACATGCTTCAGTAGTTCTTTTGTTCAAATTTACTGCTTCCCTGCATATGATGTTCTAGCTACCAGATATCCCTTTTTTCTTTCCAAAAAAGAAGTGTTTACCTCTGCTTTTTCCCTTCCCATTCCTTCTTTTCCATATGTCCTTTTACCTTCCCCCCCCCCCCCCCCCCCAAGCCAGGGTAAATGTCTTTACTTCCCCTTCTATCTTCCCTTTACCCCTGCCGAATTTTTCTCTTTTTTTTTCTTCTTGTTCTTTTTGTTGTCATTGTTATTTCTGTTTTCTTTCCTTTTTTTTTAACTTCTGTTCCACACTGGCAGGCTGTCATGTTCTCTATCCTTTGTGTTGTTCCTGCTCCTTTTTTACATGACATCCATACTGGTCCTCAAAAGCACTCAGTAGTTTTTTCTCTAAATAGCTAATTAGTTAAAGTTAGATTCAAAGAGTGAGACCTAATATAAAAACTTGCAGTGTCTTAAAGAATTAAAAAATAGGAAAAATCAGGAAGTAGTTTCCCTAAAAGATTTATAATGAGAGAACAATTCCAACTAACATTACGAAATGAGAAAAATAAAAGGTTTCCTCAGCCTGACATGCTGTCTAGGCAAGGTAGTTCAGTAGTTCAGTCTGCTACACCAATCTGTCAGGAGAAATCTTGTAAGTTGGGTCTTACAGATACTCTCTTTTTTGTCCTCTGATCAGTAAAAGGCATCCTTCTCTCTGGGTTCCTCTGTTTGAAGGAAACAGGGGGAGTAAAGTCTTTTTTGCTAGGAATACACCTGTTCATTTCCTAAATTTACCTTGACTCTTACCAAACCTTTCTCAGAAAATTTTAGTATTCTATTTTTCATGGTGTTTAGTTGTACCTTTTTTTTTTTTCTTTAAATCTATATTAACGAGGGCTTTCAGTGTTCCATTTCTGTTGAGCATTTGAATAGGTTCATCAGTGTTTTGAAAAGCCTGAGATGGTCTGATTATGGTGATTTGACTCCGGTTCCACAGTAAAGTCTCAAGAGGGTAGCACAGGGAACAGGGAGTTTTAACAATATTCAAATTAAGTCAACACACTGCTCATCAGTATATTTATAGAAGATGGACAAAGAATTGCATGTTCTGTATTGCCTTACATGAGCAATAGGCTTAAATTCCTTGTCTGTCTGTCAAAGCAGCCTATTGTATTTCCTGTCAGCTTGTGAATGTCTTGGATGACCTCAATGACTAAAAATCAAAGCTAGTCCACTCAAATATCATTCAGTCATTGTATTGCATTGATTTCTTTTTCCCCCCTCAGATAAGCAAGAATGGGAAGGGAACATTTCTCAGCAGCTGTAGTTACAGGCAGAGTATTGTAACAATGTACTGAAAATTTCTAAGAATAGTGAGTCGATGGAGCCAGAGTATCAATACTGTGACTATCTGTGGCCTCTTTTGTTCCTCCTACTCCCACCATTGCTGGTACTCACTCCCACTCACTGAAGAAAATCCTGACCTTTTCTCAATCTGCACTGTTTAGCTGCTAGAAAATCAAATAGCAATTTTGATGGTTTTATTCTCTAAAGTGCAGTGTTCCAACGAACCTGCAGTTGCCATGAATGAAGGAATTGACACCATTGACTGACTTAACACCATTGTTTCAAGATTTTCACCAGTACATGGGAATTCTTTTCTTTCTTTTCTTCCTTTTTCTTTTTTTCCTCTTTTCTTGCTGGGTTCTGTTTCTAGACAAAACGTAACTATTCAGCTATTGTTTACCTAACTCAGGGCAACACTGGGTAACAGAATAATATGTCTTCTTCCCTGTTTGTGTTCCTGCACCTGTGATGGAATCAAATCTATCACACAACTGAGCCTCCTATCATTGCCTGACTCTGAGTGATTCAAATACTCTATAAATGTCACATCTTCATTGACATGATAATGACAATGATTTTTTATTTGGTTTTTTAAAATTGAAGTTTATAATCCAAGGACATGGGTCCATACTCCTCGTGTACCAGTACAATTTTGTTGGATGTCTTCTAATTTTAGAAATTGGGGTGTACTTACTCTAGAGAATTTTCTAAGCCACTTGCATTGGAACACACAACCCAGATCTGTGGAAGGCTGAAGATGCAGTCTTCATGTGGCAGTGGTAAGAGACACTGTGGAGTCTCCATCCTTGGAGATTCAATAAAAAAACACACTCAACAGAGTCCTGTAAAATCTGTTTTAGTTGGCCCTGCTTGACTGGGGCAGTTGGACCAGATGATATCCAGAGGTGTCTTACAGCCTCAACCATTCTGTGAGATAGTGAAAGAAGTATTTATTCAGGTATGTTAAGAGTTGAGAGTTAAAGGTCTTAGAGTTAAAGAGCTTCTAGAAAAAAAGGGAAGGATGCTACAAAGTGCAAATTTCCTTCTCCCTACTACATGTTTTCTGTGGGAAAGTGGCTTTTATTATATAAATGGTATGATGTAGTGACATAGTGTATGTTTCTGAACTTTGGTTCATTTTGCAATCTTTTTGGTATTTGTCAGATCAAATTTTTTAAAAGTATTATTTTTTAGTGATTTGTTAACACTTCTGTATGCTTTCAGAATAGCATCTAGAGTGTACTGGTATTTAAAACTTTTTTTTTCCTTTCACTATTTTTTATTCAATATGTTTGGTAGCATTTGAGGGGGTAGGGTGGTGTGGAAAAATAAGAGTAGTAAAAAGTGTAGTTTACTAAGAGATGACAACATAACGTTGGAAGTTTTCTTGTAGAAGACAGATGAGGATTGCATTGGAGTGGTAGGTTGCAAAGATGAGCTCTTAAGTATCTAGGAAAGTTGTATAGTGACCAATTGCCTGTATTAATAGCATCTTTGTTCTGTTGAATCATGATTGTTCCTAAGCATCCTTCAGTGTGCTACTTGTCTCTATTAGCCTTGCTGCCTGATTAAGTGTCAGAACTGTCCTTTGTCAGATGATTAGCTTCATTAATACTGCATTTTCTCTCTGGGTCATAATTTATTATGAGGCCTAACCTGGACTAATACTTCAAAAGTCAAATGTGCAGTTAACTAATTTGAGAGGTTTGCATTCACAGATTCAAAGCTGGATGCTCATCAGAACACATCTGTGAATGCATTGTAGTTAAAACAAGATCTGTTCAGTGGTACTAGAGGCTCTAGGGCATGAAAATCAGGTGAATTTTATTGCTCAGTATCTCTTTTTTCTGGAAGGGTTTTTGTAGACCTCAAAGCGTTCATTTTCTGAGTTGATAACCTACAGAAAATGAGGTTAAGCCTATTCCTTTCAATGTCCATCAATTTGAGAAAAGCATTTTTGCTGTGGGAAGGGATCCCATTGTTATTGCAATAAAGGAATTCAGGATCCATGCAGTGTTTAAGTCCAACCTGAAGACAGTACACTATTCTGCAATTCTTTCATCTTGAAAGAAAAGAAATAAACATACCATATTACTCTTTGAACAGGTGAAGGAATTACCTGCCTGGCCATTTGATTATTCTTGTCTCACAGTAAAAGCACCTCCAAGGACATTGTGTGGCTCACTGCTGAAGGATCTCTTATAAACACAGCATTATGAAAGTGGCAGAGGAGTGCTCTTGGCACATTTCTGCAGCACCTAGATAAATGTCATTCAGCTTCCACATCTAGCATTCAATCCATAAATCTGGGCTAAGAGAACATCTCTTTGTAAAAATTGTGTTTACAATGGGGAAATCATGCTATGCATAACCAAAAGATTGATTCATTTTTAGGTTAGGAGGCTGTCACTAACAAATTGTTGTGGTATAAACTTGTCAGAGCAAGCACCTAGAGATAAAAGTGCTTGCAACGATCTCTGTTTAAAGGTAACAGCAGTGGAATAGATTTGTGTTTGAAAAGTAGCAAAGCAAAATTACCTGGACTTTGAATATGTTTCAAACATTCAAATTGTGGGGTCAACTCTCATTTTGCTCAGGAGACCCTAGTTTTTATTAGTGAACACGAATTAATTGGTTACTAGCAGTTAAACTTGCATATGTCTTTGTGGGGAAAAAGCAAACAAACAAACAAACAAGAACCCCTGAACCAAACAACCCACTCTGTTACTAAATATGCTATTACAGCTGCCTGGGGTGGAAGAGCAGAAGTTTGAGCAATTTAAAGAGTTGGTTTTTTTTTGTTTTTTTGGTTTTTTTTTTCTCTCTCTTTCCTTTTCCCTGCTAAATATCACATAATGTTGTTTGAACATTTTGAAAAAGATGATTTTGTCTCTTTTTCCTTTCCCTTGCTAAATGCCACATTATTCTTCAAACCCATTTGCATTTGGCAGTTTTAGCAGAGATGATTAAATAGAAGCAGCTATTTATGTGTAATATTTTATATGAAGTTGCTGAAGGAGTTTGTAATATAACATCAGATTGAATATTTATCTTCTACCAACAAAATGTATCTTTATTCTCTCATCTTCTGTGTACTGCACGTAGCTGGAATGAAACAAAACTCATAATAAACAACTTACAGTCAACACAGAGAGAAGTGTTGCTTGTGGGGAAAAATAAAATTTTTAACAGCTTTAGCATCATGTATTACCAAAAGCATGCATCTCCTTCACATGCTGTTGCTTTTAGATGAGTCTCTTAACTATTCAAGTATTACTTTCAGCCAAAGGATGAAGCTGACAGTGGTATTTGGGAGAGATAGCAATAGAATTCTAGAAAGTTTATTGTAGCAAATACTCACATATATATTAGTGACAGCAATGGCAAGTTTCCAGTTGTACCATTGTGTTGTCATTTTTTTTTTTTTTTGCTCAAGATCATCTGAACTCAGAATATGCTCCTTCAAGTATGCAGTACTTCTTTATAATGCAATAGTAACTTTGCAAACTAGTATTTTTTTATGAGTGTATTGTATCTTTTAAACTGGAAAACATTCTTATGGGAAAGGTATGTTTAAAATGATATTGAGGTTTTAAGACCAAAAGATACATTTGTATCTAAAAGATTTGTCTTGTCTTGGGTCTTTGGACAGGTAGAAGGAGGAAAAGCAAAGTACATTATAAATGCCATGCATTTCTCTTCTGGCTTGTCTATACCTGCCATTCAAATTTAGCCAAATCCATTAATGTTATTAATTTCTGTACTTTTCAGAAGGGAATTTAATATCCCTTTTTATTTAAGAAGTTTTGAGAATTTTACTGCAACCCAAAAGACTGCATTGAGTGAGTTTTATTTTAGTTCAAGCATTCTGCACCCTTTTCCACATATGCCCTTCAATACTAGTTGAGGTTGATTTTATTTTTCTAAACAAAGAAATCTGTCCTTTATATTTCAGGGATGATGCTTAATAGATCATTTTGAGCAAATGCTTACAAAGTTGTAGTTTGAAATAATTTTTCTCTTTCAACCTAAATAAAAGACAGCAGAATTTTGTCTTTGTTTGTCCAGTTCCATTCAGTATCAAGACTGTACTTAAAACTTAGATACAGAAATCAAGGCCTAAGATAAATCATCCCCCTCTACAAAGATTTCATATTTAAGAATTGAAAAAGAATTTCATGTATGGCTGAACAAACATGTGTGTGGGTTTGTGTTTTTTTCTTTTTCCACTGGAGCAAAAATAGATAATTTGTGACAGGTAAACAGCTGCAAGTTAGAAAAGGCATAAACTACACCAGGGGCTGCCAATGGAGAACTATTGTTGGGATTCGGAAGGTTTCACTTCCTCAAGCAATTTGAGGAGGTGCATATAATCTTATTTCAAGTACTTTTCTACTGTAGAAGAGTTTCCTGATGCCAAGACCAACAGATGACATGTTTGGGTTTTTTTATACCTGTATGAAATTAAAAATTCGAATGGGGTGTTTCAGATCCTACTGCAACATGTTCTTTTCCAGAAGAAAAGAAACCACAGGGTAGGTCAGTTGAACTAGGGATATAGACCATGACGATGAAGGGGACCTGTAGACCTTCAAAATGTGTTGATGCAATTTTCAGAGAACAGGTCCAAACAAATTGCATGCCTGTGTTTGAAGTATCATTAGTAGTTTACAATAAACCAAAACTGAAACATTAATCAATAATATTGCATTATTTTGTTGAATAATTCTAAATAAGTGCTTTTCTTTTCTCTGGCAGATGAACGGGAAGATGTTCAAAAGAAAACTTTCACAAAATGGATAAATGCACAGTTTGCTAAGGTAATATATTTATTTACTTATTGATAAGAATAACATTTGTATATTAAAAAAAAAAAAAACCAAAAAAACACCAAACCTGTTATTCCTACAGTGAAGCTTAGTTTTCAAGATGACATTTCCAAGTCTCAGATATTGCTGAAGGCAGTTGACAGATTTATTAGAAAAAGTCTTCAAGCTTTATTTCTTTGATTTTGTCAGTGATTGAAATGTAAGAAGTCATCCTTCTCTTAAGATGTTCTCTGCCTCAATTTGCTTCACCTTTTCTCAAAGTAGTGAAGCACCTGTATTACTTACTCTTTGTTGGATTTCTTTGTTATGTATCTAATGTACAAAGGAGTTTTCTCTATTAGACTAGTCTTTTTTTGTTTCTAATTGCAATTGCATTTTTAATAAAAATGGATGAATTGGAGAAGAGCAAGGTCAGAGATGAGAGGTGTGATCCAGTTAACAAATTATGAAAGTAAATTATAATATGTTTTGATATAGTTATTTTTGAGAATGGTAGATCATAAATGGAGTGGGGAAAAATAAGACCAAGTAACTAATTTATTTAAAGCATGACCTTCTGGCAGTGTATAATGATTTTATCTTTAATACTCAGGAAAAATTCTGCTTGAGCTATTAATTTACTGAAAATATTTTTTTAATTCCTGGCGGATAATGACTCAAATTTATTTGCCAGAAATAATAAAACAAATCAGTCCTATAATTTGTCATTTTACCAGGCAACAGACAGCAATGAAATAGTAGCTGTGATGTATCTTCTGTTTAGTCTGGTTTTTGATTGGGTCCCATCTGATTCTACTCATTAAAAAAATGGAATAAGATAATCTGAATACAACCACCATAATATTGAAAAACCTGCTTAGCACTGGTTTAGTGCATCAGGGAGTCCCATAGGCTTTTTCTATGGTCTTGAGCATTTTCTAATACTGATTCAAGTGACTTAGACAGCACACATTTGTGCTCAGCACCTTTACAGCAGAGATGTCCAGCTATTTGAAGGACTGGATCAGGATGAAATACTGTCTTGAAGAATGATGAATTACAAAACAACTGTAAAGTATTATATAGGACATGCATGCAGAAGGGGAGATAGCTGGGCTGGCAATAATGAAGCAAAGGAAAGCTCTGGGAACTGTGTTGAATCACAAACAAAATGAATCCACAACATGGTACTATTGCATAAAAAAAGACAACTTTAATATCTTTGTGATAATGAAAGTGCATCACAGAGGGTGAAAGATGTAATTATTTTATTTTTCTTGGCAATAGTGAGATTTTAGCTTGAGTAATTTGTAATCTTGCTTTTCCATGTATGAATAAGTAGCCACAGCAACCATCATCTGATATAGCCTAATTGGAAATGTATTACCTGTTAGGCCTTTTTATGGTCACAGAAATAGTTGTGGAAAATGAAGAGTAACTGTTTTGCTTCTATATCTAAAGAAAATGTAATACTCTTAGAGCATTGTTTTCTCAGAAATTATTGTTTTATGAAATAGCAAAGCTGATATTACTGAGGAAACTTGGACCAAGTCTGCAGAAGAATAACAAGAATTATGAAAGGTTTAGAAAATACCTACCAGCACATGCTTTTAATGTTAGGCTTGACTCATTCATCTGAATGATCTAGAGGCCTTTTCTCCAATTCTAGTTTTATTAAGTGTAGTTTAATGGTGTTTAGGTACTTTTTACTTGAGTTTTATGATATTATTTTTAGTTGCTTGTGAAAATGCATTTGCAAACATATATTCGTAAAAGTATTAATCTCCCTCTACTTCATTTGGGCTCTGAGAAAAGCCTCCTAAACGTTGTGATTTAAGTTTTTGTTTGCCTGAAGCACGACCTGGGTTTTCTGGACAGGGTGTTCTTATTTAATCTATCAAAACACTATTGATCTTTAAATCTTGAAAAAATTACTTCTTTCTTGGGTTTCTAGGACAGAAATACTGGAGGTCTTGCTGTATAGTCCCAGGACAGTGTTTCTTCCTCTTCTAACAGCTCAGAGAGGTGGCCTTCAAAACATGAAAGTGGATTTCCATGTGAAATCTACAATTTATCCCTCTTCTCCTGACTTGTTGGCAGTGGTTCAAATCCATCTCTGTTTCTAGCTGTGGAATCGATTTCAGTTAGCAGGCTACTCTTTGTTAGTGATTTCTCATCATTGTCAGATTTGTGAAAGTGCTAAATGAATTACTTTCATTGCAGAATTGTTTTTTACTCAATCCTATGTAGTTCTAGGGGTGCTGTCTTGAGTAGATTAGCCTACAGGGTTGGAATTAAGACAGAGAAATGTATGACATCATTCATTTCTCTTATTTGTGAAAAATGAAATCCAGGTCACTAATTAACTGTGAAATATTTGGGGTTAAATTAAATTATGTTAGATAATTCTCTCCCATCCATTATCTTCCATATGCAAAACCCTCCATTTTTGTATAGTCAAAATAAAACCCACTTCTGAATATTCTAAATCTTCATTTGTAGTGGGTGTAGAGTGCATTTCTCCTCAAACAGCTGCATTACTTTCCTAAAAGTTCAGTGTCTAGAGCACCTGTGTCTCAGTGCATTTATTCTTGGACTGAGCTTTCAAAACACTGAGATTTGCAAGTTGTTTCACATGACTTGTGATCTAAATACAAATAATGCTTTTAAATGTGAGAAGCTGTAAATAATTGAAAAAATAATTTTCTAATTTACGTGCCATCAGCATAACTTTAGAACCCACATATGATTTTTACCTGTGGGTGAAGAGAGTTGTCCTTCCTCTGGCCATGCCCACAGTGATATTTCAGTTGGATCATGTGGAGCTACTTCACTCAGATGCCTCAAGTTTAGCAGTGAACTCTGATATCTCTTAGCTGTGGAGTCAAATCCCTACCATGAAATCCATAACAAACTTTCAGCCACACAATCTTGACAGTTTTCTGTCTGAGATGTGCAGAACCTAAAACCTCTGGAGTGTTACCAAGAAGTCTGTGAAAGGGTATCTAGGAAAAGATAGGAGAAATGTCAGCAATGTTTCAATTGCTATGGGTGAGGCTATGTCTCTCTTCAGACATTTTTAGCAAGTTGGGTAAGGTGCTCTAAATTAAAAAAAAAAAAAAAAAAACTGGGGAAAATAAATTTTGCAGGTCCCTCTTACAGTTGCTCAAAAGGGCAGGTTTCTCTCTAATTCTTACTTCTTTTGCTAGCCAGAAAATGCATGTTATGCAGAACATCTGGGTCTTGAAAATTACAGTATGTGACTCATCTATAAGAAAATCAAAGTTTCAGTAGGAAAGGCCAAAAGTTGTCTTTTAGTGTTTGTGAGATAAAATAGTACATTTAAAGTATAAGAGAAATGGGAGAAGGTAATCCAAGAGACCTTTCTGTTCCTTGTTGCAATCATAGACATGGGGTGTGACTTTCTTGAGTGATACCTTCTTGGTTTACCATCTAAATGGCATGAAATAATTTGAAGCTTAAAGCAAGTTTTGAAATGTGGAATGTAGTAATTTAATATAATTTTATTCAGAAGTTTTTTTTTTGACCTCAGATGAAGTTTATTTATAAAATAATGAAATTCTGCAGGGTGTACATAATGATATTAAAGGAAAGTATCATAACCTAGTTTTTAATAATAGAACTGTAATTAGAGCTCCCACTAGAGATATGTCTGGTCCTGGGTATGATAGTTTTTTTCTCAGATACCAACTTTTAAAATTGAAATCCTGAACTATGTGTTTTGGGAGAATGCAAATCTGTCACAGTCCTGCAAGTGTGACAGCTCTCAGCTGAGACTTGGGAACAGACACAACAATTACCTTAACAGTGCCTGTACCCCATTATAAATGATCTTATGTTGCTTCACTAAACATTTTGCCTCATTCTTTGCATAATAGGCTTCAAAACAGAAAGTGATACTGAAGATAGAAATACTCTTTATTTGCAAGTAGGAAAGAGCTTGTATATGCCAACTAATTCTTTAAAGAAAATATGAAAATTCCAGGAAAAAAAAAAGGTAAAAAATAAAAAAGCAACTCCTAACCCAAAAAAGGAAAGAGTAAATGTCTTTGGCTAAAGAAATACAGACAATTTTTTGTTCCCTCATTATAGAGAAAGTGCCTCAAATTGCTGATAATTTTAATGTCAGCAGTAGAGATACCTGTTGTTAGTACAGAGGAGAACATGAGCTAATAATTGCAAACTTTGTCAGCTTGAATTTTAGGGCATACCCTTATGGCTAGTTTGAAGTCAAAGCTTAACCTATAAGTGGGTTTCATAATACTTTCTGAAGCAGCTTTCAATGTTTTAATCTATGATACCAAATAACATTTGTTATAATGTTTGATGTTGATAAAATCACTTGCAAATTTAGAGGTTTGAGTAGGTTTTCCACCTTTCTGCTGCAAAAGAATAGAAAGTTCCACTACAGAATCAAGGAAGACATAATATATGACAGTGGACTTTTTCATGTAAACACTGTAATGATTAATCTCTAATTGGGTAGGAACAAATATCAGAAAATAAAGCACGTTAGGTTTGGGGAGGAAAAAAAGTGGATAATTTTTTATGGTTATTTTACCTCATGCTCGGATTTTCTTCCTTTTGTTATTGAAGAATCAGAATATGAAAATAGAAGAATAGGATACCAAATGTTTCATTACTTAGCTTTATGGAAAACAAAGATCATTTGATAGTTCTCCTTTTTGTGGAGAATTTAGGTTGTGAAAAAATGGCACCTTTTTATGGGCAGATGGAACCATTATGATGCAGTTCTTGTGGAATTCGATTCCATTCTTGTGTGATCATGTGAAGAAACACAGTAATGATGCAACCTGTGCCAAAGAAAGTGAGGTTGACTGTTTCATTTAAAATATATGTGGCTAGTAAACAGCAGTCAGCAAAATTAAATACTTCTTTTACTAATGAAGTTGTTTACTAATGAAATTGCTGTTGTAGAATAGCATCTAAATTGTTCAGTCAAGTGTTATATGCAGGGATAAAGGGAACACACAAGAGGGCATTGCTTACAGGTTTAGTCAAACTGCACAGCAGTTAAAACAACTTAGTTACTCAGGGTTTGTATGTGGCTTATATTATGGCAGGTGTGGTGATGGTCTCAGTTCTTTTCACCTTCTTGAGCTCAAAGAGTGAAATTATTCAAGACTCTTTAGTGGTCTCTTGTTATTGCAGGTTAAGTGCCTTCTGCATATCAGCCAACAGGAATGACTGACACACATGCACAGTTTACTGGTCTTTTGAGGAAGTGTGTCAAATAGTTGAGGTCCAGAGAGACAGCACTGCCAGAAGTCTGACATCCAACAGAGAAATTTGCAGTGCTGCATTTGCTGACACACTTGCTCAGTTTTCCATGCTATCAGTCACAATGACTTCAATTCATAATAAATTTCAAAAGTGACTCACAGAAAAGTGATTTCAGTGTGCAGACTCTGAAATGAGAGTAATTGGGTGAAGTTCTGTGGAGAAGACAAGAATAGAATAGTAGACAAGAATTTGTCAACTTTCTTTAAGATTCTACTTCCATGGGGATTTTTTTACCCCTGTGAATAATCAATGTCTTTAGCCATACTTCTGGACAACAATTAATAACCAAGAAGAGGAGCTGAAGGGAGGGATGGAGTTTGGCAACAAATCACAAAAACACAGATTAAAATGTTCAATATTAGCTCTCTCCAAACTGCTTTCTTGACAGCTAACCTATATGTCAAATGAAGACAGCTGCTTAGATGAGTAGATGACTGGTAGGAAAATTAGAATTAAATCCTGTACTTTGATCATTGTGCTCAAGCTCCACTGATGTCTGCTGGTATGTTGTATTTTCTGAAATCAGAACAGTAGTTGCATATGCATGTCTACAAGACCAGAAAAGATGCCTAGTTGTTTCAGGTGATAAAAGCTATCAGTGATGTGTGCTGGTGTTGTAGGATTTCAGGTTTAAAATTGAGTTCCAGAGGGTACATCAGTGCTGACTTTGCAGAACAAAACTTTAGTGTCATTGTGGTAGTCACACAAGTCCAGAGAAGTTTGTTTGGATAGCTGTGGTGCTTTAGCCATTTACAGAAAATTTAGTGCCTGCACAAAAGCCTGTTGGAGAAACAAGATAAATAAACTCTGCTGACCTACAGATTGCCTTTAGATTATTAGAGTTCTGATGAATTTCACCAGAAAGAAACTTGTGCTCTGTTCATCTAAGGAGCACTAACTTAGAGATACATGTAAAGGAGGATCAGGTATCACATGTAAGAACATTGATTTCAGGGCAAACAAAAGATAGACTGTAAAATTTTGAAATTGTGTCTGAGCTAAAACTTCTGTCAGTTCTTTAAAGTTCACACATTATAAATTAGTATGGTAGATGTTAGTTCAGTTCATTAATTAAACATGAAAAATACCTTGTGAGCAGCCTCAGATTTTTTTTTTTCTTTTGAAAAAACAACTCTCAGAAAACCTGATAGACTTAAAATTGTATAATTTGTGATATATCTGAAAAAAAATTATTTGTTGGTATTATTTACTGTTGATTAGAGACCATGATTGATACCTATTCTTCCTAAGTACCTAATTACTCTGTTTGATGTCTGTTGCCAGCCTTTCTAAGTGCTACAGTAAAAGTGATGAGAAAGAACAGCTTCCTAATGTGGGAGCCCAATTATTTGCTGCAGCGTGGCAAATAACCAGAACTCTTGTGGAAATTTAATAGTTCTTAATTTTGAGTTGCAGCTCTGTGTGATCAACACTACCCTTGGGACACATACTGTTTTAAAATCCCAGGCTTTCTTGTGCCAGTAACCTTTTTATAATATATCTTGCAAGAACTCACCAAAGGCCCATCATTTCCATTCTGTATCATTAAAGAAAAAGCTTTTGAATGATGTTTAAACCTGGTGCAGAAAACACATTTGCATTGCTAAATGTTAAGAATTTTTAAATTTTTTTTTAATATCTCCAGAGTACATAAGGAAGTATCTGGCAATACACATGCTCAGAATTATTTACATTGATCTATATCTGTATCTATATAATAACCTATTACCATTCTATATTCTGCATATTTTCTTATGATGCAGTAAACCATAAAATTGCTATTTAAATATTTATTATGCTTCAATTAAATTACCTTTGGAACAAAAAATAACTAAAAATTATTGTCACTGTGCTTTTTAAGATAATATCAATGGCAATATTGCTATTTATTTTACTTAGAATTTCATTCTGGAACTTGTACTATCTATTAATATATTTATAGCTTTTTTTATATGACCAAGTAGTTTGTCATGAACAGAACATTGCTAAGAACAGAAACAGGCACACTTTAAAGACATTAAAGATCCTCATGCATTGTATTTTGCACATAGCATCAACACTGCATGCAAGCTTTCAGTTTTACTAACTTAACTTTTTATATTTTGTTTAAAAACCAATTTTTTAACTTACTTGTGGTAAAATACCTACAAAGTGTCTCCCCAAATAATCCATTTATTATTTATAAATATTTAATTTTGCCCAGTGTAGGGGCCTGAGCACTGGAGATAGAGATTTTCTACTATCACTTCCTGTGAGAGCAAGGAGCACCAGAAGCTGTGTGGTGTCACAATGCAGCATGACAAAACCAAAGTAGTGTTTAAGAGGGAGGATTTCTCTTTTTTCCGGTTCTTGGTAACATCAGAAGCCTGAGCCTCATGACCCACTGTGGCTGTCACACAGCTGGAGATGGTTTGCAAATAGTCAGTACAGAAAAGAACCCTTTTACTGGAAACCCAGAGAGGAGAAAAATTGGGTTTTTTTGGTTTGGCTTCAAAGTCACAAAGATGGAAGTTCAACATTAACAAAAAAGCAAATCAAAATGTCTCTATATTGGTTGTGGTTGCATTTTAGGGTTTTATTTAAATTAATGTTCAGACAGTGAAGATTTTTTCTGTGTGCTTGAAGGGAGGGATTTTCTAGTTTTTCCCCTGCAGAACATTCTCCCATTACCAGGAGACTTTAAAACTTTTCCTGTTGCAGGCTTTTTTTTCCCCCCCAAAAAATGTCTAAATGATTGCAGTTTAACAAGACAGCTTTTGGAGAGCAGATTAATTTTCACTTTGATGATAAGTGAAACTTCTCCTTCCACCTCATTATCTGCAAATCTTTTGGTGGAGCTGAAGCTGCTGGCTGTGTATCTCAAAAGACCTTTTTCTTGCAGGTGAGGATGGCTTCTGTCTGCTCCCATGACTGTACAAGCACTGACATGTTTCCTCTGCTTTGCCTTAGTGGGCATAAATTCAAAACTAACTGCAGTTCAGGAGCAGCTTCTGCATAGGGCAAATGGGCTCCTTGTCCAGCAGAACTATACCCATCTCCAATCCCAATCCCATTGCCTAGCTCTGGTGCCACAGACATCCTGCCTGTGAGTGCAGCAGCCCTTGAGGAAATCCCCATTAATCAGAGGGAATTAAATCTGTCACTGCTGCAGTAAGGCCACTGAAGATTGTGAAGATATTCTCAGTATCTTCTGTTTTTTTGCACATGCAAAGGTTATGTTACTTCTCCAAATTAAATTTTAAGGCTTAAAATGTTTTCCATGAAAATGACTCCCCTTCTAACACCTGTGCAAGTGTATTATCTGAAACAATGAGTATCTGCATGACAAAACACTTTCACCATTAGAAATGTCTGAGTGAATACAGACCACATTTTAAAGACTTCTAAGATGATGCAGTATCACATCATGAAATCTGAAATTTCTGAGTGTATTAGTAAAATTAGGAGGACTAAAATACCTGCATTTTTATTATGTTAAAATTATTTGGCTTTGTGTTTCTTGTTTTTATGGACTCTTGTAGAATAACAAGAGCTTCCATGAAATGTGTCAGACGTGCCAAGTGAACAAAGTAATCACTACTGCTGGCAATAGAGGGCACTGGACTTTCATTTTTAATATGTTTTACTAAGGGAAAAAATAATCAAGTTATGTTTATTGAGACCTTTCACCTTTTCCTCCTCACATTTGGCCTTACACCTCCTAGGTTTCTATTCAAACTGCCATCCTTTTTTGTTGCAGTTTAAGTAAAATACATTATTTTAAATAAAATTTTTCACTTGAAGTTACTATTGTATATGTATCTTGAGAGAGGAATAGGAACAAGCTAAATATAGCACTACAATATTGGTCTCAGTGGTGCATATGTCAGCTTGTGAATTTGTAAACATTTACAAATTTGCATGATTGTTGCTGGCAGTAGACATCATCATTTCCGTGCTCAGAATTCATTACTATTACATCTAATCATCTTCAGAATCTTCAAAGCAAAACTCTTCATGCAGACAAATAAGACTTTAGTGGATTCACATTATACTTTGGAAGTTCAAAAATAGAACCAAGAGAAAGAAACAATTTTTGAGCTATTGTCCACATTTGTCTGAATGTTATGGAAACTTAGTGATAATCCAGCAAATAATATTGACCATTCTCCCTATCTGAAAAAAAGATTAATCACATCTCTCAGGATAAATGAAGAGAGTAGAAGAGCAGGTACAAGCTTGTACATTTAGGACTGGTGGATCTCTCTCCCCTGATCTTTCTGCATCGCATAAACAGATCCAGCATCTGTCCTTGTGTCAGTGCCCCATCCTGTCAGTCAGTGAAGGTGAAAGCAAGGGAGAGCCTCATCACCAGCCCAGCTCCTTGCCTCCACCCCTCGGGTAGGACCTCCTCCTGCCCTCCCCTGCTGCTCCCTACCATCCCTAAACCTCCTCTGCCCGAGACAGTGGGTACAATTTGTGCCTCTCACACATATATCCTTTTTTATAGTCTGTCTTTGACATCAGCAGGTTTGGCTATTCCTCCCATGTGTTTAAATGCATGAAACATTTTTTAAAAGTATGCCTTAGGGGTAATAAAACTGCCAGGCAACCCAAAACTAAGAAAACTCTTCAAACCACATAGTATTTAGTGTTGGACAGACCACATCAGTGTTGCAGATTGCATTATTGGGTGTTGATGTATCAGTGTTGGGGATGATGAGATGGCCCACCCCAGTCCAGTAAGCAGTTGGGTTTTTGTGTATTACTTTTTAAATTATGCTTTGAGGTATCTGTATTGTGTACAAAGGCTTTCAGTTTTTTCAAAGGGTCTGCTGATGGATGTGATATTACAACTGGATCAAATACAACTTCTATTGATGTTAATTTCTTTAAACCATTGCCTATACTTTAGGTCCTACTTGCCATGAAGAAGTAACATTATGAAAGATGGTCTTACTAAGAAACAATAATCTTATTTTTAAGTGGTTGCAAATAACTGTATTTGCACAGGACCTTTAATATCTGCCTTTTACATAGGAAGTGGCTCCATCAGATTTTGGGAATGTTTCTGGACCAACACTTCAAGAATATATTATTTTTATTGCTGCTTTCCTCCATTGTTGATCTGATCTTACCTTTGTAGTTCTGAAGGGAAAAAAACTGTCACCCTGCACATGATAGCTGCAGTTATTTATCAACAGCAGTGGCAAAATTGATATAGACACCCTGTTACGTTTGGCTTAGAGAATTATTAAAGCAGCTTTATTATTATTAATTTTTTTAATCCTTTTTTCCCCCACTCTGGTACCTTTTTTCCCCCCATGTTTTTGTATCCCAGTCTTATTAAATATTGATGCTCATATCAATGACTTTGCTATACTTCCACTTTTTTCAATGATGTACATGACAGGTGTTATTGCACAGGACAGTCATTTTTCCCTTCTATTTGCTTTTCACAGTGTGTTTGATTGATTTGCCAGTTTAAGCCCATCACATTTAAATCCTGCCAATATTAGTGTGAGAGCATATATTGCTGACTTAAAAACAGGATGCTTTTTGTGTGCCCAAGTACTTTGTGTTGGCTGTATTGAAACTATGACTTTATGGAAAAAGAATGAAGCAAGCAATTTCTTCTGTTCAGTCTGATACAGTTTTAAATATATATAAAAATAAGTTAATATGAAATATACATAATGTGTATATATATATATATATATGTGTGTGTGTGTGTGTGTGTGTGTGTGNAAAAAAATGGCAAATAAAAATGCCTGTATATAACATATATATATATATGTAAATGTGTATATATATATATATATGTGTGTGTGTGTGTGTGTGTGTGTGTGTGTGTTTACTTTAATATCCTAAACTATTGGTAACAATAGGATCCTTTACATTAAAAAAAAGCCCTAACAAGCAAGCCCTGACATGACTCCCTGAGAATAGTAATAATAAATTGTAATAAGTTGGAATTCTGCTTGGAATTCTGTTGAAAGCTATAAGTATTGACCAAGACATAGGTAAGCACTGTTCTAAAAAACATATTAAATGAGACTATTCTCTTTTTTTTAATTATTATTTTTGGCCTAGTCTTTGGCTGCAGGATGAAACAATCTATGAGGCTGTGTCTGGGCATGAAAAAAGCTATGAATATTCTGTATATTCTATCTAATAACAGAGTTACTGAGTCCTGAATTGAAAAAAAATATATTATGGCAATTTTCAAATGTGTTGTTTTTTGTTTTTTTCGTTTCTTTTCCTTTTCTCTGTAGTCAACAATCATATGAAAATTGGCATTTTAAGTCAAGAACTGGTTTTCTTTGGGAAAAAAATTATCAAAAGGCCCATTTGTCATTTTGTACAAGGAACTCAGGCATGAGACACATAATGCAATCAGGTATAAGCAACACAGTTTATCACCACAGGTAGAAACAGGGTTCCATTACAGGATTGTATTCCATTACTGCATGAAACATTAGAAATCCCTACTTAAAAAGATGAAAGGTTATCTTGCCACCCTGATAGCAATGCTCTAAAGTACTGAGGAAGTTCAGGCAAAATGCACTGAAAAATCTCAACCACCTTCTCACAGAATTTTTAAATGCCGTGTTTGCATAAGAAATAAAACTTAAAGGGAGCCATTTTTAAGGCAACTGGTCAGAGTGCACAGAGGGAGGAAAAGCAAGTCTTGATTCAGTTATGGGCAATACACAGGGCTTGTAGGCAGCAAGGTTTTCTATAATTCTGACAAATATGCATTCAAAAGTGGTGTCTTCATAGAACAAATCAAGACAAATTGAATCCAAATGATAATATTTAAGGTCAGAAACAGGAGCTATGCTGAAAAGATGAGGAAGGAACTCAAAAGAAGAAGGGAATGTACCTATCAAGGTGAATCAGAATCTCCTTACATAAGGTTATCACTTATGCTGTTTACCATCTCATCTCATGCTTTTGAAGAGTGAAGCAGCATCCAAACAGTTCCTTCTTGTATTTTTGCCTGTGGGAAAGAACCCAGTACACGTTTCTTTTGACATTTTTTTATCTTTTAATTTCTACTTAAATCAGCAAACATTTGAGTTGGTCTATGCAGTCTGTACTGATTATTCAGTTATTCACTCAGGATAAGTTTGTGTTTGTATTCTTACCTGACTATTTCTGTAAGAAATAATAGAATTACTAAGACTGGAAAAGCTGGACTTTTGATCTTTTTACACCACCATGTCAGCTAAACCATAGTACTTAGTGCCACGTCCAGTGATTTCCTGGGCACTCCCAGGGATGGTGACTCCACCATCTCTTTGGGCAGCTTGTTACAATGCTTGACAACTCATTCAGTGAAAAAAGTTGCAGAGAGCAATAAGGTCCTCCCTGAGCCTCCTTTTCTCCAGGATAAACATCCACAGCTCCCTCAGACCTTCGCTCAGCTCTGTTACCCTTCTCTGGGCCCCAGCACCTCAATGTCTTTCTTGTAGTGAGGGGTCCAGAACTGGACGTGGGACTTGAGAAGTGGCCTGACCATTGCCAAGTACAGAGGGGTCATCACTGTCCTGGTTCTGCTGGCCACACTACTTTTGGTATAGAAAATGTCAGATATTATTTTAGTACACTATATTAAAAGAATTTACTACATTATATCCTATAGTATACCATATGTATATTTACTGCCATATTAAAATACCATATTAAAAGTAGTATACCATATTAAAAGAGTAAAGTTCAAGTGATGCATCTCCTAGCAGCAGTTAGAACTGAAGAATATATTCATGAAGTGAGAATTATATAAAAATGTGGAAAACAGGAAAAACTGTCTCTAGGAAGTTGCAATTAAAGCAATCAGTGAAGCATTTTTTCCCTAGGTCACAAGCAGGAAATATGTCTGGGATCTAGATGATAGCTGGCTGCTAGATGATCAGGTTGTAAAGGGTATGTGCTGCAGGGCAATAAAACGGTGCACCTTTAACTACTTTGCAGAGCAGCTGATGGATTAATTGGATAATAACTAATAAAAGCCATCTGGAGTTACACTATCCTTTATCACATTGAACAATATTCCAGTTTTTGTCATATATCTTACTACTAACATCTTAATCATACAAAACATCCATCTTGCCTAAGATGATGACTGCTTTCATAGTCATGGAAACACAAATCACACTGACACATTCATGTGCTGACCTGCTACCACAACCCACAGCAACCCACAGCACAGTGAGCAGTCAGGGGTTCAGGGTCTCCCATAGGGCCCAAGAGAATGGGATCAGGGTGCTGGTGTGGGTGGTGTTTGGAGAATTGGTGATCCAAGATGCACTCTTACCAAGCCAGACCAGGCTCTACATATCTAACATTGCACTTTGGAGGCTGTCTCCACCCAAATGATCTGTCACATCTAGTCCTTATTGTGATGATTTCTGGTCTATGGATACCATGGATCTCTCAATCAAATATTTCCTCTTTCATTTTTTTTATCAAGTTGTCATTGGTTTTCACCAGACAGTGTGTTTCTGAAATAAACAGATCACCTCAAAAGCCAACAGCACTTTTTGTTTTGTCCCTTGCCATCAAGCTCTGGTTTGCACAATTGTCTGGGGCAAAGTGGAAGTGGAAAGGGAAGGCTGTGCATGCTCTCCACAGAAGCATTCATGGAAATTTAGGCAATGGCTTACTAGCTAAACAATTTTTTCCTGTTTTGCTTACTGCCAGGGAACTTAGGAAGCCTTCTGCATTAATACCTTTCTTCACACAGTGTATTCTGAGCATCTCTCTTGATTTCAGTGGCACTAGAAGTCACGTCTTATAATAGAACTAATATTACAATAAGCAGTGGTTCAGAACCATTTTTGTACTCTGTGATTTCAACCTTGTATCCAGAGAAGGATGCTAATATTAGTAATATTTTAAACTACTTTGTCTATTTCTCTTTCTGCCAGAAATGGTTCAAATTACTAGACATGTGGATCCATCTGATATAATGGAGAAGAGTCAGTATAGTTTTCAATGAAGTCATGCCTCATAATTGTATTGCTTCTTCAAAAGGATCTGTGTGAATACATAAGTATGACCGAAACACAAAAAGTCTGTATCTGTAAATATTTCTTTTTCTTTCAAAAAGACAAAATTAAAAAGATCTTATGTTTTACAAAGCTGCTATAAGACAAGAAACAAAAGGACAGAAATGAGGTCAAGTTACACAACAGAGGAGAGCTGGCAGTGGGGTTGCATGCAAATTTCTATTGAGCTGATGATTATTGGGTAAAGGGATGTGGCAAAACTACTGGTGGTTCAGAATCATTCAGGTCAGATAGAAACAACCAAAAGCTTGAAGAGCAATTTCATTATACTGAATGGCAAGGTGATTGAATGACAGTTCATACTTAATATTTGTTTGCATAAAGAAAAAAACTCTTTGATAGATAAAGCTTATATTATTTCTACCTTTGTGCATAATATATGCCCTGAATGGCACTTCACCACACAGAGCTGTTTACAGTGACTCTCATATATAAACTCTCATATATATGACTCTCATAAACTTCACTCTCCGTGAAGTTTAAAAAACATTTGGTTTGGTTTTTTTTTTTTTTT
>VZRH01002606.1:2157664-2172324 GCA_013397555.1 Urocynchramus pylzowi
ATTTCTCTTCAGGCGGAAAAAAAAAAAAAAAAAAATTAGATGCTCATCAGAAAGATGTGAAGAAATGTATTTGAAAGTGTTCAGGAGTTGACACAAAGAGAAAAGCTTAAGTGGTCTTGACTGCACAGAAGTACCTTCTGAAGCAAAAAAATGAACAATCACAAAGTGAAAATTTCTTGGCATATACATTAAATATAAAAACAAATGTGTGCCCCTAAACCCTGGTTGCAATACTGGAGAAGCTGAGAAGTCTTGATGCTAACTATAATTTAAAAAATGTGGTTTAATATTGTGTCTGACTTTTTTGTATCCAGTTTATAAAAGATCTCAAATGAACTTAACCCCTCTTTTCCTAGGACAGAATTTCAGTGGTGACTGAAGCACCACTGATGCCTCTAGACCTTGCAATAACAGGGTAACAGTGGGGATTGAGACCCCTAGAGAGCCTTAACAGATGTGTTTTGTTCTAGGTTTTTGTTTGGTTTGTTTTTGGCTTTTTTGTTTTGCTTTTATTTTTGTTTGTTTGTTTTGGGTTTTGTTTGTTTGTTTGTTTTTGAGGAACATGGGATTGGAATGTGAAATTATCTGTCTCATGCTCAGAGGATGTGAGCAAAGTCAGGTGTGTTTTTCTGCTAGTTACAGAAGCAGTCAGTATTTGGGTCCCAACAGCATCATAATTAGAACAGAACATGACATACGATCAGAATAAAAGAATGAAGTAGTGAGAAATGATGTAAAGCACTTCAAAAAGAATAAAAAAATTGAAGAACACTCTAGTCTTGTGCAAAATTAGATGTTTCCTAATTATTTGAAGGCTCTGTGTACATTTTTAGTGATTCTTCTTCCTTGCTGCATCAGATACAATATAAATGCAGGTCTTTGCTTGCAAGGTCCTTTTCACCTTCTCACTGCCCTTTCTGGCCTCTAAATAATAAGAGTGAAATAGAGTGAAACTCTTATAAAGTGGATTTACTAGAAATTTAATAAATTTATGTTCTCTATCTGTTTTGCCTCTTACACCAGAAGAGCTCCACACACATTTTTTCAAATCTACTTGTCTGTCATACATTAAATTCTTTCTTAAGAACATCTTCCAGTGTTTGGAATTCGGTATTTGCTTGTTTTTTTCTTCTAGCATAATTCTTTTCAGGTATACATTCCAAAGCTTTGGTATATGTTGTTGCTCATCTTATTTTCACCTTTTGCTCTATTGCATCTTTGTGCACTGTTCTGTCTTTATTAGTACTCGGGTAGTGAGCTCTATAGGTCAGCAACCCCCTGGTGGATTTTTGTGTTTATCCAGGGCCTATCCCAGTGGGCTTCTGGTTCAAGATTGATTCTTAAGTACTATGGTAATATAAATTATAATTTTGAATTGTGTATGAGTCACTAGTATGCATGTAACTCATATGAGTTATATGACTTGCAGTAGATGTTATAAATATTGACCTTAGTATCCTGCTTGAATTTGCCTCAACTAATATTCTTCTCACTAATCTATGAAAATATAGTCTAGATGAAAAAGAATAAGTCCAGTTGAGTGGCAGAGTTGGGCTAGAAAGGATGTACTGAATGAGTATTTTATGATTTTTCCCATTATTTTGATCAGCCTTTTGAACAGCAAAAATAGGGAATACCAATTTTAAATTAGACCAAATTTATGGAGATTGTGGCAACAAGCAATTTGGAAAGGAAGACAAGATTTTGAAGGAAATGCATTTTTCCCAGTTTAAGTAATGACCAGAAATAAAATAGATTGAATGGAAACTAATGAAAAATACCACAATTAACTAGAAATAGCTGAACACAGGGTGTGGAAACGATCACAATTTTGTTTCCATCTGGTATCACAAAACAAACACAAGGCAACATTGCTCCACACATGCAACTAAGGCTGTCACTGGAACCTCTATGGAGAGCTCTCTCTGAGAGCAGTCAGTGCAAAGATGCTCTCCTGATCTCTGACACCTTGGCAGCCGTGTCCTGTGCGAGGAGGGACAGCGGGGTTGGCACAGTGATTGCAGCTGCTCCCGGGGCCTCTTGAAGAATGGCTGTGGGCCGGTGTCCCTGTCATAAGGTGGGAGAGGATGGTGGAAAATAATCATCCTGGACTGTCTTGGAGGGCTGTACCAGCCCCTCCCAATGGGCTGTGGCATTTCTGGTGGGAGGGAAGCTATGCCAGGACACTCGGCAACAGGATTTGCAAGGCCAGGATGGGAACGGGGAGCTGTGTTTTGTCTAAGTATCAATGGTATCAGTGTTGATCCTCAACAGGGAGGATTATAGATACTGTTAATTTAGATATGTTTATAGATACTGTTCAGTTATTGTGAATAAAACCAGGCTGCAAATACACAGCTAGGTACTTCCCTCCTATTTTTAAATTTGTGGCAATCATTTCCTCCTTGTAATGCCCCTCTAGCCTTGAATGTGGTGTGAAAAATATTCTGTAAAGCTGTGTTTATTCCAACATGCTGTATGCCTTGCTGTGTATACTCAGTGATAAGATTTCTGTGCTTTCCTGTACATATTTACTTAAAAGGAGATGGCAAAAGGCCCAAAATAATTTGCCAAACTTTCCTGGGACATGCATAGAAGCATAGTATGGAAATCGTACTTTCTGAAATTGACTGAGAGTGATAGATGATATGTCATGTTTCAGATAAAACACACATTTGTTAGGTTTTTTTGTGAGGCATAAGTAAGATTATTTTTCTCTGGAGAGCCAGTTACAGAGCTAGAATTGTTAAAGCAGGTCATGTAATGTAAGCAAAGCCCTGAAGTGCTCCTGGCAGTCAGGAGGACCAAGCATGTCCTGGGGGCATCAGGCTCAGCATCGCCAGCCGGGCCAGGAGGGGATTGTCCCACTTTGCCCTGCACTGGGGGGCAGTTTTGGGCATCACAATATAAAAAAAAGACATTCAGTTATCAGAGGGCATTGAAAAGAGGGCAACAAAGATGGTGAAGGGTCTGGAGGGGAAGCCTTGTGAGGAGGGGCTGAGGTGCCTTGGTCTGTTCAGCCTGGAGGAGACTGAGGGGAGACCTCACTGCAGTCACAACTTCCTCGTGAAGGGAAGAGGAGGGGCAGGCACTGATCTCTGCTCTGTGGTGACAGTGACAGGACCTGAGGGAATGGCCTGAAGCTGTGTCAGGGGAGGTTTAGGTTGGATATCTGGAGAAGGTTCTTCACCCAGAGGGTGGCTGGGCACTGGAACAGCTCCCCAGTGGTCACAGCACCAAACCTAACAGAGCTCAAGGAGCGTTTGGACAATACTCTGAGGCACATGGTGTGACACTTGGGGATGGTGCTGTGCAGGGCCAGGAAGTGGACTTGGTGATCCTTGAAGGTCCCTTCCAACTCAGTTTATTCTGTGTGATTCTCTGGTTCTGTGTGTGCTTTAACACGGTGCTGGGGTGTACTTTTGTGTTTGGCCAGAGGGTGCTTTGCTGGCAGCTTTCCAGTGTGGCAGGAGTGTTCTGCCTGCTCAGCATGCATTAGGGTGTCCCCCACACAGAATTAGTGGGTGGTTTCCTCTTGGCCTTCTCTCAGAAGTTCTTGGTACGTGTGAAAAATGAAGTGTGTGCATGGTGAATGATGCCTTTTTGGTTTTTTTACATCTTCAGAAATCTATTGTCTTGGAAACCAAATTCTTACACATTTTCTTCAGAGAATTGACCTAAGTGAGGAAAGGACATCCTAAATAAGCCTTGTCCAAACCAACTCTTTTGGTTAGCTATTTGAAAGGGAAAGGACAGATATATACAACAGTAGCATGGAATGCTACTGTGAAAAGTAAGTTACTTTGCAAAAACTTAGCAACTTCCTGCATCAAAAGAAAAAGTAAATAAAAACATGATGTATCAGTCTGTTTTGACTCCCTACAGGAGCACTCCAGTAAGAGAGGGTCATTTGAATTTTTTCAAGTTCTTTTAGCAAATTAAGTACTATAGTTTTTGCAGCAGAGATTTTTTTCACTATTCCTCCTGCAGAAATAAGTGTTTGGTATTTACTGTTTATCTGTTCTGACAGGGATGTGTCAAAAATAGGTATATCTCTGTTCCAAATTCTGATTATCTTTCGGACTGCATTCTTCTTGTCAGTGGTGAAAGATATGGGCTGGACCTGGAGCTTCCAGTGCTTCAGTCATACTTACTGCGTATATATTAAGGAGTAAATTTGTAGTTACTTTTGAAAGTTCCTGGTTTTCTTCTGTTGATCAATGTTGTCTTCATTCTCATGCTCATGAATTGCAGTTTTCCTATAGTTTCTATGCTTCCAGAGACCACTTTGATGTTTGCATTACAGGAAAAAAAACCCAAAAACACACAAATCAAACCACAAAAACTAAACAACCCCCCCAAAAAAACAAACCAACCAAACAAACAAAAAACCCACAACAACAAAAAACCCCACCAAAAAAACCCACAAAAAAACCCCCCACAAACAAAAAAACCCAGGCAGGAGGCTAGAAAAGAGGCTTTGTATTCCAGCATGCTTCTAACCCCTTTCTTCCATATTTTTTTTGTCACAAGAAGGTGGTGGAGGGGGAATGCAGGTGTAACACTGGTTTCTAATAGACACCAAAGAGACTAGAAAAGTGACCATGAAGAAACTGTAGAAGTTTTGTAATTACTTGCAGTAAAAAATCACATTCTTCTCAGATCTGAAGGCTTAACTGTGTTACAGTTTTGACTAAAAATCAATACTGTCACTCATAAATCTGATAACATCTTCTTTGTTATGAATGGATGAAATATGTGGCTAGAAGTATTGTTACATTTTACAGCTAATGGCTTCCAATGACAAGTACAATTATTTTGCCTTTGTCGTAGCCATTTGTCTTGCAGGCTAATCTCTCTCATTTGTAAACAGTACATCCCCATGGCACATGTATCCTTCAGTCAGCCAGGTGTTTTCCTGCTGTGTCATCCAACAGGACTCTGTGAAAGCTCTGACAGACACGTCTCCCTTTGTTTTAGTCCCATGGGGATTGGGACTAAAACAGTTTGTCAGCTGCCCAGTTTGTCACTGACCATTTTTTTTGCTAACAGATCTCCTGTTTCAGCAATTTTGCTTCAGATTAGTTTCTTGCTTAAGTTCAGTTCTACTGCCATGATCTCAGGAGGACTTCTGTGAGTGAGTGTGTGGGGGAGTTATGTTTAGCAGGGGTCTCCAGGGGGAGATTTTGCTTGGGATGAGTTGTTTCTCTACAGAAGACGGTGTGCAGAGGCCACACCCTCTGTTTTGTTCAAGCATCTTCCACTGGGGCTCTGCAAAGGAGAATAGACACAGGTTTTGACACATCAAAAAGTTGTGTATTGCTTAGAACACAAGGTTCATTTGGCCAAGCAGAAGCACCACTGGAAAGGCCCCAAAGAGTCTGGCTTGGCCTGGCAGACAGGTTTAGGGGAGAAAGGGTCCTCCCCAGGGGCTCCCAGAGGTGACTCCTCAAATTGGCTGAGTTTCTGTCTCCCCCTGAGCGTGGGTGACAGTGACAGCTGGACTTGACCAGTTCTGACCATCCCTGGCCAGTGCCAGCCTGCCTCCAGCAGGTTTTCTCCTGTGGGATTTTGTACCTTTCTCTGACAGAGGTTTCCCTTTTAAGTCCTTCAGCTGCTAAATCCTCTCTGAGCAGAGACTGTCTGTGGTGGGGCTGTGCAGAGCCTTAAGGCAGAGGGGCATAGAATGAGGGTGTGAAAGGGATTAGTTCTCCACTGCTCTTTGGTTTGGTTTTGAGTGATTTCCAGAATCTTCTCTATCATGACAGGATCCTTCTGAAGGATAAGTATGCAAGTACGTCCGGAGACATTGTTGAATGTCAGTAAAAAAAGGTCTGTGATACTGTTCCTGACCAGTGTGCTTCCCATTCTTATCCATAAGTTTCAGAGTCTTAAGGTAGACTTTACGAACATACTGTACATAAAATATATTTTTTCTTGGCTCTTACAATAAAAGTTTCTTCTAAATATGCTGCATGAAATGCTCAGATCAGAGCCTATTCCTAATTCTGAGGAAAAAATACTTGTGCAACACAACTTGGTCTTTCCCCAGAGAGACCCTGAATCCCATTATTTCATTTTCTTGCTTTCCCATTTTAATTCAGAACTCCAGGCAGATTTTGAGGGCTGTGAATTTCAACAATGTAAATATCTATCTATTATTTTTGTCTTTTTATTGTCTATAGCTTGCTGCTACTCAGAAAGTTGGTACTTTGATATTTTAATTTTTAATGATTGTTTGGGGTATTTTTCTGTCTGAGAAATGCAAATGTACTGACATGAAAGAAATTGGTTTTAATTTTTAATTGCATGAGAATCAAACTCACCATGAAATATATCCTGCCATCTTTTCTCTTGTTGTAGGAGATACTGGAAAGAGAACCTAGTGTGGTTCTTTGTGATGGAAATGAGTCATATAGTGTGAGAAAAAAGTTGTTTTGTAAAACCAGTATGGTTATGGGTTATTTTCATACAGCATTGCAACATATAATTGCAAAGAAGGTACCAGCAAAATCTCTCAGTTTTGTTGGGGTTTGCCTTATGGTAATGTTATTTCATTCTCTTGAGTTTCCAAGGTAAATGAGTAGGCAAATGCTGTTTTATGAGATTGATTCTCAATCTGGCTTTGTAATAGCTGTTTTTTCTTGAGTGTTGTTTTCATACTGGCTTAGAAGACTTTCTCATTGAAATATTTACATTAAAAGCGTTATTTATTCATTTTTTTTCTTTAATTGTATGTATATTTAATATAACATTTAAACTGTGACTAACATTTTTTTATTTACACTTAATGTTTCTTTGGAATTGTTTAAATCAGTATTTTAAATTGAACAAGGCCCTAGAGCCACTCTGGAGAGCTGTGTCATTAACCTATAATTGTATATTGCATGAAGTACTTTGTTTTCATTACTTTGGAAAAAGAAGTAATGACCTTGCAATTGACTCTTCTATTTAACATTTTCATCTGAGCTTTAACACCATTAGAAATAACTGCTTGCATTGACCAGAGAAGGAGCCAAAGAAGCAATGTACTGCAGTCAACCTAATTCAGTTTCAGGCTAAGAAAGTTAATATTAATTGGTGATTTACCAAGTCAAGGGCCTCAGTTAAATAAAAGTCAAGAATTTCAAACTGCTTTTTCTTTTTGTTGATTGCCAGCCCTGGGTTTTAAAATACACTGTGCAGAACTTAGGTTTTCCCATCAGGATACCTAACAATTGAGTAGCCAGTATGTCTGTGCTGCCTGATACATTAACCTAAACTGTTTAAGGTGAGTAATGAGTACAGAAAGTTTTTGTTATGAGAAGGACCCATTTCATGCAGAAGTTACCTGGGAAATTTCCTTAAAATATCATTTTTTCCTTATTTGTCTGGAGCACATTTCTCTCCAAACCAAAACTGTCAGTACTAAATAATCATCAGGCCCTACAGTGTTTGCTCACGTTAATAGGCAGCTCTAACAGCCAGGAGTGCCTCCCATTCATCTGTTCCCAGTATCATCAGACACAAGGAAGGCAGAGCAGACTGTCCAAACTGGCTGTCATTTCAAGAAGGCTGGGGCACATAAAAGCAATAAGTAATAATGACTTAGCTGGGGGACTGAGCGTTCTGAACCACATGAAAAATGTGCTTTGCTTAAAACCATGAAACTTGGCAGGTGGGCTTAGGATTTACTAAGGCACAGAACAAAAGCAAATATGGTGCTTTCTGATTGCCCACTGAGCTCTTCAGCAGAAACTTTTGATTCCAATTTTCCACAGGTTCTTAAACATGGTAGGAAGAAAGTTTTAGCAATGTTATACAGATGGCAAATGTCAGCATTTTTTTTTTTGTTTTTTTCTTTCCTTCTTCTGAAAACTAAAGCAGGATCTATTTGTCCTGATCTCAGATTCTAGAAAATAAAATGGCTAAAATGGCTCTTTTTACATCTTATGGTCTTAGAAAGAAGAAAAAGATAAAAAATTTGTGGAGATGAAGGGGCAAAAGGGCAGAGGTATTTATGGTAGACCTTCAAGATTCTGCTTGACTAACTATTCTACAGATATATCTTCCAGGAAGAACAGTAAAATCTGAAAAATCTATAGACTTCTTAGTTATTTTTCTATAATATATACATGCTTGTAATCAAAATGGTCAGGAGATTGGTTAGAAGTCCCAACACTGATTGTTCATGAAAAATAGGATCAGTAACCACTGTGTCTTAGAGTAAAAACCTTTGTAAACACTTGGTGTTTGCTTGCATTAGTGAAGTGAAGGATAACTTTCAGATCTTGACTGGGGAAATCTAAGCCAAGTTGCTTTCCTTTGAGGAGGCTCATGGCACAGCTTGCTTCCCCAGATCTGGTCTAGCTTTGCTCAGTCATCCTGAGAAACTTCAGGAAGGGCAGGCTGTCACCTGGGCTTGGCTAGTCTCACAACAAGTACGGGCTTCTGCCTTCTGAATTGGTTTAGAAGAGAAAGTACATGAAAATTTCTTTGTATTCTTATCCTTTAAGTAATTTGAAACAGGCTTGTGCCTGTGCAGTGAGCTACAGTGAATTTGGGTCATCAATATTCCAGGTACAAGGGGAGGGTACTTCCATTTTGCACATCTTTAGAAACAGCATGTTGTCTTGCTCCCTGTTGTTCATATTTTTAACTGTTAATTAAATTCACTGACATTGCAGCTGTTTAGATTATTAATAGTATCCCTTATATTTGAAAATAATTAGATTGCTAATATTTTTATGATCTCACTAAATACTTTTCAAAATGGACTAAAATAGGTTCTGTTTAAACGGCAAGATGGCATAGTCAAGTCATGAATGTTTACTGTAATTAAAACATGTCCATTACAGTTAAAATTTGGTTTGAATTTTTTTTGAATTCAAATAATGTAAGGTGGAAAGGATTTCAGACTCAGGGATTTTTGTTGTTGATGTTCCTCGTAGTTCCATGATGACCAATTCATAGACATTCCCAAATGTCATTAATGGCCCAAGGGCAGGAGCTTTGAAAGTTTGTTTGGCTCAGTGGTCGTACACAAATGTACCACCATGGAATTGAATGGAGTATATATTGAGGAATTGCTGGCCAGCTTGAACATAAGAAGACAATCATACACTTAGGGAGTGTTTAGGAAATTCTGTCTTGATCTGAAAGATGATGAAACTGCTATTTTGAAAAGTCTTAAAATATTTGTAGTGGTGCTTGCAATTGGATAGTTTCTTTGAAGGGAAGGATTGTTTGTTTAATTTATTGCTTCTGACAAATCTTTTTTCTTTTTATTGTTCCTTTTTTTTTTTTATTTGTAAGTAGCCTTTTTCTCCAGCACTGTCATTTCCTAGTAAGCTGCTTCTGTGGTGCCTCAGCCTAATATTTAGGTTGTTTCATCTGAATAGCAAAGAAAGCTGTTATTGTCATAAGCATTATGCATTAAGCAAATGGATGAGATTGACATAGCTGTTATGTGTACACAATTTTCTTTCCTGTCTCTTCATGTCTTTCCTAATAACAAATGTAGAAATGCTGTTACTAGTCTGTTTATCTAGCACAGAATGCTTATAAAAAAAATTTTAAAAATAACTTAGTAATTTAATATATTTATTCAAGCTTGAAAAATGGAATTTTGCAGTTCTGAATAAATTCTAATATTTGGCAAAGGCCAAATATTTAGAATTTTTAGAATTTTAGAATCAGTTAATATCAACATTGTACATCTCTTTTTGGGAGAAGTAGTAGATAATTGTCATGTATATACAGAGATGAGAGCACTCATACCTGTTTCACTTCACACTTGAAGTGGGATGACTCTTGTGATTCTCAGAATGCTTGAAACAAGGTTGTATCAGTCTGGCCAGCAAGATACCTTTAAAGCAAGACATCATCAGGATGCTGAGACTGCTTTTAAGGAGAGTTCTGAGTCTTCCTCCAGCAATTACGCTGAGGCAAACAAGTGCAATACTCTCTGTTATTAGGGTATTGAGAGTTTTACACAATGCTTTAAGAGGAACTGACCTGAGTGCAAGTTCCTGTGCAGACCCTCAGCTCTAAAAACACAAGAGGAATTGTTTGTACCAACAGCTGAACCTCTGTAGATTGTGTGCTGGAAACAGCAGGGCTTTATCATGATACTATTTTTTTGTTGTTTTGCACAGCACCACACCTCTGCAACTAAATAAACACTCCTAAGGTTAAACTAAGAAAAGTTAGGCTGAAGCTAATAGTGGAATAAAACATTCAGCTTGGGAGGAAAAGCCTGGCATGTTATTCTAAGATGCTCATTTCTTTGACTAACATAATGTGAATAGCAATTAGCTTTGTGTTAGTATTCTAATACAGATGCTTTACTTGCAGTTATTATTGGAAAAGATCCAAAGGAGAAATCATAATGCAGAAAATAAAAAGTTTCATGAGCTGGCCATAATGACTATAGACAACTTTATGTAATGAATTTTCAATATATAGAACTAAAAGCATTATGAGCATCATCTGATGTAAAGACCATATACTCTGCAGAACAAGCTATAGAGTAACTTCTTAAATAATTTAATGAACCTTATGTAAACAAGCTGCAGTGAGCAAGGCCCTAATGGCTCTACAAACATGAGGTTTTGAGTAAAATTCTACAGAACCTGAAACTGGTTTAATGTGTAGATTTAGAGAATTGACTCATCTTTAATCTGAAACTTTAGGTAACACTGTATTTCAGTTACTTTATATGAATATTACTGTGTTTCTGTAATGTGCTAAGATGTTACATAAAAGCAAATAAATATAAAAAATAACGTTAATTAGTCTTTTGACATAAAGGAAAAAAACTGTGTACTTGTACCTGTAGAATTAGATGAATTACCTTTGTGATGCAAAGAACCAACTAATATTAAAATAGCAGGTCTCTCTTTAGCCTGTTTATATGAATTTTTTTTTTTTTTTTGTGTGTGTTTATACACTGATACTGAAAGTCCTGAGAAAGATAAAAATCTTGATTCTGGAAAATCACAGGTATTCTTCTTTAAATAAATGTATTTGAATGTTTTAAACAAACAGTTTTAACAGAGATATTCCTGTAATTTAATGTCCTTGCTAATGTGCATTTTTGTTCTTTCAGATTCTAGTTCACTATAAAGAGATACAGAATTTCCAGTGTTGAAAATCCAATTTACTGCTCTTTGCTTAGGAAGGTCAAACATCCATACCACCAAAACACAAATAAGAAACTCATCTTTTTACATCTCCCACATTTCATTGCTATAATACCAATTTATCACTTGTATTGTTTATAATAAAAAAGAATTTTGTTTACTTAGATGTAACATGCATTCAAACTGTGTCACAGGATTAAACTGTTCTTACGTTTCTGATTTTATTATTGTCTGGTTTATTTTTGGGGGCTGTTTTCATGTGTATGTTTCTAAATTACATTTGAAAAGCTTAAGAGTTCTGTTAAAGTAGAGAAATGAAGGGCTTAAAAGTTGTGGAATTTAAGAATCAGAGCTGCTTGTATAATCTTAATTTTGTCTTTCCTATGCTTATGCACAATGACACAGTTTTTAATTAGAGATTCACTTACTGTTTTTTTTTTTCCCCTCGGAGTCAAATTTCATTCCGTGCATGGGGGGAGTAATGCTTGCTTGATGATTGCTGCCTTCATCATTTTCATACTCACTGTTCTGTGTGTAGCCATAGGCTTTATTTACTGCATCCTAATCAAAGCATGCTCTGATGACAAAATTTTTAATTTCCTTTGGCATTTTCTATTGGTTTTACCACTTTTTCTTTGAGTAGTTCCCAAATGTTATTAGTCATCATCTTTACAGTCCCCAGTTTTCATTGTGCAGGTAGTATTTCAGGTGAGAAACTGAAGTACTAAAAAGCAAACACAAAATGTGTTTGCTGATTCTGGGTTCTATGGCTGTCATGCATTGTGCCTGTTAGTTCAGAGGATTTTTTTATGACACAGCACTTTATCTGTTCCAGACAGAAATCCTCTTTGATTTTACAAAAGCAATGAGTTTTCAACACTTTCAAATTCAGTACCCAGAAGATCAACAGCACATAGTAGTAATCCTCAGGGGGCTGCTTTAAATGATATAATGTCCAGGAAGTGAAGAGATAGAAGCCAAACCCTCATGGCAGCCCTATCTGTAGAATTATTGTTTAATTTCACATTTGCCACATGGTTTCCACTCTCAGCAACAGTTCAGGCAAGGGCACTATGGAAAACAGCTTTGCTGTGTAACCTGAGTTTTGTGTTCAGCTGGATGCCAAGAGATCTGTTCACTGATTGGGGAAATGGCATGGGGTAAAAAATAAATTCATTTTAGGGTTGTATCATGATGCATGACTGCTCTGACAGCTTGCAGCAGTAAACATTCTTCTCTGAGTGCAGAGAGGGAAAAAATCACACAAGGAGGAGAGCTAAAGCCTGACATGTCTAGTTACTAAAGTCTCCTCATTTGAAAGTGGGAAGAAGAAAGTGTGTGAGGGAAAGCAGACTTGCAGTAGTTAAGCAGAAAAGTCACATGAGACTGAAGATACTGGAGTGATCTCTGATTGTCTGTACCCATCAGCAATTCCAAGAAGTCACATCTTCCAAAGCCTCCCTGGTCTACTGACTCTTTTCTGTTCTCTCTAAAGCAACAGCCAGTTCTTTCCTCTTGCCCGAAATTTCATGTTTCACCATGTTCCTCAACCACCTCTCATTTCCCCGCTGTCTTTGTCTACTTGCCCAATTGAAATAGAACGTCCTTCTCAGTTTGTCCTGGGTGTTGGAAGATGGGTGGGAAGCACACTTTCTGCTCACAGCTTTCCACCTAGTTCTAGTGTGGCTCAGAGCTGCCAGGAAGGACAAAAAATGCCAGCAAAAGCTTTGTTAAAGTTTATGGAGTCTTGGGCCAAATAAGCAATTAGTTTCTTTATGTTGCTGGATGGTAGGGTGTTAATGAGGTTTTGAGAAGTTTAGCTGTTTGTCTTGTCTTGTCTTAAAAATGTGATAAGCCTTTAAAATTTATCATTTTGAACCTCTGTTTTGGAAATCTGAACAATTTTCATAGGTATGTGAAAAGGAACATCTGCTATACAAAGGTGTGCAACTCCCTCCTGCCTAATCTCCCTGCTCCAGATCACTGAAATAGCAGAGCAGTTTGCCAGACACTTTTTAACACATGCCAGATATTTCTCAAGACCAGCAAAGCTGTTTGGCAGAATAATTACCCTTTCATTTTGCCCTGATCAAAGGAAGTCCTATACTTTAAAAAAAAGAAACAAATAAAACCATAAAACCTCATACATTCTCCACCTTGGATGCCAAAGATAGGGAAAAAAAATTGATAAGATGTAGTTAAAGGCAGTTAAAAATGTGTTAAGCTGTAAAATGTAAAAACAAATCTTAAAAAAAAACCCCATTTCTATCTATATATAGTACTATTGAGGTTTTTTATCTAATATTATGTTAACCATATATGGTGTAATAACACATGGGATACTGAGGCATTACAAGATATGAAAGATTTTCTATTAGCAAAATACTTAGTTTCCTCCTTGGAAAAACAAACAAACAAACAAACAAACAAAAACCCAAACAAAAACCAACAACAAACAAACAAACAAACCACAAAAAAACAAACCAAACCAAACCAAAACAAAAAAAACCCAAAAACATAGCTCCATGGGTGCAGTAGTGTTTCCATGCAGCTTTATAGTAGTGCTTCTTCTTGCTGTAACTCATTCTTAAAATAAATTCATCATATCAGGGTTCCTGGAGTTGGTAGAGGCTGAAGGGGAAAGGGAAATTATGTCCTTATGCATCAAATCCAAGGAGTGGATTTACAGGAAATACAAGTAGAAAGTTTGCAGGAAATACAAGTAGAAAGTTTGCCATTCTGTTCTGTATAATTATTCTCTCTCTATACTTTTGATATTGCAGTGAACACAGTACAATGCAAATGATTTTGGGTTTGTGTTTTGGTTTGTAAAACATTTTAAACAAAATTGTAGAGTACACTTCTGGGCTCCTTCTCTGTCCCATTGCACATTCTAGTTAAGGTGATGCACAATCATTTCAACAGGGTGGGAAAGCATATTGCTTTTTTTTTCTGCTTCTGTTTAGGCTAAAGAATTGACATCAATTGTTTCTCCTTAATTTTCTTGTTTTGCTTTTAGTACCTGTAAAGCATTTATTGTATTATTTAAATGTATTTAACTACACCTTGAAATGCTTTAGGATTTGAAAGATTAGTTTTATATCAACCAAAGCACATTTGGATTAAGATTTACCAGCAATTCAGAAAACTCACACTTTTGCTTTGAATTTATCTAATTTTTAGGAGTTAACTGCCTGGGAATTAGAAGAAAAAGATAGAAGACTAGAACACAAACCCTAGGGGTTCAGCTGACCTGATGTCTGGGTTTCAGTTTTATGAAATCTTTATGTTTTGAAATTTGAACTTCAGCTGAGCTAGCTTAGCTTTTAACTGCAGCCCTTATCCTGTAGTTATGGTATCCATTTTCAAATTATTGAAAGTTTATCTGCAAAGAGCTAATATGTTTTCTAGTTAGGAAATTGAAAAAAAGGTGGAAACAACTGAGAGATCCATAGCAGCAGATTTTCTCTTGCAGCTGGCCAAAACACAATCTAACTAATGATCTGAGGAAAACAGTTTTTCCCTTTTTTTTTTTTT
>VZRH01002606.1:2179835-2204318 GCA_013397555.1 Urocynchramus pylzowi
TTTTTTTTTTTTTTTTTTGTGGAAATTTTTGTGAGATTTTTGGATAGATAATTTCTTAGGTCAGCCAAGTCTGCAAGAAGGTATATTTTTTTAGTTATTTAGTTTATAGTGAAATCACCCTAGGCAAAGGTTTGGTTGGCTTTATTTTGGTGACTGCAAGTGAAAAAAATACTGGGGAAGTAATGAGCACCAGTTACTGCAATTGTGGTCAATTTTTATATAAAAGCTAGAAGTGGAATTATCTCTGTTTCAGCATGGTGGACAGTATAATTTTTGCAGTCAGCTAAAATAGCAGCAAAAGGCCTTAATTTGTAGTTAAAAGTTTCACAGAAAATGCATTTACTGATTTATAATTTGTTTAATTTCATGAACAATTTAAAAAAATGCTGAGACTGAATAAAATTAATGAATCTGCTGAATATAAGCTGTTTTAAGCAGAGGATGTGATAATTTAATATCAAAACCAGTAATGAAAAAAGTTTAGTTTTGCCTTCCTATTTTTCTAAACCACAGAAATTGAGCAGCAGGTAGTTTAATGACAACTCTAGGTCTTAATTTAGCTTAATTATCATCATACGCTATTTATTAATTTATTGAAGATAAAAGATTTCAACATTTTAACTTAATTTCCCAATAAATATCACTGGCCTTTTAAAAGATGATCTATTTTTGTCTAATTATCTTTTGAAATTTTTGTTTCTATTTGCAGTGATAAATGGCTCCTACACTTAGTTAAAAACATACTAGAAAAACCCTTGATACTTAGCAAGAAGGACAAAAAAATTTTTACGTCTTCACTATTTCATGGCTGTCTTTGATACTGGCATTTTTGAGACTCCAGCAATTTTTGCTGCCAAGATGTCTTTTATTCAAAATACAGATAGCTCATGACTTGCACTTTCACTGAAGTGTCTAAGCAACTGTTTCAAACCACAAAACTATATGCTAAGCTCATGGATTTAGAATAAATTCTAAAGATTCTTTCTTGACATCTTCACAGCCTTGAATAGATTTATTCTATGTATGTGATACACTTCCTCCTATTGTATTTTTGTTGCTATTCATCCTAAAAGTCTGGGTAAAACTATGTCCAAAACATTGAATGCTCTCAAATTGTTTTTAGAAATTCTTCTTCCTAGCGAGTTTTTGTCTAATTTTTTTTTTAATCTGCTTTTTTTCTCTCTGTGTTGAAGTTAAAGATTATTAAATTGGTTAGATTATTAAATTGGTGGAATCCATGTGATAGTAACAAAAATTGGAGTGGTAAATAGAATTTTAATAGTATTTTAACTTTTAGCAAGATTTTTGGCACAGATTGTGTGTAAAAATAGACTGGTGATGTAAGGGCTGGAAAAATTGGCTAGAAGGTGAGTGGGAAACTGATATGGCTAAGCCTAAGTATTGAGATTAGAGAAGACTAACAAAGAGTCTCTGAACCAAAGGCAAATGCTGAAAGAAAGTTTTATTTATTTTCTCCAGTTTTGATTCTTAACATTTCATAATTTCTGATTAAAAGTATGAAAATAGTGTCTTGACCACTCTCATGCTGAATGCTTCAGTAAGTATGTGCATTGACTACAGAAGTTTTGACAAAATAGTTTTGGAAGGAATATTTAGGCAGTCAGACAAACTACAATGTGAGTTTAGGATAGGGCTTGTTTGAGTTTTTTTATTTTCCTCACAAAACCCAGTAAATTTGGCTTGACATACTGAATATATGTGGAGTCATGTAGAAGTTCTATTAGCGTTCAGTATATTTTTATTTTTGCAGTATTTCTAGAGAAGTAAAATTTTCATACTGCCTTTTAACCCCTTTCCTCCTCCTCCTGAATAACTTGAGAAGTTTCTTGATGAGTCAATAGCTTGAAAACCAGATTTTACTGTTTATTGCAGGAAAACTTCAGCATTTGTTTTCGTGCAGTCATGTTTGAAAATTTTCTTGGGAGGTATGAGATCTGTACTTGAAAATTTAAAATAATTACTTCTTTCTACTCCCTCCTTCATTGATTATTTATCCACAGTTTTCTGAAGAGATGTTTGAAAATCTGTGAGTGGCAGTAAATTAGAGCAAAATACCTGTCATTTCTGATCTGTTGCAAAATAATTGAATATTTGAGGTGATTATCCATGTAATAATCTTCTTTACCAAGGACAAATGATTCAATTTTCAAAGTAGCCCTAAATTATTCTTGAACAGTTTTTCATGTGAAAAGTCCAGCATTATTTGGAGCAGGATCATAGGACACTGTAATGTATTTCATAACAAAAGCAAAGGCTATTGTGATTATGTAGTTACACGCTGTTTGATTAATGCTTTTATTCTATGAAATTTGGTAAGCAACAGGTTGGGGTTTTTCTGAAGAGTTTCTTCAGCTTAACTGGAAATAAATGGTCACATAAAGCATTTTTTTTTCTGCACTTATATCTCATGTCTGTTTTATCTCTGCACTGCAAAATGCATCCTGTAGTTTAATGCTTTCTGTTAAAATCCAGAAGATGTTTTAAGACAATGTTCAAATGTGTTTGTTCCAGTTGAAAAAGACTCTCAGATACAGGAATAGAATGGTAAATTCTGGCAAAATGGAAAGGAGTCATTTAAAGGTTTACAATGAGTCATGTTTAAAATTGACAGTATTTTCACTGTGAACCCTTGCTAGGAAATGCTAAGTTGGGTAAAGACACGTCAACATTTGGAACAAGTAGTGAGAGTAAAGCTTAAGCAAATGACCTATGCTTGAAATAAAATATTTCCAGCAGAAAAATATGCATGTTTGAGGTGTGAATGTACAAGGTTTTTTGATAATGTATGTCAAAAGTCTGGTCAGAAGTAACATCCAATTAGTGCTTTACAAAAGAAATACATCTCCAGTTACATTAGTAATAAACAATGCTTTAAAGTGTAGTCAGAAGAACAGAATTTATTGTGCTGAATGCTGTTACGTCAGAGTATAGATGTGGATCTCCTGGACATTTGTATATATTTTTTAAAATTTCTAAGTGAAAGCTTGTATTTTATGTCAAATGACTGCAACTGCATAGATACACATAGTTGAGGGTGAGGTGGGGAGGATGTGGTAACCAGACACTACGCAGCATCTGGGCCAGCAGAGAATTTGGGCATCCAAAATAAAATAACTGGGTTTTTAGCAAATACTGACTCAGGAGTAGTTGTCTGTACATCTTAACTGTGATCCATTCATTACCTTTAGGGTGAAATAATTTCCATTGCATTCCCCTAGAACACATTGTCAGTGTCTGTGCAATACTGCAACTAATAAATCTTTTTTTATTAAAAACTTGGTATATGCAATAAGACTTTTCACTAAACAGGCAGACTAGGTTGATCTCCCTTGATTTTTTTTTTTTAAATTACTTTGAGATACAAACAAATTAAAGCAGTTTGAAATTCACTGTTCCCCAGTCAGCAGTAAAGAAAACAACACAAATTAAATTAACCTGATGATAGGGCTGAGTCTCAAGTTGAGATGGAATCTGTGTTTCAGTCAGTTTGGTCCCAGATAGCTTTCTTAGCTTTCTTTAAAAGTCCACTTTTGAGGACTTTTAAAGGGTGTTCTTCAACAGGAATATCTGACTTGTATCTAATTAAAAGTTATATGGAGTTCAAAGGAGCACACTGTCAATTAGTGCTCAGTCTCAGCAAGTGAGACTTTATTATCAACATCATTGTACACCACCATTAAGGGCAGATGTTGCATGCAATTAATTGAGAACTTTCCAATTACTTTGGTTTTGTGTGTGGCATGGAAATGTTACATTCCACTCAAAAGAAGTTCAACTTCTCTAAATCTGCTCTAAGAAGAAAATGATTCATGTGTGAGGATGATGAAAGAATGCTCTTGGACTCAGATGTGTGTCAAAGTATGTGTGATGACTTCTATGGTTCAGATTACTATTTAAATATTAATGACTTATAGGAAATCTTTATGTTTAAAAAAAATATATATAAGCCCCATGGGTTTTGGTTTTGCATGTCTCTGCAGTCCAATGTGGAAGGGCACAGTTTTCAGGTTAAGGATGTGAGCTCCTAGTGGCTACTGGCATAAATAAGGGACAACTTAATCCCTTACCCTCTATTTCAATTTACTTTTCTATTTGTAGCATGACCATTTCTTTTCATGTTTCTTTACTTTCTAGGCATAGTTTCTAGAATCTTTTTTAAGCAGAATTCAGACAGCTAAATGCCAGGGATGTAGGAGGTAAACATTCCACAGGAAATTAACATAAGGTAATCCATGATTATGCTGACAAAAAATGGGGATAAATAGCACTGGAATTCTTTTTAGGGGTGTTTTTTTTGTTTAGTTGGGTTTTGGTTTTTGGGATTTTTTAAATATCATTTACTTAAGCAGGATTAATAGTGAAGTGTCAGCTTAAAATAAGTGATAATTTACTGGTATATGTAGACTTAGGCAACCAATCTAGGCAGATGTTTATTTCAAAAAGAGTCAGAGGTACATATTTGAGTATTATCTATATAATATCTTGTGTTTAATTCAATAAGTGTGCAGATTACTTTCTTTCTATTTCATACATCTACTTTATCTGATTCTTTCAAGGTATGGTCATTGATAACCTCACCTGATTTTAAAAAAATGTAAAATTGCATTTCTTTGCAAAAATACAGCATCAAGAAAAAGAAAAAAAAAAAAAAAAAAAAACCAAGAAAACCAAAACAACCCTGTCTTAGAGTACAGAGTTTTACATAGAATCTCTAGTTTATTGTAGTTTATTAGAATAAAATATTACTTGCTGTGAATTTTTGTGGGCATTCTCAATAAAAATAAGGTCTGTGATTTTTCTCTATTGAGGAAAAGTTGGAGTAAGATTTACTTCTTACACAAACTCTAGATAGGTCCTTCTAGAAGCAGTAACATTAAGTAATTATGGAACATGACCTTGTGATCTGAAGCAAAGACAGCTTTGTACTCTGTCTGCTCCCATAAATTTGTACAATTTATCTTATGAAGTAGAAAATAATTGAAAATAATGTGAAATGGAAATTGCACAGAGACTGTCAGAACAAACTCCATAAATTCTACCTAGCCACTTTTATCACCTCTCGCTATGCTAAACATGGAAATTATAGCTTACAACCTTTACAGTCTCAAAATAGCAGTTTTCAGAAGTGATGGTGCCTTCTGTAATCTGTAGGCAGATGTTACAGAGTCAATGGGTTTTCTGTTTCTCTGTGCAGGGAGTACACAGCTGATGTACTCTGCTTCACTGCAGAGGGGTGTCATTCCTAGGAAAAAAAACATCAAAGGAGAACTTTTAGGGGATTTCAACATTTATCAGATATATTTCTGCATGGCTATTCTGACTAATATATCTTTCAAAGAGATTTTATGCTACTGTTATGAAAAGCCAAAAGTAAAAGTCTTTAAAACAGGTTTTCAGGCAGAAAAGTTTTATTTTTTGTTCCTTTTTGGAAACTAAAAAGGTGAAGGTTGACACCATCATGGTTTCCATACCAGCACTGGATAGGTTTTACAACAGAAGCCTCCCTATTAGAGGACTGAGATAGCAACAAAAGTGAAAAAAGCGTAACTCATGAATATCTGTAACAATACAAAGCTATCTCAAGTACAGTAAACTTTCAATGGCTTGATAACTCTTGTTAGAGTTTAGTGAAATGGCTTACCAATTCAGCTGTCAGGATCCAGGACTGAGCTGGCTTCTTGGTGGGATTGCAGGGGTCCCTTATCTCTTTTTCTTTATTTTCTAGCAGACATTTATACAGTTGGGTGTGTTTGTCTATGGAGACTTTTTTATGTTCCAGGGGTCTATATGGAAGACTTTCTTTTGGATTTTGCCTCTTGGGTTTTTCAGTTTTCACAGCATTGGGTGTAACCTTGGTGCTTTTGAAGAATCAAGGAAAGGCTATACATAAACCAGAGGGGTTGACATAAATTTGGATACACATAATAAAGTAGAATAAAATATGCAGTAACAGTGAAATACTTCCCTGAAGCAATGGAAATCTCTGCTTCCTCCTGAGCACTTCTCTCATTACCTTATACCAATGCACACATGGATATGCATATACTCACATATATTTATAGCAATTGTTGGTTTGTTTTGTTACTTCTGTGCTTAATATGTGTATAATCAGCATGGATCTGTTGAGTACTGGTTTAGCTCAGAGTAATGACCACAGGACTGGACATCAGAGCTCGTAAATCAAGCACTATCACCTTACACTTCTGGCAACCACTGTATTCTGACTTTGTGCTGTGGTATGCATCACTATCCCATGTAGAGAAAAGGCTGGGACAGAAAACCCCCAGGTGTACACAGATCTGTATTTTGAAAGTTTATTTCACTCACTGCAGTGTATAAATTCTAATGCTGTATCATGTGATTGCTGAGAAATCTTTTAGATTGCTTTTTTGATGGAAGAGTTCATTTAGCCTAAACCTTGGAAATGTGGCTGTTTGCTCCGAGGTCATTGTGCCACTGAGGTTGAGGTCAGGAGCTTCTCACATGCAACGATGTTGCCAGGCTACAACCTCAGTTATTGCTCAAGTATTTGCGGCATTTAATTTGTAATATTGTTGCTAAGGCAACTAGCTTATAACAAATTTCTGTTTGCATTTCTAGATGGAAGGAGCTGATAATTTGCATTTCTTAGTCTCTCAGCACGGTTCCAGAACTGTCTTTAGGTTTGCTAGAGCAAACTAAAAAATTTAACTCTTTTAAATGCTAAGTTTAATGGACATCTATAAGATTTTTTTCACTATACCTGAGCTCTCTTCTGACATCTTTTGTGAGACCCTATCAAGCTTTCCTTTACATTCTTTTTTGATCATGCAGGAAGAATCTACACATTGTATTCCTATGAAATTGCTGGAAAAACTTCAAGGTGTTTCGTGTGAACTTATTTTATCCAGTTATAAGTTTTCTGTCTCTGTCTTACAGTTCCAAACTTGGGTCACTTTTATTAAGAACCTTGTGCAGCCTGGCCTGTTACAAATTCACTAATGTTATATTTTGTGTGAACAATCTCCAGGCATATACAGCAATGATTTTGATTGACTGTTCCTTACTGCAGTTTGTGATTACTTGCAGAGAGTCACCCTTGATAGAATTAGATACTTTATCTACTCATTCTTCCTCAGTTGTTCCCTGAGTTGCAATAACATCACAACTGACAGCAAAATTAATATCTTTCCTTGTCAACACAGATGCCTCTTTCCTCATGCTTTGTCTTCCAGAGTTCACACAACCTACTTTACATTTTGTGTTGGTTTTTATTTGTGCAATTTACTTTGTCATCACCCCAGAATTCTCAAGTCCCTCTTTCCTGGCACGAGGAAAACAGTTATTACTTTGCCTTTTAAGCATGAATTCTCTCCATTTGTTGTCAAATATTGTACTGTTAGCTTCTGGAAACCTGAGCAGTAATTAGCTCCACAATTCCCTTCCACTTATATCAACATTAGACCAAATGGATAATAATATAATAAATATATAATGACCTAGAAAAGAATTTTTTTTTCATTAATTACTTTATATTGGAATTGCAAACAGATGTCTAGTAATAATAGAGTGTTGTCATGCTTTAATGGCAGTCCCAAGATATCACAAATGTTTCCCACCTGTTCTTCAGTATTTGTTAAATTAGTTTTGCCTTTAAAGAACAGTGGTATTTGCAGAGGAATAAGTACAAGGCCTTTGCAGACTTGCTACCTTCCTACTTAATATGACTTTTGTGTATTGTATTCATGAATCAGATAATTTGATGAAGTGAACCAGCCTTAATGCTTCCTATTTTATGAAACTTTAAGACATTTAATGAAATTTCATTTTCATTAATACACGAAAATTACTAAATTTTATAAAAAGGATGGGAAAGTTAATTTGCAATTCTTCAAGCGTGTAACTGAATGAATTTACTGCAAGTTCTGAAAACTAATGGAAGATACAACAAGGCAGTTGTCAGATAAAGGTTGCAATAATGAATAATAAGATTTTTCAAATTATCTAGGAATCTTATTAATAAAACAGATTGTCATAAAGTATTTGAGAGGTTTTCCTTAGGGGGAAAATTAAATTACAGTTTTCTCTGGAGAATGTTAAAAGAGGAATCAGCTTACTTTCAGTTTAAGACCTCTGCCAGTGTTTCAGGCAGGCTTAAAGACCTTTCTGGTGAAGCACAGAGTAAATGCACAGGATGCAACAGCTCCTACAGCCTATTTGTCAATTATTCCTTAATATGACCTGGAGGAGGCAGTAGAAGGAATGTATGACTCCACTTTTTTTTTTTCCTCTTTGACAGTATTTACTCATATTTGTTACCAGTCTTTCCATTGTCCTTGTGCACACAACAGTGGAGACAGAATTGTTGTGGTGTAACCTCAGCCAGGAGCTAGATACCACACAGCCCCTGGCTGTTTTATTTGAAAACAAATAAAATTTAATAGTAGTAGTTGTAATATTAATAACTATTATGATAAATTATTATTACTGTTAATAAAAATAATAATAGTGTTAATACTAATAAGTAATAAAGTAAAAGGGGAGAGTGAGAGTAAGAGTGAGAGAGATGAAAGTCAAGAAAGACAAGTGATGCACAACACCCATCTGTCTCCAAGCAGTGATCTACCCCTTCCTGTCAACTCCCCCCACGTTATATATGGGGCATTGTGTTCTGTGATATGGAATATCCCTTTGGGCAGTCTGGGTCAGCTGACCTGGCTAAGCTCCCTCCTACTTTATCCTCTTGTGCACCTGCTCACTGGTAGAACATGGGGAATTGAAAAGTCCTTGACTTAAGAGAAATGCTACTTAGCAACAACTAAAACATCAGCATGTCATCAACATTATTATCATCTTAAATCCAAAACATTCTTGGTCAGGGAGAAAGAACCATGTTGTACCACCTGTGCTTTGTGTTTACAGGAGTGTTAGCTGTGTGTTTGTGCTGGAAAAATTTCTGCTCTTTGTCTTGTCAAATCTGGGTGCCAGTCACATGAAAACTCATGGGCATGTGTATTTGCTCATCCCCATGCCCATCAAGAATGTGTATTCACACATTCTAAAATTGGGAATGAAAAAAAACCCCTCCTGGGATTTGGAGTCTTACCTCTTACAGTCTTGGGTCTTTCTAGCCCCCCCAGGAAAAAGGGAAAAGTGACTTTGGATGGTGTTGATAATAGGAGAGAAAAGAACTGGTATTGTATTGTGTACACTTTTCTGCTAATGGATTGTTTCTTAAGGAAAGTTTATCTGGTTTTGAAGGCCATTACTTGGATGCAAAATGCCATTGTAGTTGCTATGTCTTAATCTCTTGGCAGTGGATACTGTTTATCACTTAAAACACCCTATTAAAGCAAAATGTCTTTATTTAATGATCTATGATTCTGAAAAACATCACAGCAGTAAATAAAGCTCCAATGATTTTCTAGAAATACAAGACAGCTCATGGGTGTAGGCTGGTAAGAACAGAAATTTTGTCCAAGTTAATGATATAAAATGATCAAAACATTTTCTAAAACCATCTAATTAGTTCTTCAGTACCTCCTGTCCACCCATTCATTTGTTCTTTCAGTAGCAAGGGGTTTTTTCACTACTTCTGAAACTCTGCAATAATATCAGATAAAGACTTGACAAACTATAAGGAACATGTGTTTTAGTTTTAATTGACTTTTAGCCATAAAATACAGTTGGTATAACTTCTTAGAATAAGTAATGATTTAAAGTACATTTTTCCCTGGACCTTAAAAATTTGGATTATGTCCTTCAAATTATATATTATTATCATAAGTATCATATGGTGCCATTTAATTTTTTGAGAATGTAGCTCTTCTTGATATTCCATGTGGAAAGCTGTAGTGTTTGGTAAAAGAGAATTGTCTTCAGAAGATAAAATAAATTAATTAGCAGTAGAACAGCTAACACATATCTGAAAATTCTTATTAAATAGTTGTTCATATGTTTGAACTTTCTTAAAAATAACATCTGTATTTCTGGAAATATATTTCAGCAATTTGACGTCAAAATAGTGGCTCAACATTGGCTAGCTTTGTTTGTTTTTTTATTATTTCCAGTAATTATTCCATTCCAGTAGTGCCTGTGGTAGACAAAATAAGGGCAAAATGGATTCATCACTTATGTATGTTTTATTTTTTATTTTTTTTAAATTTTGCAACACAATGGAGGTAAAAGTGTAAAAGTGTGCCCTGGCAGCCAGGAGGGCCAAGCATGTCCTGGCCCAGCATTGCCAGCCAGGCAAGGGAGGGGATTGTCCTGCTCTGCTCTGGGCTGAGGCAGCCTCACCTGGAGTCCTGGGGGCAGTTTTGGGTGTCACAATACAAAAAAGACATTCAGCTGTTAAAGAACATCCAGAGGAGAGCAACAAAGATGGAGAAGGGCCTTGAGGGGAAGAGGTGTGAGGAGGGGCTGAGGGCACTTGGTCTGTCCAGCCTGGAGAAGAGGAGACTGAGGGGAGACCTCACTGCAGTTACAACTTCCTCCTTGTAAGCTGGAGGAAGAGAAGGGGCATTTGATCATTGACAGGACTCGAGACAATGGCATGAAAGGGAGGTGTGGGTTGAAGATCAGTAGAAGCTTCTTCCCACCAAGGGTAGCTGGGCACTGGAACAGGCTCCCCAGGGCAGTGCTCAACAAGCCTGACAGAGCTCAAGAAGTGTCTGGACAACACTCTCAGACACGTGGTGTGACTCTCGGGGTGTCCTATGCATGACCAGGAGTTGGAGCTGTTGATCCTGATGGGTGTCTTCCAGCTCAGAATCATATTCTATGATTCTGTAACAGCAGAGCCACCAGGTCATAATTATTAACAAGTTCAATAGAGGTTGTTCTCTCAATTGTCTCAGCTGTGAAGAAATGACCAGAAATTACCTCCTTGCTATGGGAGATTCATTTAAGTAGTATCACAGTTGCTAGTGAAAACATACTGATGTAGAAAATGTAAAGGAAGAAAAGTAATAAGTAAATGCAGTTACATGATTCTAACTTTCACGCTGTAAACTGATCACCTACATGAATCACCTTTTCAAATATTTAACCATTGGCTTAAAAACAACTTTATGCAAATGCATACCATACCCAGTTCAGCCTAGAGCAATCTAAACATTGAGTACAAAATTATATTTCAAGTTTTCTATAATAATGATAAAACTAGACTGGAGTATGCTGCAGTAAAAGAGACATAAGGCACTCTGGTATGCTGCTGACTAGTGAATACCCAAAGGAGATAAGAAAAAATAAGACAAAACCCCCACCCTACTCACATTCCCTCCCCCCCCAAAAAAAAAAAAAACAAAAAAAAAAAACAAACAAAAACAACTTCTAAGTATATAGTTTTAAGCCTCAGGCAAAAAGGACCTAAGAAGCATTTTGTTTTGTTTTGTTTTCTGCTCTTTGGCTTTAGTCTTACAATGAAAACTACTTGTAGGTAAAATTACTTTAATTTTGGTTACTTTTTTTTTCTTTTCCTTTTCTCCCAGGAATTCTAGAACTGGATTACTCACTTCCAGGGTGCAGCAGAGGGTTAACTCATGCAGGTCAAAGGGTGTTTTATGACAAATTTATTTCTGTAAGAATAGATAGGTTCCTATACTGAGCAAAAAATAATAAGTTAAATATAAAATTTTTATTCTCAGTACTGGCGTGGAGAGAAAGATTCATGTAGTGGGCTATATAACTGGAAACTGCTGTCAAAATTTACAGGAAATTACTTCAGTGGAGCAGACAATTTTTTTTTTTTCCAGGGTGTTTTATTAATTCATCTCTTGTGCCATGTTTTATTGATGGAGATGTTCATCATAATACATATTTTGACATTTTATTTAGCAATTGATGACAGTCAGTATTTACCATAGAAAAGAAGGAGGTTTCCAACATATTTTGCACATATATATATTTTTACTGTCATATTTTTGTATTTTTCTAAGCAAATATTTTAAAAAAATCTGTATTTCTTCTTTCAAATCTTGCAGACAGCAAATGATTTGAAAATTTTCATTTGTGTAATTTTCTTTAAAAATGGTGAAAATATTATGAATCTGCACCCATATCAATCATATTTTTCCTTGCTGAAATTCTAGTTAACACGGGAATTCTTCTTACTCTGTCTTCTGCCTTGTGTTACTCTTCATTGAATAGCTGCAACAGATTCACAATAAATTCCCATAAATTCACAATATAATTATTCAACCCAATGTCATCATCATCACCAAGAAATTCCTGTGATTAGCTACTCTTCTAATGCATTTCCGTTGTGTCAGCTTAGCCACTCCTGGCCACTAAGCTTTGACTCACTGGGTATATGCATTTCAGATTTGTGATTTGTTTCCTAGACTCTGCAAGGATTCAACAAATGTTTATAAAAGTCTTGTTGCTTATCTATACATGCCCCTAATTGCACTAAGCAACCTTTCAAGTTTGTACCATTTTAGTTTCCCCAGTAAACAGAGGAGAGCTGGTGGGAATTACCAGCTGTGGTTCACCTGCACCCTTCAGTGTACTGAGGCTAATGTCTAATACCTGTAAGGTGTGATCTAGGGGAGGAAATAATATAAGAAGTGAGATAATAGAATAAAAGCCAGCACCATCTACTTCCCAAGCCTGGAATACTTACTTGTGTGCATATGGTGGGTTCGAATGGAAGGGCATAAAAATCCTATTCAGATTTTTTTCTCAAGCCACATGACAGGAGATCTGAATACAGTTTTGCAGAAAGTTATTCACTTCATGTCCACGTTGATGACAGAAATGGGAATCCTACACTTCCATTGCTCTTGAAAAGAATTTTTGAAAGGAATGACAGGAATGCAAGAATAAAAGGACAAGCATCTCTACTGTACTTCTAGTCTGTGATTTTTACCAAAAGCTTGTTTGAAGTGTTTCCTATTGTTCTTTATTTTCAGAGTCATTATAATTTTGATGATATTTGAGTGATGCTGATTTCATAGCCAATTCTGATGAGCTGTTTAAATATTTGCTTAAATATTTCACTTGTGAAATACTTTGCAAGAATTGTGGTAAGTGAAGCTACAAAACCCCAGGTATTTTCTCTTTATTTAGAAGGAATACTTTTTATTCCTTCTTCTAAGGCATTTATGTCCTTATAAATACATCTCTGTTTTCTTGGAAGTGGAGCAAGAAGAGAAGTGAACTCTGTGAAAGGTAAAAGCATGATTCAGGCTGAATAGGGCAGAGGGCTGAGGCTGGAAGGGACTCCAGAGGTCATCTTGGTGCATGTGCAATAGTGTCTCTTCACTATTGTGTGTGTGCTTGTGGAGAATGATGACTGACTGGTTGATCTCACTAGGTACCAAACAAGATTTTTAGTGTTAAAAACTGTTTTGATTTTGACACATACTTCACTGATTGTAATAAGTAAAGAGTAATTATGAGAAGTTGAAGTGCTTGAAATATTCCTTTTTATGTTTTCACCTTTGCTTCACACATTGATTTGAAACATCTTTCTGCAGTGTAATTTGATGAGAAAGGCAAAAAAAAGTAGAGGGACACTCTTAGACTCTATGGGTGTTTCATTTTTACTCTCAGTAGTTTATGCATTTGCTAGTGTCATTGTCATTAAAAGTCATTATTGCTTTTGAACCTGTATATCTCAAAGGCCAAATTAACTGCAATTTACTGTAGATGTAAAGTGATTTTTTACTTGCTAAAAATAGTTGTACTGTAACATTGAGTTTGAACTTGGAGGCTAATTGCATCATTTTAGAAATAACAAACCCCAGAACTTTAACACATTAACTGTAATTTACTCCACTAACATGTACAAATTGAAATCTTTTAAGTGTATTTAAATTGACGTTCAATTTTTCTTATTTCATCTTGTATGCTTTATTAAAAAGCATTAAGGGATCTTGAGGCCAATATTGCTCTGAAGTATATCAACAGAAACACAAGGCTAATTTAAAAAACATTTCATTATATTTCCTATAAGAGGTTGAACTATTTATAAAACTCAGTAATTCACTTATAATGAGGATCACAAAGCTCTTTACTATTTCTGTGAAACACCTCTTGCATTTTGTTCCTATACTTCCATTTTTTTCTTTTTTTCTTTTTTNTTTTCTTATGGTTGCTATCTGCTGACATAGGAAAGGTTTCTTTTCATTGCATGTTTATTGAAGTGAGAGAACTTTTCATCCTGACTGGAGGCTTTGAATATAATTGTACAGTAACTCAAAAAAAAAGTACTGAGCACCAACAGGAGAGGAAAGAAGGTGGGCAGGTGTCAGCAAGCAGTGGTGTAGTGGCACAGAGACATGGGGTAAGTAGTAAGAAAATAAAGATGAGGAAAAATAGAGAATGATATTTTATGAATAAGACATAAATTTCTTGTAATGCTGGAATTGATAGAATATCTTGTTTATTAGTGCAAGTGACTTGCTGTAAAACAAGTAATTGTCTGAAATGTGAACATATTCTGAGGCAGGAGAAATGTCAGAGCATATATTTTGCTGGAGCTTATCCAGTTCCATTAACTCTCTTGAGTAGGATCCCCTGGATCAGACCTAGATGAAAAGACAGTTTTGAGATGAGAAATGCAAAATTCCCGTGTCTCCTGCATTATTCATGGGATGTGCCCACCTGGCCCTCAGTGAAAGCTCCTGTGCTTAGGAGCCACTGTCCATCAGCAACTGGCACCCCTGGGTATCACCTCAGGGGTCCTGTGCCTGTCTTGCATGAAGTCCCAGTGTGGAAAGGTGATGTGAGGGTTAAGTTCAAACAAGGTCAATCTCCCTGGGAGAGAGTACAAGCAAACATGAGAGAGGGTGTGCACTTTCCAACCCTGGTACTGTGGCTCCTCTCCATCAACCATCCATGACTGACACCACCACCAACCTCAGAAAGCATGAGTCTTACATAATCACTTTGTATAAAAAAATGTATGAGTATTCTTATTAGTCAGCTGCCAGATTTTTCATGACTTTCTTTTCAGCTAGTCACTCACCAGCACTCATTGGTGTTGTCACTGACTGGAGTTGGCTTCTTTCTGACACATTGTGAGTAACAACTGATGTTTTGTAAACAAAAATTATAAATTCCTCTGGTTTTTTTCTTCGCTGATATTGCAAGTCATAATACACTCTTTATTTTGTGGATTTAATTTCTAAGAAAACCTTTAATTATCTCAATTCTTTGTAGATATTATCCACCTGCAAAAAAATAATGACCCTTTATATTTTGATAAATTAAGAACTCCTGCATTTTTAAACCACTATGTTGTAAATTAAACATGATTTTGTATACCAGCAATATTTGGACCAGTTGCCTGATGATCTTTAATAATAAAGTGGAATCTCCATGCTTTCCTTTGTACTATTTAAAAGTTAGCTTGAGGAAAATCTGGTTTTCATAAGCTTTGATAAATGCTTTAGAAAGCAGTGAAGGAAAATCTGAGATGAGAAGGTAAGTGTACAGTGCTGGGCTGAGAAAGTGATTTTGCCTGTCATGTTTGAATCTTAGAAGTTGATTATGTTTAATGAACCATTCTGAATTTTTCCATGAAAAGCTCAGTAGTGCCTTTCTCAATAGGTTACACATGTGAGGATTTCTATAATAAGAAATACCAGGATGTTTTATCATAGAATTGATAAAATTAGTAGTAATAAATCAGCAATGGTCCATCTAGTCTTCACAGTCCAGATCATTGGTATTCACCCCAAAACTCTCAAGGAACTCAATCCTGAAATTACTGACTGCTGGCTTTACTATAGAATGTACAACTTAAATTGACCATGGGGTGGTAAATTAGATGTTGTTTTTTTGAAATGGCTCCAAGCGTGAATCAAAAAGCAATATAGTACTTTTCAGAGTTCTAAAAAATGATAAGAAACTGCATCAAAAGCTTGAGCAGGTAAATTAATGGAAATATATGATTACAGAAGGGGAATACAGTTTTAGCAGAAGGAAGCCATACCTCATTAATCTGTTCAAATTCTTTGAAGGAATCATTGAGCATTTGAATAGCAGGATTCCAACTAGGAATATCTACATCTTCATTAGTGTTTTGCTTTGGAGCAGAAATAATATTTTAAAGAATTTCTGCGAGCTTTTTATTTACTGTTTTTTGGTTGAGCTCAAATAGCGGGTTTGGGGAGTTTAAAGATTTCATTGTGGAACATTCTGGAAGCTCCACTCTAGGTAACATCAGAGGCACTTGCTTTCCACATTGTGAGGAGCCCTCTACGTCTAAATTCATGTCAGGTCTCTCAGACAGTTTCAAACCACATTGGTGAGCCTTTTCAGTCTGGGGGCACAAGTTTAATTTAATCTGGAACATGCTTGAGTTTCCCATTCCATCCTTTTGCTTTTATGATCTCCCCAGATGCCAGGGAAAAGTTGTAACTTTATGGTGTTAAATACTGCACTGAACCTTTAGCATCCTTTGCTGATACATGCAAATTACTTCACACTACCTATTTCAAAATTTGCAAGACTTGTAATCAACAAGAGGCATTGGAATGAAAAGTGAAAAGCTCCTGTTCTCCACCTCAGTACATGTAACTGCTTATGCTTAATATTACCTGAATTCAGTGAAACTACCCATTATGAAAATTTTAGCTTTCTGTTGCAAACTGTGAGCTGGTAAGTAATGTATTATGTATTATGAGGACTTAGGAATGTGGGAACCATTGTCTTATAAAAGATAGTGAAATAACAGCATTGGGTATAAACCTATATGATTTTTTTTTTAATTGTATTACTCTGCATCACTGAATTTCAATGCATTTTATATTTACAGATGTTCACAAACAAGTAAATAGTCACATTCTAACAAGTGCACTTTAACTGGTTGTTTGTTTTGTGTTGTAGTTTCAGGAACTTTATTTTTGTATTCTAAAAGATACTCTTTTGTGTTTGAGCTCCGTCTCTTACTGATTTTGATGTGAAATAATGTTTCTATAATGCATTCATTATTTTGAAATAATAATTCATTTGACTGACTGCAAGGTTTGTGTTCAGAGAAAAACAAACTTGATGAAGTGATTCCTCTCCACTTCAGTCCAAAATATTGAATTCCAAAATTTAAATTTCCATGAAGGAGAAAGGGTATCTAAAAAAAGTAAGAAAGTAAAACAATATTTGTGCAAGGATACTGTAACAATAAAGAAAAAAAGAACAAAAATCAACAACCACAATGACATGGGTTGATTTACTCTCAATTTTGTCAGTGTTCTTTGAACTTTTATCAGGTTTGCATGCTTGAAATATTTAATCTTCCAATGGTAAAATCTGCTTTGTAGAAGATTAGTTTCTTAAACTGTCAATGTAATCCTGTCCAGGAAATTGTTGCTTCAAAACAATTCAGAGCAAGCACTTCTAATCATATTTAAAATACTTTTGAAGGAGGGAGGGATCCAGGCTGTGCACTCACAGAACATGAGCCCTCAGTTGCATAATTTATTCAGAATAAAATAGAGGAGTTGAACTTTTAGAAAGCATAGCCAGAAAAGTAATGCTATCATCTTTTTAGAGATTTACTCACTTTCATTGCATAAGAGGCTTTGCATCATATGATGCTGCATATTACAGTTCTCCTGTGCAATTCATGTCATTGTCTGTGCTTTACATACCTCTGATGTAGGAAGGGGATTTTCCTTCTCTGCCCTATTCTTGTGAGACTTACCTGGAGTACTGTGTCCAGCTCTGGGGCCCTCAACACAAGAAAGATGCTGACCTGTTGGGATCAAGTCCTGAGGAGATAGAAGAAGAAAAATGATTACATGGCTGGAACACCTCCTTCTTCTATGTAGCCAGGCTGAGAGAGCCAGGTGGTTCAGCCTGGAGAAGAGGAGGCTCCAGGGAGACCTTAGAACCCCTTCTAGTGCCTAAAGGGGGCCTGCAAGAGAGCTGGAGAGGGAATTCTTACAAGGGCATGTATTGGTAGGACATGGAGAAATGGCCTGACAATGGAGTAGGATAGGTGTAGGTTATGTATTAGGAAAACATCCTCTAATGTGAGCGTGGTGAGTCGCTAGAACTGGTTGATAAAGAGGTTGTGGATGCCCCATCCGTGGAAGTATACAAAACCAGGCTGCATGGGGCTTTGAACAACCTGGTCTGGTAGAAACTGTTCCTGCCCATAAAAGGGTTTGAAAACTAGATGATATTTAAGGTCCCTCCCAACCCAATGCTTCCATTATATCAGTGGCTGTGAATATGTTGCTATTTGCAATCCCAAATTATGTGAGGCTGTTCATATAATAAAGGCACTGTATACCATGGCTCCTCTGCATTTTCCATGCTCTTTTTTTGCAGAAAGAAGAAAAGTTGACAGAAATCAGTGTGTCACAGGATCCCATTACAATCCTCTACTGCTGAGTGCATGACTTTTAGTCTTTCAGTTGCCTTTATTCCATTTTCTCAACTACTAGATTTGTCCTTTCCCTAGAAAAATAAACTAGTTGATGTAAGGGGGAAAAGGCATTAACAGATTCTTCTAGCTGAAGTTCTTATAAATTATTTACTTTCTGCTCCCTTTCCTTCCTCACATGAATAAATTGTAAGGAATGCAATGTGACAGCCCCCAAATTGATACATGGCATGATCTAATGGATAAGGTGGCTGCACTGGACACATCTGCCACTTTCTCATGAGATCTCATTTTCTTACTGATTCTTACTCTTTTCTATGTTCTACAGGGCTCACTGAAGTAGAATTGATTTTAAAAGTTCCAAAATATGAAAGATATTGACATGGAGAATTTTGGGGTTCTTTTGCCTCTGATACATATATTTATCTCCTAACTGAGATTATCCGAGTCTCCTCCAGAACAGATATCCAGATTCTGATCCCAAGAGCAGTGCTGATTCAATATGTAGGGTGGGTAAAGAAAGATGGTGGGAGAGAATGAAACTAAGAGTAAGAATTTTTAAATTCACAATATAAAGTATGACAGAGAAAAGGAGGAAGGACCTCAAATCTCAAATGTCACGGTCGTTAATACCTGCAGAGTTACTAAATCACATGCTGTCTGTAACCAAGCATACATATATTTTGCCCTTGAGCTGCTGTTCTGAATGCAAGCAAAAGAAAATTAAAGGGTATTTATCATAAATACTTTATTTTCAGAGCAGTAGAGATACTTCATGTATTGGAATACAGCTGTGCAACTACAGCTGAATGTTTATTCTCTCTCAGAATACTTTAAAATAATCTCAAGGGCTTTTTACACTTGAGGACAGTTCTCTGTTGCTTTTTTGATATTGTAGGCTTTGAATACAGAAAATATTGCAAATAGCAGAACCAAGAAATATCTGGTTTGTATTGAATAAACTAAATGGATTTATTATTTCCTTCTTTCATTGTCAGATGACTTTTCAAGGTGTATTGTTGTCATACGAGTTCCTCAAGTCATTTTCAATTTGACAGTGTAATTTTTTCCAGTAACAGAGCTGAGTTTAGAACCTTAAAGATGGATGCAGCAGCAGTCCATATGTGATGTTTAAAAAGCCTCTTTTCCTATATACATCCAGGAGTGTGTAGCTGAAATAGAGAAAAGACAACGGTTTCCTTATCACTTCTGACAGATCTGTCTTGTTTTTTGTCGCATAATAGTCTTAAGAATACAAAATGCAGATGTAATAGATTTTATTTATCCTCAGCATTATCTCATGTACAAAGTCAGAGATCATATTTGATGTCTTAGCCATGTGGGAACCACATATGTACTATGAGTCACAAGAACTTTAAAAAGTCCATGGATTTCTCAGTTCTCTCTTCCATTTTATAGGTTCAGGACCTTGCTGACTGAGTTAAAATACACTTTTGTTAAATGAGTCCATAGTACTGGCAAACTAGACCTGGAGCCTAAAATGAAGACTAAATTTAAATTAATACTTTCAACTTTATTTTATGTTGGATTTTAACATTAGATTTGAATTACTGTTATTACTGTTTTTCACTAGATAAATAATTTGATTGTTAGTGAATTTCACTTACAGTGATTTCATACTCTGCTTAAAGGAAAAATCAGTTGATATGCTAAACCATAAATAATGCTCCAAAGGATCTTGTCTTTACATGCATACTACAATCAAATAGTCTTGTTTTCCTTACATTCTGAATTTACTAGAAAAAATTCCTGGCAAAAAAATCAAGGAAATTTCTATTTTGACTGTGCTACCTAAAGGTCTAGTATGTTGAGTAGAAATTGCTGTTCATGGTTCAACAAAGATTCTCTTGTTGCTGTTGTGGAATCTGGTCCCCAAAAAAATCCCTTGCTGGCTTTTGTGTGAGCAATACAGATATTCAGCCACTGTGCATTGAGCTGCAAACATATTTAGAAGTTAGTAATTCACAGAGAGGCTATTGTCTCTTACATTTCCAAGAACAAAAAAAAAAAATCTTCATTGGCAGGAATCTGATCAGACCATGAAAATTATTATTAAGTTTAATATAATTAGGTTTTTTTCTATATTTGGATACTTATTCACAAACATATCTTTAAATATGTGAATACATAGAAATATTTCATTATGTGAATGTTGTTTGATGCTGTTTGTTTTATTCTTTATTTTTTTTTTTTAATTTACCTATTTTTACCCCTGTGCAAAATAAAGAAAGATAATTTGCTGCAGATCTGAGAGTCAAAACTGCAGGACATGCTGATGGTGTACCTAAGGATGTCACTGATGATGATATTTCTGGTGTTCATCTAAATGGATGACAGATAAAGCATTTGTGCTTACTTACAGTACCTGGTGTACTGAGAAGTCATCTCAGAAAGCTCTGCAGTTTGTGGCTTAGCACTTGCTTATTGGAAAATACACAAATAATGTATCATATCTCTGTTTTGTTCATTAGGTTCTGACAGAGGCACAAAGTTCTTTTGTGAAATAGTTTCACAATTAATTGCCTTTTCAAAGAATCTAAAATAGAAGCTTATTATTTTATAATTTGACAAGACTAAATGCTGGCATTTTCTGGAATATGTTGTCACCTCTGCAACATTTTAGATCTCTTGTTTGAAGAATTAAATATGAATAGCTTTGATTGTATTTCAAAGTGTTTTGCGTTTTCCCTGCTGTGTTGTGCATTGTAAATGAAGGATATTAGGTAAGCGTATTATCGTGCATACATTACTGCTTGTCATACTCCAGTTAAATTCACTGTCTCTGTTTCCAAACACAGTCTGCTCTGTAGTGCTGCAATCAGGAGAAAATTGAAAGGCACAGTAGCTCCTAGCCTGAAATAATTAACTTCCCGAAAGTTAGGCCTCTTTCAGCTTCACTGAATTCTGAGATAGAATGTTTGTCTCAAGTGTCAAAGAATAAGGAAAAAAGAAACTACATATTACATCCTGTCAGAGTGTTGTGGGGTTTTTTTGACCTCGAAATGCAACTCAAATACTCAGATCCATTCCATCATTGTGATCTTATGTTCCCACAAAGTTTGACCAGATTAAGCCAAAGACTTATTGTTTCTAATTCCGTATAATGGGTAAAAGAAGTTGCTGAGGTTACATGTAGGGTTTTAATATTCTTCAGATATTTCTACCTCCCAGTGTTGGTGTAGAAATCTGTTCTTCTGAGTTATCCTAGCAATATTTGGAAAAGTACAGTTTTGGTAGAACAACTGCTTTTGCTCTTGGTGCTTCTCTGGGTATATCTACGAAATAAGGATTTGTGGTCTATGCACAATTTATGCACCATAGAATAATTTTTTCTTACACCAATAACACATTCATGCTGAAGGCATACTGGGACTCTTGACTAGTCTCAGTGATGAATATGCATTCTGTGGTTGGCAGAATTTTCTGTTATCAGCAGGATGAAGTATTTGGGTGCCTACAGTAAAATTCATATTTGAGACACAGAAATACAAGTAAAGAAACTTTATAATAAATGTATATAAGATTAATACAATCATATAAAACAATAAATGTAGTAGTAATATAGAAGTATTTTACAGACACGAAATTATCTTCTTTGCACTATTTATTGCCAAGGCAGGACTCACCCCTAAGGAGCTTTTGGTATCTTAGCATTTGCAAAAACTGGCACAATGACAGCCCTGCTACTATGTGGTATTCTGTCACTTGTTATTTTTTTCCAGAGAAATGTAATTATAATCCAGAAATTTGAATTTCTCTGGGTGGAAACTTGGCAGGTGGAATATTATTGCAGGACTCTTCCAATTTTTTGAAAACATTAGTTTAGATACATTTGTTGAATTATGGAAACATTATCTTAGTGTGGGTTATTTTAATGAAATATTATTCAAGATCTTTTATAATTAAGGGACAGTACTAAGAATATGACCTATGTCACTGAAACTGGTGCAAAGCAGTGAGGGAGCAAAGTTTGTTGGTTCCACATGGAGTGGGATTGTCCATCAAGAGCTGACTTTACTGTAAGACTTCAGAAAAGATAATGCAAAGATTTGCTTCTATGTGTTGATCAAATCAATGATTAAGCCTAATTTGTAATTCTTACAATCTGGTGCCTTCAGTGCTTTAAGGTAAGGAAGATTTTTTTACCAGAAAAGTCATTTTTTTGTCTGGTTTTCCTGGCCAGAGAGTTCATTGCTGTAGCGAGATAACCAACAACAAAGAAATGAAAGGTCTGTCATCTTTCATGGACCTCCCAGAAGTCTTCACCTAAATATTTATGAGCTGAACCCATATTCAGTATTACAGTGCCTTCAGTAAGGATTTTAGATTGAGACTCCAACGTGTTTCCAGTACAGTCTTTTGAGACATACCATTGCTGCAATCCCTGGAAATAGTGTCAGTGGTATGCTTGTCTGGTGATTATCTATGACCTCTACCAATATCAATGACGTGTCTTATTAAAAATAATCCTTTTGATTCCATTCTTTTGGAAGTGTTTCCACTGAGAGTTGCCCATTAAAATATGAAAGAACTTCAACACTTGAATTAATGAAGCTAAGTCCTTGTATCCAGGCTACATAGTTTTGCAAAAGCAGTTTCCAGAATCTTTGATTCATTAAGGACCTTTAAAATGTTACTTACTACCACAGTTCAATATGAATGTCTCAGAGGCACATAAATTTGTATTAAGACTCAGCTTAAACACTTCAAAAAGCTTTTCGTACTTGCCTATGAAAAGAAATCCAACATAGATTTCAACCTAGGAAACAAAAAAAATTGACACCAAAAGTTTTCAACTTTACTTCAGCTAAATTCTTTGCACTCCAGATTGAATCATGATTAGGGGATGATATTCTGCTGCTATTCTATAGTGATTTAGTTTTTGGAAGATGTGATGTTTCCCTGGTAGTGTCACAATGCATTTCAAGTGAGTGGATTTAATGTTCTATATGGCATAGAAGCCCACTCATAAACTACCTCATGTGTATGTGTGTAAACCACACTGTTTTATTTTTAATGAAATATTGAAAGAGCCTTAAGTTAAAAAAAAAATAAATAAAAAAACCAAAAAAAAACCAAACTGAACATTGTGTTTTCTAAAACCTTCTTGGGTTTGTTTACTAGGCTACAACATGCTGAGTGAAGGAGAACTGCTTCTCGTTCCATTCTCAAAAGATTTGTTGCTACTGAAACTTGTCTAGGGGGAAGAGGAAAAAAAAAAAAGATCCTTCAGGGTGATACAAATACTCCATTCCTGCTGCAGACTTTGTACTACTAATCAACACCACCAACACCTTGCACTTCAAAAGAACAGACTGTTGTGTTCTGTATAATTTCTGGGTCAACTGACTTTTATAATTTTATTGTCTCTTTTAAAACCTAAAAGCCTAAAAATGATCTTTGTAGATGTTTACTGTTCAGTTAACTTTTTAGGTTAAGTTATTACAAGTGGGCCAGTCTGACAGTAACTGCAGCATGTAGGAGAAAGCTGAAGGATATTTTTTTATTTTTTTCTAAGAAATTTTATCATCATCACAAGTAGCATTTGATTCAGCTAGACAATAGGGAAAATGCCTTTCTTCTCACCTAGTCAAAAATATTCATAATTTCAGTTTGCTGAGTATTTTAAGGTCTGAATTTAAAGATCCAGTTACCTTCAGGTTTTGCACAGAAGGAATTTAAAGCATTTTGAATTTCTCAGAAGCAGAGTATTCATATAATGGATAAACTTCATAAACTGTCATGGATGGGAACAGAGGAAGAAACACTATTCAGAGAATTAAAAGATATTTATTTTCTCAGAAGTTTAAAGAAATATTGGAAGAAAACAATCGAGAAACACTTAATTTTAAAAGCCCTTGCAATACTCAATTTTCAATGATTTTGAAATGTAATTCTTCAGTTTATTTATACATAATTCATTCCCTTCCCACTTTTCAAGGTAACCCCTAAAATCTTTTTCTTTTATCTGCAGTTCAACTGGTATTTTTTTAGTTATTTAAAAATTATATATTATATATATATATACATATATACACATTTATTTATATATTTATATTTGTATTTATATATATATATATATATATATATATATATATATATGTATTTTTTAATATATAAAG
>VZRH01002606.1:2204660-2269646 GCA_013397555.1 Urocynchramus pylzowi
TATATATGTATATATGAATTTTTTAATTCTCTGTTCTGCTGTCTAAAAAGAGGGTTGCCATATTAGTAGTCTGAGCTACCCATCTGCTGAGGCAGCTCAATTCAAGGTCCAGGGATGAGGCTATGTCAGGTATCTGGTGGAAGAAGTAATTAGTGTGGGGCTTTTGAATCATTTGAATCCCCTGAGAGTGGGGATTCCACAACTCAAATGCATTCCCATTTTATCAACATGGTCGTCTTCTGGAGATCCAAACACAGCTTTTAAACTCTTTTAGTGCATTAAAATTATATTAAGATACCCAGCCATATTAAGACTTTGCTATATAATTTACAGATTCAGGTTAAATGGCCATCATAATCTTGAAGTAAAAGATCTGAGGGTGAATTTGGTGTTACCTTCAGAAGAGCACTCCATAGAGAATAGGGTAGGTTTCACTTTCCATTTATAAAATGAAACTTGACCTGAAAAGATGTTATGTTATTTTCAAGTGATAAGGGAATTGACCTTAGTAATAGAATTGTAGTTTTGTGTGTGTTTAACCTACTTTTTCTCTAAGTAGATATATTTTAATGCTATGAGGACTGTCTGGGATGTGTTTTAATAGTCCTTTAATGCACACTGCAGATGTTGATGACCCAAGAAGGCTTTCTTTCCATTTGATGATGCAGACATACATTCTTCCAAAACATATCCTGGTGGATCTTAATGCTGTAGTATAAGACTTAAACAGATATAATGTGTGTTTTAATGTCTTACCATAAAAATGTGAATTTAAGGTAAAGAAACATCTGTGAAATTGGGAATTTTGAATTTTTATTTAATCCATCATTGCTTTTTGAGTCTGCTCTCAGTAAACTTATGAATGGGACAAGGCTGTCTTCTTTTAGTAGCAGTACTAAGAAGTTGCCAAACATTTAGGGGAAAAAAAAAGACCAAAAATTTAGGCTGTATTTTGTATTTCTATTAATTATTTATATCCCATAAAAATAGTATGGACTTTTTTCAGTCAAAAGAGCAAGCAATGGACTCAAAAAAGAAAAAAAAAAGTGCTGAATCAAGAAAGGAGGAAGGTGAATAATATTTAATATGTATGTGCAGTGATTCAATTTCTGTTACATGATTAAGGAACAATGAAGTAGCTGTGGGATATATCAGAGAGAACTTCAGACAGAAGCAAGGTACAGATAAAATAGAAGGTTATGATAAATCCTTATTATTGAAAATAGCATAAAACCTTGGCATTTTTTTGCCTACCAAACAGAAAAATAATGTTTGTTGGGATGTCTAGTTGTAAAGGCAGGCACAGTCTTTCCTCTACAGGAAACTATATAGTTAAACAAGTGTAGCATCCTTTATAGGGTCAAAACTTTTATAGGTTGTTAAGATCTGGTTATTAAAATCATTAGCAAGATGCTTCCGCCCAAATTCAAGTGCAAAGGAGACCACATGCCAAAGCCAATAGTATGGATTGTATTTAGCAGTAAATGTGAGGTAGATAGAGAGAGATAGATAGCAATAGAAAAAGAGGTAGGGGGAGAGAAAGAGAGTGACAGGCACAGATTAAGTAGAAAATATCACCGCTCCATGGATCCTGATGGTGTCCTGTTGATCCTCTTCTGATCTTCTCTGTGGTGAGATTCTCAGAAAACGTGAGTTCAATGGATTAATATATGTTCAGGCCAGGTGGGAATGCCCAGGTGCCTCCCCTGGGAGGCAAGTTTGACAGTGTTTCTTGCAACAGACTCTGAGTCTGTTGCATCACTTTGCATCACATCCAGTCATCTGGTGCAAGGCCTCAGGAATGAATCTGGGGGATGCTTTGGGGGCCTTTGATGGTTTATGACACCTCCTCAGCTGCTTCTCACATGAATGTCCCATGTATGTGGCCTTCCTGGAGTGGTGAATTTTACAAATGGGCCAGTTTGTTTAAGGGAGGATGGGTGTTCACTGCCTCTGACCAGAGGTTATGCCACACCCCCGAAACTCTCCACCTACCCTCTTGGCTGTGGGGAGTCTTCAAGCTTGGCCTCAGCAGATGAGTATGTGGATTGTGACCTCCCCTACCATGAATTCAGCCACAGCTGATTTTCAGGGCAGCTTCTGAGGTTAGCTTTCTTGTGAATACATTCTTCTCCCTCAGCCTTGTTCACTTCTCCCTAGTCCTGAGATAATTGGGCAGAAGCATTGCTTTTCTTTTGTCTCATGTCCCTTCATGGTGGCTTAACTCACAGTGCATAGTTCCAGTCAGTCTCTTATTCAGAGAGGGATGGGCTTTGGTCGTTACATTTTCTTGATACAGTTCTGCCATAATAGGCCAAAATTCTTTCATAACAATGTTCAAGCCATGAACCATAATATTTCAGTCTCTCACTCAGGTTATTGTTCTACAGAAAATAGGAGAGAAAGATCAGTGAAACTCTATTAGTAAGTTCAGGAAGGAATGAAATACTGTAAAAATATTTCTATACATTAACTTAAAAATTGACTCTGATACAAATATTTGTGCAAGCTTTGGACTTCCTACCTCTTCCTATCTCTTCCTATCTCTTCCAACTCACTTTGGAGTGAGTTCCTATCCAAGAGAAAACATCCTGATTTCTTGCAGTTACTGAGATAGGATCCTTCATGCAAGTGGCTTGGAATCATCATAGTCATCAAAATAAGCCTCTTACTTGCAAACAGAGTTCTCAGTACTGACAGGAACACAAGGCCAAAAGCTGGATTTCAGGAACATATGCTTCCATCAAAGAAAAGTAAGCCATCAGGAAACTCATGCTGTTTGAAATTACATTTTGGACTTTCAAGGCAGTGATCGTTGCTTCTTGTGCACATGTTCTGAGCATAGGAAAATATGGTTGTACTTTTTGAAGTCTTCAGATGCCAGAGGCTTACTAGAAAATGCTAATACTAATAAAGGGCAATTAAACATTTGTATTATAATGTTGTAGCAGCATGCATGTTAGTATTGTAAGTACAATATCCTTATGCAGCAAGTGGATTATCTATCAGAAAGGTATCATACTGTGCCCAGGAGAGCCTCATCTGTTGTAGTAATTTCCAAACAATTCAAACTCTCTTTGGTTCCTTATTGTCTTTCAACTTTTTTTTTTTTATTTTTTTTATTTTGTTTTTGTTTCAGTTTGTTTTGGTTTGCTTTTTTTTGGGCTGTTGCATATTGGTGGGCTGTTTGTAGAAATTAAAATGCTGGCTGGCTATATATTTATTTTCCACTGATTGATGAGAACTGTGATTGGTGGTTTCTGGAGGGGGAGAGGGCTTTTGTGTAGAAGGGATGAATTTGCTTTCTTCTGAAGCACTTTGATATTCCAATTAGTAGCTGTGAGGGAAGTTTGTCTTCAAGAGGCAATTGCACAAACAGTTGAAATTTATAATTATATTCTTCAAAGCCTCATAATAGGTAACACTAATTTGCTAGAAGTCACACAGTGAATGAAAAAAAACCTCTTTCATAGTCTCCTTTCTCTGAATGATTATTGAATAGAACAGATACTCAAATACCATATTTGAGATAACTTCAGGAGGGGAGGGATGGCATAAAAACTTTGGGTTTTTAGCCCTGGTTATTTTCAGCTACTTAATACCACAAGTTTTAAGATCCTGCTTCAAGAAGGAGGTTGGCACAGTAGTTTGATGTTAAAAGATTTTCAAATGATTATGTAAATGTGAATATTTATAATTCCTGAGAGTTTAATATTACAGATTTGAGAATACTCAGATTCCAAGATGTCATTTTATTTTTATAGTTTCATATTTAGTAAGCTAAGATAATATTGTTTTTGTTTTAAAGAGCTGCATTTTGGCTCTGTTAGACAAAATAATTAGAATATTAAAATGAATAACTCTGGTGTATATTGAAGATTTAGCAGTGAAACTTTATTTTAATTTGGTTGCCTATTTGAAAACTACTGATTTTCAAAAAACTCAGGATTAGAAATTTTCTCAATTTCTTTAGCTTGGAGAAGCTGTTGAGAAATTACAAAAAATGTGACTATGTTAGAAGTTCTGACAGATTAGATGTTTGTCAAAGTGAATGCAGTATTCAAGATGGATTTGCTGGGGCACTGGAATATATATACTGAAAAAGCTACATATGGTCCCTAATGTAACATCTTCAAAGGCAGTTTGAAGGACACAAGTAAAGGTGTGCCAAAACCAGGTCAGAATGATGCCTTAGATTAGGACCCTTAGCTAAAAACTACAGTTAGCTGCAGATTTCACTTACAAATATAGGAAAACCATATGGAAAAACAAAGATGGTTATTCTGGGTATCCTGTCCTCAGCAAGGTCCAAAAGCAGAAGATTAGGAAAACATTTATCAGTAGAGAAAGCACATAATGATTTGGTTTTTTTCTCATCTGACAGTCTCTAACAGCTCATAGAATTTCTAATCCACCATTTGTTTTTGGTGCTTAATAAGCTTCAGTGAATTTCTCTTCTGTGAACTTCTTAGTAACTCGTTGAATTCAAGTCAGTTTTAGCATCTGCAACCTTCTCTTGGCAACAGGTTCCACAGCTTTGCTAACTCCTGGGTTGTGGGCTACACTGGGTGAAGGAACACATTGTTCTGCATGTGCATCTGCCACATGTTGGCTTTATCCCAGGTCTCTCCAGCTTCTTTTAGTGGATCAATGCTATTTAATATCTTCATTAATGGCACAGACAAAGGGATTGAATGCACCCTCAGCAGATTTGTGGATGACCTCAAGCTGAATGGTGCAGCTGACACACCTGAAGATCAGGATGCCATCCAGGAAGACCTAGTCAGGCCTGAGAAGTGGGATAATGGGAATCTCATGAAATTTAACAAGTCCAAGTGTAAGGTGCTGCAGCTGTGTTGGGCAACCCCTCGTGTCAATCCAGGCTGGGGGATGAAAAAATCAAGAACAGCCCTGCAAAGAAGGACTTGGGGGTGCTGGTGGGTGAGAGGCTGGACATGAGCCAGCTGTGTGCATTTGAAGCCCAGACAGCCAAATATGTCCTGGGCTGCACCCAAAGGGCTGTGGCCAACAGGCCACGGGAGGTGATGCCTCTGCTGTGCTCAGGTGAGACCCCACCTGCAGTGCTGCATCCAGCTCTGGGATCCCAGCACAGGAAGGACGTAGAGCTGGTGGAGGGAGTCCAAAGAGGGCCACCAAGATGACCAGAGGGCTGGAGCACCACTCCCAAAATGAAAGGGTAGGAGAATTGTTCGACCTGGAAAAGAGAAGGCTTTGGGATGACCTAATTGTGGCCTTCCAATACCTGAGGGGACAAAGGACAGCTGGAGAGGGACTTTTCACAAGGGCATGTAGTGATAGGACAAGGAGGGAATGGCCTTAGGCTGAAATAGGGTAGATTAACATTAGATATTAGGAAAAAACACTGTGAGGATGGTGAGGCACTGGAACAGGTTTCCCAGAGAAGTTCTAGAGGGTCCATCCCTGCAAGTGTTCAGGGCCAAGTTGAATGGGGTTCTAAGCAACCTGGTCTAGTGGAAGCTATCCTTGTCTGCAGCAGGGGGATCAGAACTAGATGATCTTCAAGGTCCTTTTTTCTTGTTGGAGGAAGACTGACCAGTCCCTTCTTCTGCTGGTTTCTGGATTCTACTCTTTTACAGTGCTAAGTTATCCACTCTTCTCTTTCCATGAAGTGAGTCTTACCATGCTTTCTGCATGGATGTGAAACCACGAGGACATTAAAGGCGATCTTAAGATTGTACTTAAGCTGTGTAGAGAAATATCCTTTAAGAGATATTTCATATCTCTATATAATCTCATAGCTGTCTAAATAGAAGTATACTCAGCATATTTTTTTTAGTCGAGGCAGCACATATGGACCATTCAATTTTGAAAATTGTGAGTTTTGATTATAAACATTATAGTAATTTAAAGGAGGACTTAATTAACATGAGGTAGATTACTGCAAAAGATTTGGTTCCCATGCATTTAAATGTGTGAGTTTTAAATGATTTACAGTCTACTCAAAATCAAGTTAATTTTCACTGGAACTCTTGTGATTCAGTTTTCCTGAAATGTCAGTGAACCACGAAATGTAGGAAGGAAAACACATATTTGAATGAATAGCAAGCTATTATTAAAAAAAAACCCCAAACCTAAATTTCAAAATGCATAATTGATTACTGATATCTTCTCAATTTATTGTAGATTCATTTGAGCTAATTAAAAGCAAGTAAACATGATTTTAAAATAGGAAACAATTTTGGTTCTGCTGTAGTGTTGTTTATATGATCTTATGCTCTTTTAATTATTGCATGATAATTTTATAATTATGATAATTTTTATGCATTCTACAATTTTTTTCTGATTTGTTATTGCACAAATTTGTATTATTTTGAGTGAAACTGAAAAGTAATAAGTATGAAGTCTATTTTAAATACTTGTGTTCATGTTTCCACAAACTTTATTTAGAACTACAGCACATGAAAGTCCAGTAAAGACCCCAACTTCCTGAAACCAAATCAACCACTCTTCTGGGTAACTCCCCCCAGTTTACCTACTGGGCATGACAGTCTGTGGTGTGGAATATCCCTTTGTCACCTCCCTTGACCTGCTGCCCACACTGCTTGGGATGCAACCCAGGACACAACTGGCTTTCTGGGTCACCTGTCCCAGCTGTGGTCCCTCCCAGTTTCTTTTGCTGACCTTTTCACTGGCAGGGCATGAGGCAAAAAGAAAAGTCTTTGACTTAGGATAAGCATGACTTAGCACAAAACAAAACATCAGTGTTATCAACACCATTCTCATTCCTAATCCAAAACACAGCATCGTAACAGCTACTGAGGAGAAATTAATTAACTCTACTCAGCTGAAACCAGGACACTGTCATAGCAGAACTCCCTCTAGGATGAGACTTATGTTCAGGTTGTTCCAGTGCTGTAGACACAGAAGGATTTGGGTTGGAAGGGATTTATAAAGGTCATCTAGTTCCCACCTGGGATATCTCCCAGTAAACCATGAGTCTGGGAGCCCTGTCCAGTCTGACCTTGAATGTTTCCAGAGATGGGACATCCATCACATAACCTGTTTCAGTGTTATACCACCATAACTGTAATAGAAAATCTTCCTTAAATCTTGTCTAAATGTTCTCTCATTTAGTTTAAAATTATTACCCCTTATCCTATTGCTATAGACCATATGAAAATATCCGTCCTCATACAAAAGAGTTTTAAACAGAAAATACCACAATACTCAAGAAAACTAATAAAACTGCTGTAAATACTTCAGAATTTGCACAAAATTTGTTTCCATTCCAGGAAAAATGGAAATCTCAAGGTGACATTTGTCCCCAGACCATTATGTGTGTCTTTCTATGGGGCTTAAATAATTTAGTTGGAGTAAACCAGCAACATTTCCTAGAACTTTCATGAAAAATTTCCTGACTTTGACAGAAAATTTTGAAAGCAGTAATGAACTCCAGAAAATGAGTTGTTTATTTTGTAAGTATCTTTGAATAAAGGCTCATTTAGTCCTCATTGATTTAATAGTGTGTGACACTAAACAAAACTGGCATTACTCATAAAATTTTTGCATATTTTTGGTTTAAATTCCAGCATTCAAGGGCTGATTAATGTCAGGCAGTTGCCTGAGCAAGCTTACACCCTACAGTAAATAACACTTTTTAATTAGTCCTGATGTGGATTGGAGACTGAATATCTGATTAACATTCATAGCAGCAGCTGAGTGAACTTCATGAATTGTGTGAACCCATGCATTGTGTAAGCTGCAGTAACCTCTCAGTGCTACATACATCATGTCCACACACTGCCCATGCATTGTGCTGATATTTGCATAGCTGCTTCCCGAAGGCCCAGTAATTCTGAGAGTGTGCTGAGTCAGACACAGTGTCCCCTTATGCATTAGTCCTGGCAGGAATAATGTGTGGGCCTGCAGGCTGTTCAGGAACAACCACTGGAAACTGGCCTAGGCAGATCAAAAAGGATGCCCATGCTGCAGGGGTTCCACTTGGTGTACCCAGGGCACTTAAGGTGTGAGGATTTGCATGAACCAAAATATTGTCACTGATGCTGAGGATACTTTTGTATAGGCAGATGGCAGGGACAGGGTGGTGCCATCTGCAGTGGGGGTGTTGCCCAGAATTCTTCTAAAAAAGATGCAGGTCTAAATCTTTTTCTAAGACTCCTTCACGTCAAAGTTTTCTTTTAAAAATTGTTGAATGAAGTTTTTGAGAGGTCTGTTCTCTTTTGCTGCCTTGATTTATGCATTCAGGGATGTCTTTGGGGATACTCTTTTCTCGGTTTCAGAAAATGGTTCTGATTTTGGAAGATGGAAAGATCTGCAGTGCATATGTGGAACTCCAGTGGTGAAGCTTTTGGTACATGATACAGTGAGTTCCGTGCCACACTCTGAGCCCTGATGGCTGCAGATTTGAGTCTCTGAGACTGAGCTGTGTGGGCTTCAATTCAGGAAGTCAAAACCATCTTCCCCAAGCTCTGGTGTTACATATGATTTTTCATAGGCAGGTGGGTGGTACCTCTTGGGTTCTGGTTCATTCCACTGTCTTCAGGCTGCCACTATATTTCTATCAGGGTTGGTGGTCATCTGTTTCCTTTGTGTAGTTTCAGGGTGAGGGATACTTTTTTCACTGCACTACTTTTGTAAGAATGACATGCAAACAATTAAGGTTAAATTAAACCCTACGTTATCAGTTATATGTGTGCATATAGATATATATATATATATATATATGTATATATCAATGTGTAGTTAACTGATGGGCACAACATGTGGTATAATCCAACAAAAAGATAAACAGATTTCAGAGGTTATTAACACAGAAAATGCAACTAAAATCTCATTATTTCTTCCTTATTCTCTCTGCTACAGTCAATTTTTAGTGATTGCTTTTAAAAATAAATTCATCTTATTTTGCTACTTTTATTAATTATGAAAAGGGATCCAGATTCACAAATGCAAGTTGTTACATTAATTCCTTTGAGATTCTTTGTCATTTATTGCCAGATATTACAAAGAAAGCATGTGCCAATCATTTTTGGTAGGCTAGCATAATTAGTTGTGATTTAAGGTGCATGTGCATGCTACCTGCTGGACTGCTGATTTTTTGTAGTAGTTCAAAAATTTGTTTGGTTTGTTAGGGTTTTTTGTTGTTATTTAATAGGAACCAATTTCTCACATTTAGATAATGAATGATATATGTTGATATATAAAAAAAAAAAAAAAATTAAGCCAAGGAATGAACTGTGTTGGAAAACTGTATCCTTTTAGCCATGTAGTTTATAGGCAGATTTTCAGTCTCTAAAATTATGCTTGACTTCTCCGGTTGGGGAAAAAAAAGTGGAGTAATCTATTTTAAACTCCTGCCTGAGCTCAAGCAGAGGGGGTATACTTGCTCTTTTGAGCATGTCATTTAAATTAATATCCCATTTACTGCAAACAAACTTGTTGGGAATAAGAACAGTGGTTGTAGGTGCCAGAAGAGCTCTTGGTTGTAGTGCATGCAGTGAGTCCTCCTGCTCAGCTGGGCTTCAACACAGAACAGCAGTTAATAGAGTAACCTTTACTCTGAATAAATAAATATTGGCCTTTCTTTTTTACCAAGTGAAAATGATCACCAGCCAGCTCAGATGTGGTGGCATAGATTTTACCATTGCTACAGATTTAAATGGCAATATTTAAAATAATTTACTTAATTTAACTATTCCATGTAACAAAGTGAAGGGGAGTAACTATGTGTGTGTGCCCAAAAATGCAGTAAGTTTCATGAAATGTTTGTGCCTCTTAAGGATGGAGGGTGAATCACCCACTTACAGTCAATATTAAAGGTTCAGTTGAGACAATGAAAATACATTTGGAAGAAAAAAAATATTTGCAAACAGTGCTAGCTCAGATGTTTAGTTGTTATTTGACTACCAAATTGTGTTTGTTCTTCAGGATGACTGCTCACTGGAGAAGACTAAATACATAATTTCATTACTTATTTATTTTCTGGGTGATACCCCACTTCCCTTTCATCATTCCTTTGTGACTTTTGTTGAAATAATAGTCAGGTGTTTCCTCATCAAGGCATGTTAATGAAAGACAAAAAAAACCCCAACCCAATAATTAGTGGGAATAGAAGCATGACAGGAAATGTCAGAACTCATTCCTTTTGCACTTTCTCAAGGGGTGATGTCAAATCAGACAAACTGGATGATGTGCTACAATGACTCAGTTTACCCAGCTGTCCATTTAAGGTACTTTCTCTGTTTTGCTGGGCAATGCCACCACTTTCCAAACATAAAAATGGAGCTACCTAGTATTTGAGTCATTGTGTAAAGTCAAACTGAGTTTCATTCTGAAGGTTTTGTGCAAATGGCACATCACATTTGCCTGTTTCACATCCTAGTCAGAGGAGAACTGATCAAGATTGTCTCTTGTTTAAAAAGCATTTGTAATTGAAGTAACAGCAGTGCTTTATAAATAGGGAATTTGTTCTTTTCATTTTCTTATTAATGAAAATTGCTGTTGCTTTGTCTTGCTTGATTACAGTTGCACCTATTTAGAAGCTTGACTATTTGCCTATTACAAATATAGATAGTAGGAGAGTTTTTTTCTGGTTTATTTATTCTCAAAGATGAGATTATGTGATCTCATCTCAAAGATGAGATTATTTCAAAATAAAATTTTGAAATTCCACTTATCCTTTATACCTTTATATTTTGTGTAGACAAGATTTGAGCTCTAAGCTGATGAAGAAAAGTACTGCTAAAGCCTGTCTTTCAATAAGAGGAGAATCCTAACTCAGAAAGGGCATCTTCATATGTGAAAAAAACAGTATCCTGAATTTCTGTGTAAAAATTAAGCTGTCCTCTAAGATTCAGAACACCAGTAAGACAAAAGGCAAAAATTTCAGAATCCTACTCTGCTCTCTGAGGTTTTGCACTAAAGCTTGTTATTTTCATCAAGACTGAAGATACTCCCTTTTATTCTGTTTTCTAATAACAGAAAACAATGTGTAGGGAAAAAAATATACTTGAATAACAAATATTCATGGAATAGTCTACTGTGAAACTGTTCCTCTCTTAAATGAGAATTTTAGCCAAAATTGTTGCATTTGGCATCTGCTAGATACAGTTTGTGTTTCTCCACTTTTAAGTGTGCTGGCTCTTCCTTTCGAAAACCCTGCATTTTAATCTTTTCAGCTCCTAGTGTTTAAATGTGCTGTTAAAACTCTACCCACTAGAGCCCCAAAAATACCTAAACACTGTAAATTAAAACAATAAAAGTATTCTCAAACATGTAAATATGATTAACATTGTCTTCTACTGAAAGCTACATCTGAGATAAGACTATAAATAAAAAAAGTTTTTATTTTATGGTAGTTTTCTTCTTTATAGCTCTCTTTGCAGAGTGGGAACATAATTATATTTATACTTGAAAAGAAAAACAGCTCCATTGGAGTCAATTATTAGATTGCATGAAGCTGGCTGTCCTGTCAAAAGAAGAGCTCCTGTCCTTGACTGAATTGATAACTCACTCTTCAAACCTTGAAGGAACTTGCTGAGTGTATGTTCATTCCCACTTCCAGCAGGTTTCTTTTGATGCCATTGCCAGTCATGCATTCCTTAATGGCCTTGAACATCATATGCTGCAAAATAAGAAATGCTTCAGTGATATTTTCTGGCTAGATTAAACTGGTGAAAAACACAGCTGCCAGATTTGTTTTGTGTATCCCTGTAAGCTTTGTATTGTTTAAAGGAAATGCAGTAGATGCCAACCTTGAACACCCACTGTTTGCCAAACAGAAATTTTGTTTCCTTTAAGATGTTTAAAATTACACCTTTATTACCTTTAATTTAGAGGTGAGTCTCTGGGAGCTAAGGAAACATGGGTAGATACACTAACATAATTGTGTGTGTCAATGCACTCTGTTTCTGTTCTGGGTATGTATGGCACTTAAAATGAGATTTTCTGATTTATTTTAGAATGAAAATAACACAGTATTCCTCAGAAACTTGGGTGTGTGCAAATGTACTTGTCTGTAATGACACTAGAAAAAGAGAATGACTGTGCTGAGGGGAAAATACACTTTTACAAGAGCTGAGGGTCTGGTATCATTCCCTGACTTGAGGGTCTGTATGTGAAACCAGCTTCTTCTCTGGGAGTGTGTGTCCTGTCCACATGATCTGCCTTCAGATAACTGGCAGGACCTGCCCCAGGTCCCTCTTTGAGGTGGTGTTGGGTGTTCTGGGCCTGCTGCAGGCATTGTGATTGTTGCTCTGTTGAAAGGCACAGGAACATTTGGTTCTTTCACTGGAAGGATAATGTGGCTTCTCTAGAGTGGGGTGGTACAGCTTCCTCTCAGCTGCTCACTAGCAGTCATTTCTAAAATACTGGTGCCCATCAGTTACTCCTCTTTTTAACTCCCTGAAAAATTAGGTTAGAGAGCAAAAAAAAAGAGATGTCTACCATAAAGCCTGGGAAACAGATTGGATCCCTGACAGTAAGGAAGCAAAGTTTGACCTCCAACAGACCAACACAGGGTTTCAGCTGCAGCAGAAGGGGTGCATCCATGTTCTAACAGGGGAAAGAATGCTGAAGGGAGAGAGGATGCCATGGCTGGCAAGTTATTGTTTGATGCTTCCCATGAGTCCATGAACCTAAGGCCTAATTAAACAATGCCTAGTGCATCTTTCTTCCCTCTGGAGTGGGACAATATTCTTTTCTGCTGTAATAGTAATCCAGCATCAATGAAAGAAAATGTCAGTCACTTTGATGAACTTCCCAGTAGAATTGAACAAACCAGAAGCAAGGATGTTGGGGAGAGAAATTGAACTTTTAATATATTTAGCAGAGAAAGAACAAGTATTTATAGTCCTTCTTTTATTAAAACTGACTTAAAAGATCTGTTGAGAGTAGTTCAATATAATTTTTTATTGTTTCACAGAGTGAAACATCAAATATTTTGACTGCAAGAAAAAACTGATTCTTTAAAGTCTTACTAAGTCTAACATCTGTGAGCCAGCTAAGTTTTAATTTCTTTCATATTGACATCTATTCAGCAAAATTGAGAGATTTACAAACTGAACTTGAGACAATTGCTTGAAAAAGTTGTATAAAGACTCATGGCTTATGTCCTTCTGCCTTTCTGGATTGTACCTTGTCTTTTAAGTTTTTTAATTATCAATCAGCACTCTGAGGTCCTGGCCAAACTTTGGGGCACCTCTGCCTCTCTGTTCATAGCCCTGCATGCTGGGGGCACTGATGGAATGCATTGCAGCTCCATTCCAGGCTCTGCAGTCCAGATTTCCTGTCCCTTGAAGAGTCAGAGGTCTTGTCCCAAGGTCAAATCTCAGTTGTTTACCTGTCCTAGAAGTCTGAAAGGCTTCTGTGTCTGTTAGTTTTATTGTAAGCTGATCTTTCTTATGTACACCTAGTATAACCTTAAACCTTTTGTCTAGTGCCATGATGAACCTTGAATTCTCTGTATTTAGAGTGCTTTTTCTCTTTTTATTTAGTCTTTGTCTCTCTCCATCTGCTGATAGTTTCAGTTGCTAGATTTCCAATATGAACTGATAATAATAAGCCAATTATGCCGTAAAATGCATAAGAAATAGCATCCAACTTGTCTTACTGGAATAATCTTATTGCAGTCTAGTCTGCCTCAAACGAAAAGTGCATATTTGTCTGCAAAAGAAAATGAAAAGTCAGAGATGTCTTCTTCAGCCAAGTTTTACCATTTGTAATTTCTCTTAATAAAATGTGAAAATGTATCTGTTACATGACACTTTTAGGAAACAGTAAAATATATGCTTATTAACTTCAAATAATAGTTGTGTTTCAATTTTCTATTATCATGTATTTTGCTGGAGCTGTTGTTATGGAATCATTGCTTGAAATTTGGCTTGTTTATGAATGTTAGGAAATAGAAATACATTTCTACCCTTCATGTTTGTGGGAGAAAATGTATGGCTTTTAAGCCTAGCTGGTAACTAAGCACCATGCAGCTGCTTGCTCACTCTACACTCCCTCCTCCTCCCAGTGGAACAGGGAAGAGAATCAAAAGGAGAACGTTGCAGGTTGAGATAAAAATTTAATAATAATAATAATAATAATGATGTAGATTTAAAAAATAAAACCCAAAAACCATACAGATAAATCCCAAGGAAACAAGAACAAGTGATGCACAACACAGTTGCTCACTACCCACTAACAGTTGCCAAACCCCCGTTCCCCTGGGCTGTGTGTAGCTGGGGTGGGGGGAGTGAGTGAGCAGCTGTGTGGGGCCCAGTAGTAAATTTGGCTTAAAACAGAGCAGATTTTCTGATGCCTAGTGTGGGGCCAATGTGCCAGGCCCTCAGATCCATACAGTCCAGTAATCCTGGTTATCCCTCTCCTCCACCTGACTGGCAGGGCCCTCTAATCTTGATCACAAGATTCCCCACTTCTTTCTCATAGAAGTGGACTAGGACTTCTTTTCATAGCGTCAGTAATGTAATCAGCCCTTCCATTTTCCCTGGGAAACTGTCCACTGGAAGTTGGAGCAACAACTTTCCTTAAGGAGCCCCCATTTTTGATTGCTTTTCCCTGCCATTCCCACAGCCGTGCCTCTAAGGTTGAGGTGTGTTTTCAATCCCACTTTCTCTTGTCCTCTCCATGGTCCCACTTAAACCTCAACATTTGTCCTTAATCAACATTTGTTTCTTCCTTTCTTTTCCCCTCTTTTTCCAACTCTCCCCTTCCTATTTCCTTTCCCTTGGCTCCACTTTCCTTTATGAAGAATTTGCCTCTGCTAATTTGTTCTAAAATATAAGACTGCTAACAGTTTTATGCTAATCAATTTTTTTTTTTTAACTTTAACTCCTTGGAGAGCCAATGTTTATGAACAGATGTATTTGTGCCTTCTCTGGGAAAGTTATTTTTTAATTATTTCATTATGTTCTCTGTATTTCTTTAATAATTACTGACTTGCATGTATCTCTGAATAGAGAGCTTTTCACAGAATACCAGCTTTTCATGTAATACTTCCCACAATATTAGCTTCCTCCATGATGTATCTGATGAATAAATTGATTAAATAATTTGGTTGTTTGATACAATTGATTTGTAAAATTTACATAGAGACAATGAGGTCTATTATAGAGTCTTTGGAAAGAACACAGGAATTACAATGAAAGTAGACAGCAGTGAGATAAGTAGGAAGAATAGATACCTAAATGTATTCAAACAAAAAAAAATTTGCAACTGCACTTATGTATTAATATTTGTTTCAGTTTATTTCCTGATTTCCCTTTATGTTTTTTTATCTTCTACACTAGCTTTTGTGGTTTTTAGGTAATGTTCTTCAGCATTAAATTGTTTCAGTTCCTGTCTGAGTTTAGAATACGTCAGAGATATAATTTTAATCTTCTTAATACTGAAAGCATTCTAGAATATATACATGCAGTTGAGTCACTATGTGGAATATTCTAAGTAGGCTTCACTCCCTTGCAACACTTGGGGGAAGACTGTACTGCAAATTCCACATTTTCCTCACATGTTTCTTGTACAGTGCCACATAGTTCTAAGATTACAGCTTATGTAGTTCACCATGGTGTAGTGTAGGGTAGTTTTGGGGTTTTTTATTCCATACCAATGTAATTTGTGAATTAATTTCCTCAGTCATTATTTAAGTTAGAGGGTTGATTTAATCCACAATAAAACAGGGATCTTATCTTCCTGTATGTAACATGGTTTTTTTTAGTAATTTTCTTTTAAAATAGACGCCTTGGATTTCCTTCAGGTCCCCTTGTGTTGTGTAAAGATAAGCAGTTGCAGCCAACAGCTCCATCAGTTAACCAAGAAAGCTTGTGTTTTCATCTTTATTTCACTCAAAGACAGTAAATGAAAATTTTATATATAAAAGTGCTGTATACTTAAATCCCTAGTCTTTCTAGTCATTCAGATTTTAACAAAGTTTTATCTTAGATTTTTATTTTGTTCTACTTCTAGGTAGGAATTTCTGCTTCTGGTGAAAATTCACTTTGTGCTACACATAAAATATCTTTAGTTCTTCCTGTGTCCTGTACTCTCTCATTTCCTCCATCTTTCCCATTGCTGTGGTGTTGAAGAAAAACAGTTGAGTGAAAACCAACAATTCAGGAGGAAGCTATACTGGTCATTCCTTAAATTTAAGTTTTGGATAAGTTTGTAATATAGGGTGAGTAATAAATCAACGTGTATTATAAATGGTAGAGGAGAGTCTTCTGAAAATTTTCATTTCTCCTAGGTAAAGGGCAGTGGTCTTAGGTCACAACCTATAAAAGTTTTTTTAAAAAACTTATTTTCATCAAGAACATATATCAAATGAGTAGGTATTTGTTTAGCAAGCCATGATTGGTTTTTCACTGTTTTCAAAAGTTCAAGTTAACAGACACTTGCCAAGGACACGATAAATTTACCCGATTCAACTTTGAGCCCTTTGTGTCTCAGGACTTAGTGCAATGCTGATCCAGTTAAGACATTCAATCTGTTTGAGGAAAGAGACATAATTACCCCATTGCCAGAAAAACAACCTTCCTCAGGTTTAGAATGATATGTGTGGCAGTAGTGTAGGGTGCCTTAGTGTATTTTTAGTTGTGATTAATGGAAGGTATACTTCCAAGACCCTAAAAAATCAATGGAACTTTTGGTTTAAGGTTTACTTGTAATACATTTGTAATTAATATGTCCTGCTGGGGATACTACTGTGCTGTGTCTTTATTTTTCTTTCTAAAAGCTTTACCAAAAAAATCCACTCCAAAACAGCATATTATTTGTTAAGAAGAATTTTTGACTGCCTAGATTGATTTCAACATAAACGTTATGAGTACCTTAAATGCTGCAAAAAGGAAATACAGAGACACAGGCAGTTATGAAAGCTTGTTCTGTTTTCCCTGTATGATACAATCCAGTATAATTGTATTCTATTGTAAAAAATTCATTGTGCTCATATTCCCAGAGAAATCCAGCAGCATTATGGTCACAACTCTTTCATAGTGTTACAGAAGGGCCTATTGATCACTCCAACTTTCTAAAGAATGTGAAAAAGCTCCCTTAAAGTGCATAGATCTTCTGTTTCCCCTCTGCAAAAATGACTTTTGTTCTGCTAGATTAGGGAACAAAATAAGGTCTCTGATTTAGTTGCATGTTTTAATTTTAAATTTGTCTTACAGTTTCAGGAATTCTGTACGTGTCTTGACACATAATGGCACATGATTTTTCAGCCCATAATGTAAAATATTTTTATAAAACCATTTCTCATACTAAATGTGAGGCAAGAAATAGAGTTGCTGGGAATTATTACTTAAACAGATAAATCAAGGTGTTGAGTAGTGCAAGTAAATCATATGTGTATCTGTTCAGTACTGGTTTGCAGATACTTAATGAAGTGGCATCATGTGTGTAAAATAAAAATTAACTTAGTTGGAATGGTTTGTGCATGGTGTGAAAACTGTCTAGAGAACAAGGATTCCCACTCCTGCAGAAAATTTGTGATGTTGTGGATTTGTTTGTTCCATGAAACAGAAACAAGACCTTACCAGAAAATAAAGGGATTGAAAGGAGCTTTTGCTTCAGAAGAGCAGTCAGAGAGAAAGGTCATGGCAGAATAGCTAATAGCAGTCAAGTCAGTGCTGTACCCATAACTATGTATTGATGAGAAAAAATTAATTTAGAACTGGATAATGTCCTTAATTATATCCTCTGTTCAAGTAATCTTCCAAAGGAATTGGCAATTCCTAACAAAATATGTTTTTCATAAAATTCCCAGCTAGCTCTAATGAGGGTTGAAGTGAATCCCAGAACAGCACTGCTGACAGGAAAGCAAATGTTTTCTCTATAATACAGATTCCAAATTTTATGTTGCTCTGTGGTAAAAATGGAAGATGTGCAACGTAGGCCATCATGGCATCAATTCTAGAAAATTGGAATACAGACACTTGCTCTCAAATCAATCAAAGCATCCATCAAACTTTGCAAATTAGAAAAATGTGGACATGTGAAACTCTTTTGCATGGCCCAAAATAATCACTACTTTTTATTGTGGTTCTCAATAGCTCTCATACATAAAAAAATATCTAAAAAAGATCTCATACATACAAACATATCTAAAAATTCATAGGTGCACATAAAACTTGCTCAGTGACTAGACCATAAAAAATTATGTCTATATTTTAATATTTCATGCTTTAGTCAAAGCATCAGATCAGAAACTTGGTTTGAGTTTAAGAAAGAGTGGGTTTTTTTAACATTGCCATATAGGGAAAAATCAGAAGTATTACTTTGCATCTTTCACTGATGCTGAGTACAAAATGTGAGTTGTCTGTCAGCCACTTAGAGAAATAAGGCCACAATCCAATACAATTCCATGCCCTATGAACATAGATCTGTTTCTAAGATCCTGACCAGAATAAGTCTGTTTCATCTCTCTCTGTGTACTTCTATTTTTTTTTTCTGATTCATGGAGCTCCTACTAGGCACTTAAATTTTATATCACTTCTTGTGTGTTTGTTTGGTTTTTTTTCTTTTTTTTTCTTGTTTTTGTTTTCTGTTTTTATTTTTTTTTTTTCCTATTTTTTTTCCGGATTTGTACCTTGATTGCCAGGTCTTCTTTGTTTTCTAGATATATTAGTATTTAGTTCTGGCTTATTTGTTTGAAATAATGACATGTACTTAAAATAAAGTAAGCATCATTTTCTCTTAAGCAAGAGAATCCTGTGTGAGACAGATGTACATGTAAGAATCCTGTGAGCTTAAATGTATTTTCCTCTTTTACCTTGTGTCCTACATTTCATATATATTCTGACACTGGCTTTTTACAGCTTTCTGAGGTTTTTTTAATTATTCTTTTTGGCATTTGAATAACCAGAATGATTGTTTAATTTCAGTTTGGAAGACGTCACATTGAAGACCTTTTTAATGATTTTCGAGATGGACGAAGACTCCTGGAGCTCCTGGAATGCCTTACAGGCCAAAAACTTGTATGTGCTTTGCAACATATTTATGTATATTGAAGTTGTTAATGTTGTGATAATTGTAGTAGGTGATATTCACAATTTTCTGACATTTGATGAGGACCTGTGGAAATTATTTTTAGGGGTCTGAATAGGTTTCAGTTTCATTTGAAATTGAGGAAACATTGTGACTGAGAGCTGTATTAGACAGTGACACTTTGCAAGGCCTATAATTGAAATGAAAATATTCTGCTTTATTGAATGCACTTACTAAGTGTGGCACCGAGAAACAAGACTGAGACAGGGTTCATTTAGATATCTGGATTTTAGCTGGAATAGAATTTAATGTGTAGAATTAGAATGGTTTTCTAATGTCATACATATGGTCTATCTTGTCTGATTGTACTTGTCTGAAAAGAGAGAACTGCTAACTCTTATTAACCTGGAAATTCTAGAGTGACACAGTCACACACATTTTTTAATGTCTTCTTTTTTGTTCCTGGTTGGAATTTGTAAGTACAACATCTACTCATAAGAAGGCTGGGAGATTGAGATTCAAAATCCAGAGATAATATACTTGTACATAAATATTAAACAAACTGATGCTTATCTGTTTAGTTGCCATAGCAATGTTCTTAAATTGTGCCATGCAGAAGACAACTAATCATGATAAAAAGAATCTGGAATGAGCTATTTTTATATGCATTTCAATGATTCCTTCACTGAAAATTACTTTCTAACTGTGGATCTAGTTTGTTTCACAACTGACTTTATTTCATGCTGGGAAGCTACATAAGCCCAGTGTATGTTAATATTCTATTCTCATAAAGTTATGAAATAGAAAGCTACAGGTGTAATATAAGATTTGAGTTACATATAGCGTACGCTACATTCTGATTATGGACACTCAAGTTTGGTTTATTTTCTTTGTAGGCAAAAGAAAAGGGCTCCACAAGAGTTCATGCTCTGAACAATGTCAACAAAGCAATCCATGTTTTGCAGAGAAATAATGTAAGTATTCAGCCAGACAGGCTCAGAACAGCCTGTAGACACAAAATAATTTTTAGGTGTTGAATCAAACACCTTGGTCTGTTGTATAAAAGTACTGGAGTCAAAGCAGCTTTATCAATGTGGATTGGATACTTTCTCATTCAGCATCAAGGTCAAATGTGTTTTAAGAAGTTTTAAATCCTCTTCCAGCGAATTTTGGCTAGTACATCTATAATGGATGCTGTCTGAAGACAGGTCAACCTGCATGATTTTATTCTCATGAATGGTGTTTAAAATAAATTTTTAAATTCAAGAATTCATCCATAGCTGGTTACAAGATGCTGCCTATCAAGATATTTACTCACAATCTCTGACAATTATAAAGCCTGAAAACCCAAGGCTTTTCCTACAATATTTATTTTAATACTTTGTCTCTCATGATTCAAAACACTAATCATATAAATATCACTCTCAATTCTGAGAAATTTGTAAATATTGATTTTTCAAGCCAATATCCTGTGAATCATTCTTGAGTAAATATTCTCATATTGTCTTCCTTATGCAGGCATTCTAATGGACCCATAATTTTAACAGACATTTCCTCTGGCCAACTAACTTAATCATAACTCTCCTCAAGAATAAATAAAAAAAAAATAACACTTGCTTAAACTTCACAGTAAGAGGTGACAAAACAAAGATAATGTATTCTGTGCTGTATATTATATTGGATTTCTTGATAGCTGCAGGAGGTCAGTAATGCTTGACTTCAAGTGCTGAATAAGGTTATTGATTTTATAAATCTAAGGTAATCCACCTAAAGCTTTGTACATAAATGAAAGTGACCCTATAAGATTGACATAAAGACCTACAGCTTGTTTTTTTCTTTTTCTTTAATGGAATTTGATATAAATAAATTGAAGAAAAAGTTTATAATTGTTCAAAATCTGCAACATTTGACATTATTGGGGAAAAAAAAATCACCAATACATTATTTCACACTATACAAGAAGGTTTTGATTGCATAACTAGTTACAAATAATCATAGAAAATTCTTTTTGAAGTATTCAGTGTCTATCTGATTCTGTCTATCTCACTTTCCAGAGCACAATAATAGTCCCTTTCAAATCTGGGAAGACAACAGAGAGTATTCCAGTTTTAGAAGATAGAAGAAGAAACATTATTTTAGAAAGTGAAATGGTCATTCAGTGCCCATTATGTTCATGCAATGAAAACATTGTAAACTATATAAAAATTGGTACAGTATATGTAAAGATATACTGTATCTTGTCAATATGAAGTCGAAACACCTGCCTCTGAAATAGCTTCCTTAAGCTTCAATAATTTGACAAATTATTTCTCTGGGACTTCAAGCATGCAAAATCAATGGTTCTAAAGTGAATTAAAGCCTGTGGCTAGTCTAGATTTTTCTGCTGATGTGTTCCATCTTTGCTCTAAGGTTCTGGGTGGTAACACTGAACAATGCTGCTGCTTCCAGTCAATCCATTTCACAGGCTTTTTGTTCCCAAAGAAAATGACAGTGTTGAAGGGGGAGCAGGGGGGATGTGAGGGGTGGGGGGTTGCCCCAGTATAGGCTTAGACCTCCCTGTGGCAAACTGGGCAATGTTCTCAGTAAAACAGATGTGGGCTCTGTGTGTTCAGGCTTGCACTTCCAAAAATGGGTTTGGTCTGTAGAATATGCAGGCACTGCCCTAATAAACATTGTAGGGTATCACTTGCTGCAAGGGACTCCATTTTAAATTTAGCATGTAAAGTCTAAGTTCCATTTGGGAAATGTTCCAAGACGTTGATGGTTAGAGTAGATAGCCAGTCTCATGTGCTTTTAGTACGAAATGTGGAATTCTTAAAGAAAAAAGCTCTTTAAGAGTTTTAATGTTCTTGATAAAATATCTAACTTGTGGTTTATAAAAATGACCTATACATATATGCAGTGAAAAAAAAAAAAAAAAAGAAAATAAATCATCTTGTTTTGAGGGTGCAAAACTTTAGTAAATTTGCAGATGTAACTTCAAATAACTTCAGAAGTGCACTAGAGACTGCAGAATGTAGTTTGTGGAGGAATGGAGCACTTTGTAATAAAAAACATCACTTCTGACCATGAAAAATTGCATCTACAAAACAGCAAGGATGCCAATTTTAGATTCATAATTCTATCCAAATGTGCAGGACAGCTTATAGTCTTCCATTTATAACCCTGAGTTGGGCTTCCTTATTCAGATAGTATAAAAAGTGGGGAAGGGTGAAGGATCATTTCCCATGTGCAGGAAGGAAAATTCCATGGTGGTAAATAATGATGTATTATGAAATTGCAAATGCATGATAAAATTATGGAAAACAACATTACTGGATGAACTGTTGTGGGAAAGACTTGCTTAGACCACAATCACTGCTTTATTTGTAGGCCAGAACACATCCTGGATATTTCTTTATACGTTATAGAATTCAATTAAGGAAAATTAAGTTCTATTTTAATTTAAATATATAATGTCTTGGGTTTGTAGTTTCTTACAGTGTCTAGATGTGTGTGTTAACATTCAGAAAATTATGTTATGTAAGGTAGAATAAAGCAGAATACAGTAGTTTTTCTGTCTGTGTGATTTGTAATTGTAGAAGCATCGTATAAAAATATTTGAGTTATTGTAACTATTTTATGTTTCACAACATGCTGTAACTGGAATAATAAGAACCCCAGATAACTGCTGTTTTTTTCCAGAACATTAATTGTGCCATTTATAAAATGTGAGTTGTATGTTTATGGAACAACAGAAACCAAATGGGACATTTACATTGGCCTATCCCTTCATCTCCTTCCAACCTCTTATGCTTGTTATTAATTTTTTTCAATTATTTTTTGTTTCTATAATAGGTTGATTTGGTAAATATAGGGAGCTCAGATATTGTGGATGGAAATCATAAGCTCACCCTTGGTTTGATCTGGAATATAATCCTCCACTGGCAGGTGAGTGGCTCTGCTCATTACTTCCTAAGAAATACTATTATTCCACTGATCTTTTCTCTATTATTATATGGAATAATATCCAGCAACAACCTACACATAGACAAAAATAAACATAGACAACACAATGTAGACAACACAATGTGCTAAATCATCAAATATTATGGCAGTCTGCTTACATGCCATGTAGGATACTGACAATATTAAGAAGACAAAATAGTTTTTACAGGATTAGCAGAAATTTTTTCAACTGTAATATCACAGTCAGATATTGCAAGATGATATATAAGAGTTATCCTAACAAAAAGGGATAGACGAAGCCAATATGGATTTCTTTTTAGTATCTTAGAAAGAGTGACTTCTCTATTTTAATGAAATAATCAAATCTGTTTCTTTTTGCTGCTGACCCATCCTGCCAAAAATTATTTTTAGAACACTAAAAAGCTGCTAGACTGCCTATTTATTGAAGCAGATGTGGCTCATTTAGCTTCCTTTCTCTTTGGAGAAATATGAAATGGATCTCATAAAAACCAGTATGGTAGATGAGGACACTTAACTAAAAAAAATTCTGAAATTGCAGTAAAATCAAAACTCAGAAAGATCTAGATGCTCTGAATCCATATGTTTGTATGAATCTGGGCTGAGTCTCTCCATTAGTGTTGACTGTGTTCCCCAAGCAATAACCCACAAGTTTTTCATAGAATAACAAGAAAAGGTGGTTAGAAACAAAACTTAAAAGACTTTAAAACTGAAACACTCTTCTCAAAAATCAGATGTGTCATTCATCCAAGTAGGGAACATTTTTATTCTAATTTTACAGGACAATAGCAACAGAGAAAAGCTGCAGATAGTTAACTCACTTCTTCCTTTGTCTCCTATTTCAATATTCCTAGTTTAATTGCATAAAATTGTTCTAAATTACTTATTAAGAGCAGATGGGATATGATACCTAGCTATACAACTTTTATCAATAATACTTTAATCACTGTTTTAATTTGAATAAATTATGGACTGAGATGACTAATCATGTTAAAATCAATAATTAATAATAAAAATATTAATTTCTTCATATTTTATTCTGAAGCAAAGTGTTAAAGGTGTGCTTTAGTATTAGCTGTATGAAATTAACTAATTTCTTTTCAAGCATTCCCACCATTCTGTACTTGCACAGACACACAGAAGACACAGGTTCTGGTGTAGCCTGATGAGGTTTTTGACAGCAGCTGTGTCAAAATCAAAACCCTTTTGATTGCAGTGCAAAAGTGATTCATTTCAAGCTTCATCTTGAGCCTGCTGATAACTGTGATGGCAGCTGTGATGGTACCCATGGCTTCAGCTTCAGCTACCCGTGGATGAAAGGTCCAAGGATTGTATTTACACAGCAGTGATTAAAAGTGTGACTCTTTGTCAGCATAGTCATAATTCAGTCCAAGTTTAGTCTATACTTGGAATTCTGTGGTGCTTTAACGATCTAGAAATAAAACAACACACTTCTGAGGCAATATTAGTAGAGGAGGTAATTCAAAAACAGGTTTTTAACTGGAGCCCTCAGCAGCAAGTATAGAAAAATGCCCACCCCACATAGAGCAAATAGAGTTTTATAAGTTAAGCAAATTAGCATACTTGACAAGCATTCCCAATTAGAAGCACAGGTAATGAGGTAATTCCCCCTCTTGGTTCCACCCTTTTCCAGAAGCCCCTCCTTTAGATACTAACTATACTTTGTTTATGAGAAAGTGTCTCAAGATGCTGTTTTAACCTTGGTTCCCAGATTATGACTGGGGCCTTTAGGAATGTATTTTATCTTTCTGTCTAATGGAGTAGGTGAAAAGCTAGCTACAAATCTCGGTAGTTTTACAGGAATAGGCTAAAGAACTACAAATATATGAGAATATGTAGAAGAAAAAAGGCAAAAATCAGTTTGGCATCACTGTGTTTGATTTTTTTCTTGTCATGAAGTACTGAAAATGACCTGCACCTTCTGGACTTCTCTTTTTATTTAAATTTCTGTAAATAAGATTCTAATTTGTCTAGAATTCAATTTTAGGGTATTTTCTAAAGAGTAGCTAAAACCTGATTGGCAACAAGAAGCCATTATTAAATAATAATCCTGTTGTTGTTGCTTAATGATGAGTAATTAAAAAAAAAAAAAAAGGCAGATTTATATTTTGGATTTTCTCCTTAAAAAAAACCAAAACACTCAGGACCCGATAATTTGCTGCCTATTTCCCTCAAAGTATTGGAAGAGTTCAAAGTAAATTTGCTTATTTACAGCTCTGTGGAGAAAGTCTGTTCTTTTCCAGACTTTGTCTCAAATTTTGAAGCTCATTGCATTATCTAGAATATGTTTGTGATTGTTCTGCCCTGTTTATAGGTAGGTATGATTTTAAATACTGACAGAACTTATGGTGACACAAAGCTGGAAATTTCTTAAGAAATTCTTCTTCTGGTTGGTTTGCCTATCAACACACAGATCAACAGTCACAGATTGTCCCTGGCAAGAAGCAGCTGGAAACACAATAAGTTGTTCATACAAAGTCAGGGCCACCAAACTTACCTGCCACTTGTCTCAGCTTGGTAAAATACCAAGACTACTATATTTGTTTGTAGTCTGTGGAAGGCCTAAAGACAAATAAATAGGAATACACAGTCTATTTGATTTAGTGCATGCTTGTGTTGTTTGTATTTGTCAGTGCAGTCCTGCTTTTGTAGACCCTGAGAAGAGTCACTTAGAGGAAATTCATCTGTCTACATCTAAAACAAAAAATAACATGAAAAGACATGAGATTATTGTTTGTGTGAACACTTGTGTTGTTGTAGATGAACAGGCAAGAAGCTTTTCCAGTTTCATGTCCTGCAGCCAGGACCACATAAGGGCACAACTGTACTTATGACAACATGATGGTCTCACAAAAAATTTAATCTCTTTGTATAAATTTTTAGAATTTTAGGAAAGAGATGGTAGAAGAAAGGTGCTTGAAAGGAATGATGCCAGTACCAATCCATGGATATCAGCACTCCCATTGAGGAGAGGCGGTGGTAGAGGTGGTAGAGGCAGTGCAGCAGACAGGATTTGATGCATTGTTGCCACTCTCATCTCTGTGCAGTGGAAATATCATGGCTTTCTGTATCCCCTGTGGTGATTGTGTTCTTTCTTATCTAGCCTGATTTTTTCAGATTATTATTAAAAGTTTCCCTGAAATTGAACCATTGTTCTGAGTTGAGCACCTGCTGCCAAAGCTCTTTATGGTACTGAATCCATCAGACTCTATTTCCTTGAAGCTGCTGCCCTCTTTCTCACAGCTCTGTGATCCCAGCCTCACTGCATGTAATGTTACATGCAAATGTAATGTTACAGCATTAACATTTGAGTAAAAACAGAGGAAAACTATTAATTTGTGAACTGTTATGTTTGATAAACTCCCTTAAGAGTGGAAGAACATTCTATATGGCAGTGTGTAAATTGTTTTGTTATATTTTTAGGAGTGAACTTATTTTCATGTAAAGCATGAAAGAAAATCCCTAGCAAAAATATTTGGCCCAAATCTTGACTTTCTCTGGGAAAAATCATAAAATAATAGATCTATACATAAGGAAAATATTTCAGAGGGGAGCATTTCAACAGCCTGACAGCCTCATTTGGAGACTTACTAAAAGCATCAGGGTTATTGTGCACATCAGTATTTTAATATGAATTACCATTTTAATTCTGATTTTTGGTTATGGAAATGAAACACTTCTGTCAATCCACTTTGAATCAATAAACAAAGAATATTCTTTACTTTGATAGGTGTCTTGAATATCTATGAAAATGTCCTTAAAAGTGTTCTATCAAATGTACTTTGTAAGAGTTTAGTGGTTCTAGCTATAAAAATGTAATCTATGCAGTCAGAATACTTGAAATCTAGCAAGTAAAAAATGCTAAGTGATTCTGTCAGGGAGATGTAAGGTTTCTTTTTTATTAAGAAAAATGAAAAATTCTTGCTTTGAGAAGTTTTCTTTTCAGATTATCTCTTCCCTCCCTCTTTTTTAGGGTCTGGCATACTGAAGCCAAGTGCCAGTCTTATAAAATGTTACATGCCTGAGTGTTTGGTTCAGGTGAAGGAGATGTAGTGTGAGCCTGAGATCATGCTGTGATCCTTGTCATCTTACACACACAGCAACACATGGCCCTACAGTGGGAAGATCAAAGGTCCATTGCTGCTGTGAGCCAGGGCTGGCTGTGCTGCTTTTGGCCACTGTCTTCATGTGGTGACAAGAATAGCAGTGCTCTCATTCTGTCCACAGCTTTCCTTTTGGCAGCCTGGCATTTCAGAAGCCATTTTGGTGGTGTCTGTATTGTCCTCTCCCCCCGCTTCTATCAAAATTTCATCTTTTCCTATTGCCATAGCATATGTCCATTCCCCAGGAAGAGCAAGTATATCTGCTCTCTGGAAGTCAGTTTCCTACACCTGAAAGCTTCATGTCCTGCCAGGATACACTGCATTAGAAAGGAGAGGTAAAAAAGAAATGAGTAGCAGAGGTCAACTCATCACCTGACAGCATGAAGCACTTTGAAATAGCTGCAGTATTTGAGCCTGGATGCTGAGTGAGTTTGTCTGAAAGCTCTTCAGGCTGACATGAGCACATCTCTGTGTGCCACTTTTCCAGCAGTACATCTTAACCAAGAAGCCTTCAAAAAAAGCTTCCTTTTACCAAAATATCAGCCAGCACTCTTGTGCTCAGGCACTGATCCTGCTTCAGGACCCAGCCATCCTGCAGACACTGTGGGGCTGTGCTGCAGGGTGTGGCATGGTGCTGCCAGGGTGCCAGGTGGGGTGGGATGGAAATGCCCCTCAGGACACTCAGGTGGACAAGGTGGCTCCAACTGTAGAATTGGAGTTATCCAGCAATTCTCACTGAAGAGGAAGGGGCCTCAGCATTCAGGATGAGGTCAGACCCTTTTACTCCATTATTTTAAATGTCTGACTTTAACTAGGAGGCAACAAAAAAATCATAAATTTAACAGTCTTCACTGTTGCAAAGAAATGCAAGAAAATAGAGCAAAACTTTATCTATTGTAAGCCTATTTAACTCAGCAAGGTGAGATTGAAACTGTTTTGTATTCATTTGCAGAAAAGTAAAAATAAATCTGGCTTTGGATTTATTACCTGGATTCTTCTGAATAATTGCCTTCCTTGTGGCCCATATTTTTACCAATTTTGTATCATTATCTCTGTTCATAGACATAGATCCTTTCTCTTTTATAGAACCTCAAACACACAATCAATTCTGTGTTATGAACTCTTCTATTTCTAAATATGGTGTTCCTGTGTTCATTCAGCTATACTTTAATGTGTTGCATTGTTCACAAGTTAGAGTTTGCTTATAATATTCAGAAAAATCTGCATTTGTAAATATAAGCATATGATAAAAAACAAAATAAACAATGAAATCTTAGCTTGGTCAAATCTCCTTAACTCCTAGTCTTTCTTATTGCTTATGTTTGGTGCAAGAGATGTTGATTGCATCTCTTTAGAAAACTAAGTTTTCTTCTTTTTTAGCATCGAGATTAGTGAAAAAAAAACAAAGATTCTGTATTTTTATAGTAGTGTAGGTGCCTGGAAATACAGAGGCCAAATCTCAGCTTCTTGCTACATTATGTAAATCAACTTTGGCATCTCTCAAAAGCAAAGACATTAAAAAATGTCAAGAAATGCAAAACACCCACTCAGACATATGAAGCAGAAATAAAGAGTATATTTCCTAATATTATTACACTTCATCTTCTGTCTCCTGATGTAAAAATGGAGACAACTATGAAAACTTCTTATCTGACAGAATTTATATTAATTTTCATTGGTGCAAATTAAAATCTAAGACTGAAGTCAAGAACATATCCCATGAAATTTAGAGGATAAATTTCTGCTTCCATCTTAGTATGTAATAACATATAAAGTAAAGTTTACACCTAAGTCTCAAAAGGAAAATTAAGGGCACTGATACTCTTTGGTCAATATGCATCTGAGATGCAAACTAAGATGTTACTTCAGTAATTCATATCTTCAAAAAATCGAATGATTGAATTAATTACTGTGAAACTAGTGAGCAATTTACCGTAGCCAACAATAAAAGGTTATCTCTGTTTTTTCTACAATGTCACAGTAATAAATTGTGATTGTTTTTGTTGACTGTTCTTTCAGATTACAGCTTCTGCATATTAGCTTACAATTTTTACAGTTTCAAAGTGGTCCACACTTTATCACAAAGTAGATTCTGCCATGAATGTTGTTCTTTGACTGACTGATACTGGGAGCAGAGCAATTCAAGGGGAAAATGATAATGAAATGCAATATTCCCTAAGTGAATAAGCAGCAATAAGCCACTTTATAGTTAAATTATTTCTTAGGGAATAATTTAAAAGAGCTGCTATTCTAAAAGATATATGGGGAAAGAAATGATTTAAAAGGTGCTACTTTAAAGGAAAATAATTCTTAATAGAAGGTTTATGTGCTCTTTTACTAGTAAAGAAATTGATAGGAGATAAAAAATCTAGTGCATTATGTCAAACTTCAGGATAATATTTATAAAACCCTTTAGGCTTTTTGTAAAATAATAACTGCAGATTGGTAAATTCTCTTTAGTGAAAAAGGAATATTAACTTCATTAAAATAATAAAATTGAAACATATGCAATACTCTTTTAATGCATGCAATGAAATTGACTTTTCATCCAAGTGCATGTATGCAAATAAAGTTTGGACCTTTAAGACAAAAACATTATCTACTGTGCACTGAAAAAAATTATTTTGCCTCAGTACTATTTCAACTCTGTCAATGAGAGAAGAATGCTATTCATTATTTTATCAACATTTGCTGTAATGTATCATATTAACTGAGGATGTATTTCCATATCAAAGAAAACCACAAGGAGAAATACTTAGTTTGAAAGAACTCTGTTTCCACAAGTGATGCTAACAAATGTGCCTTTTCTGTCCCTTCTTCACCTGTGGCACAGGGATGAATGAGTTCATGCATGTCAGTAGCTGTTATCTTTAAGCATTCAGAATTGATTGCTGTCATTACATTGAGAAAACAAGTATGTTCTTTAATTACTTATGAGTTTTTCTATAAGGCTGAAATATATTTTAACTGAAGGTTTTTCATTTCAAGAAAATAAATAGCTTTTAATAAGTTCAATCATTTATCAAATTCTGTCTTTTATTGCAGGTCAAAGATGTAATGAAAAACATCATGGCTGGGCTGCAGCAGACAAACAGTGAGATGATTCTGCTGAGCTGGGTCCGTCAATCGACTCGCAATTACCCACAGGTCAACGTTACCAATTTCACCACTAGCTGGTCTGATGGATTGGCTTTCAATGCTCTCCTCCACAGCCACAGGTAGGAAAAGCAGCTTTTCACTGTTTCAGTGAGCCTGTGACAGATGGCTGTGCAGGGCTTGAGGACAGTCTGTCTGTTATGTGGGGGTTTAGCTGCTTCCTCTGTGGGTGTTTCAGCATTCTTTTAAATGACTGACTGTTTGTTTTGACCTGGGTGCTGCATTTTGTGTCATACTAAATCCTGTCATGGAGGGAGGGCATTTCACAGCACAGCCAAATATACACAGCTCAGATCCTTTTCTGGAATTTCAGTCTGTATACCAAGAAGATAGTCTCAAGGAGTACAGGCTTGGAAACTTTTGAGAAGAGCAAGGAGTAGATCCAAAACTCAGCCTTTGAGGTTGTCCCATAGGGAGAAGGAGATTTTCCTGTGGGTACTTAGAGGGGGAAAATGTGGTGTTTGTTGAAAGCCTCTCATAGCTGTTGAACTGAAAGTATGGATTTGCCTCACAAGGGCACAGCTGGAGAAGGCAGCCTTTGTTTTCAAAACCTTTCATGTTATTCCACCAGCTGATTTGAGTTTTTAGCCTCTCTCAGAAGTTGCCTTCTTCTAGTCTATGCTGTATAAAACTCTGCCTCCAGAGATTCAGAGTTCTTTGGGGGTTTTGTGTACGAGGCATAAGGAAGATGTGCAAGATAGATGTCAATCTCTCCAAAAGACCCAGTTCTTGCCACTGCTGCTTCTAAAGCAGGCTTGCTTTTCCCAACATGATAAACCTCCCAACCTCTTTCTCCTACTACTGATGCCTTAGGTCTATACTTCTCTCCTTAAGGGGACTATCCTGCAAGGCCCCTGATTGCTCAAGTTATTAGGCAGTTATTAGTAGTAAACCACTACCTTCTAACTCGGTAGTGGTTTAAACACCATTCAGAAATTAAACTCCAAATAAGCCACTCCCTTCCCTCTGCCCCCTCTGGCAAGGGAGGAACAAAAGCAGACTTTGGGTTGGGATCACAATTTATTGAAAGCAAACAGCAATGGGATAAGAAATCCACAGCAGAAATAGCAATAATGATAACAAAAAGTATACAGAAAGAGAGGGTTTGTTTTTCACACAAAAAGATGGTCACCCACTTGACTTAGTTCACCGTGGCAGCCGGGACAAGAAGAAGATGACAGACACTCGCTGCAGGTCACATACATGTGGCTTCCCCAGACAAAAACAGGATGATTGTTTCCACATGCTGCTCCACATGGCAGCTGGGAACAAAGGCAAGATAGTGAGGAGGGCTCTGAAATCTCAAGACAATGGGAAACACTGACAAACAATCCCACCGTTTGGGAATTACCCTAGAACAGGTTTCAGAAACACCAACTGCATTCCATGCAGGGAGCCACAACTGTACTTCTTCCATAAAAAAAGTAAAATTCCATAAAATTTCCATACCATTCTAACCTCTCTTTGGATGTGAATATAACTTCTCAATTTCCTCTGATTTTACCCCCAGTCATCTTTCCACAACATCTTTCCACCTAGAAACAATATCAGACTGTCTGTTCCCTGATTAGGGTATCTGATACTCAGATATTCAGATTGCATCCTTTGCAGGACTATGTAATATCTGGTGTCTGAAATCAGTAATCAGAAATTCCTTTTTGTCCTTCTCTGTAGGAATAGCTTCATAAGCCTGAACAGAGGAATTTATTCAGGATCAGTCCCTGTCTGGGGAGTGCAGTTGCCAGTAAACCAGACTGGGATTGTCTAGACAAATTTCTGTGTCCTATGTCAGATTTTATGCACTGCTGTGTTCAGTTCAGTGCAAAGTTCACCAGATGAACATTCATTTCCTGCTTACTGGAATTTATGCGCTTTATTCAGGTTTTGTAATTCAGGGCTGCAAAACTTAAGCCTGCTTTTTCTCTTCTTCTGTCTGCTGCCATAAATCTTGCATAGCTTTCTGCACAGTGAGCCTATTTTCAATAGAAGTGAAGAATTACTCCACAGAAGTCTTGTCTCTTGCCCAGTAGTTACTGCACTTGTCTGGGAAATGGCAAGTATTCAGTCAGATTCCCGGAGGCAAGTCTCCAAGACACACCAGTCATCTTCTCTGGACTTAAATCACTAAGTTCTCTGCAAGAGTTTCATTTCCTCATTTCCTCCAAAGCCCTGATGCAGTAATTTTTAAGATGAACCAATGATGTTTGATTTTTGTTGACTTTGCATTTCATGTTTAGTGTGTGGGAACACTGAATTGTCTTTCAAATTCCAGATGGAATCAATTAAATAGGCACATTAGGACATTCAGTGATTGGGAGCTCCTTACTGTATCCCATAAAAATTAAAAAAACAACCCTTCTCTAAGGAGCCTAATTCAATCACTCTAAGATGCAGGGACATTAGAGACTTGGGTGTCAGAGTGTCTTAGATTTAGTGCCTAAAAAAGAGTTTTAATATACACTGAAGAAAAGTTGTCCAAGAGTGATTTACATGAATTCTCAGAGAAACCTGGTGTCTCATACATCCTATGCTTTATAAATATTTTGTGATTTACTTACATAGAATGATAAACACTGATGACAAACACCTCTAAATTTAGCTCCTCTGTTTCCCCTGTTCAATTTTTTCAGTTTGTATTTTTTTTCCAGAATTCCCTATTTCTCCAGTTATCCTGTTCCACTTCTTTCTTGTCTATTTTCTTGTTCTCCATAAAGTTTTGTCCAGATGCTCTCTTCTTTTTTTCCCTTTCATCCTGTGACTTTATTCTTCTGCATTGGTAAGAATGAAAGCAGAGTTAGTCATAAGAGAGGATAACTGTAGTTTGAAAATCAGGTATGATATTTAACTCATATAGTGAACCTGGTGCCTGGTGTGTGCACTTTTTCCCAATTTTAGCTCTATTCCTAGACTTCTATAAAAACGAAACCAAGAACAAACCAAAAAACCTCCAAAACCCAACAGAAAACCCCAAACACCAAAAATCTCTCCAACACTGAAAGAGTGATGCTACCCAAAGTTTTTTCCATATATTTAGGCTTTCTTAAATTTATGGTAGATTTTGTGCTAGCATCAAAGCTATTTATTTTTCAAAGCAATCCCTTTCCTTTATGGGTGGTGATATTTTCATTTCTCTTATATAACCTTTTCCATTATGAACAGGTGGCTTTTTGTTTTGGTTTGCAGTTGTTTTTTGGTTTTTTTTTTTAAAGACGTTCAGACAGTAATATGAAATCTGCATCTGGATGAATTTTCTAAGTACATCCTTAAGGGGATTGAGATAAAGTAAGAGACTATCATGAAGCACTGACTTCCCACTGCTCTCACAGTATGCTGTGGGAGCAGTGGGAAGCTTTATTTCTCATAGTCTTCTATCCCATCAATCCCTAGCTTTCAGCTTTCTATTTTGATTGGATCAGATTTTTCTAATGCTCTTTCTCTGTCATTTTATTAAGGGGTTACTAGGTTGATTTTTCCATCTCTGTAATCAGCATGTCTCCATGGACACTTAGGCTCTTTAGCAATTGCTTTCAATACTGAGTGCAAGAAGCAGTGGAACACAGGTCACCTGGCAGATCTTCAAGGGGACATTAGTGAGCCCAGAGGGTGAATTTTCAGGATATAAGCTTGGCACATGATCTCTTGAATGGTATGTTCTGCAGTGAACTGAAAAAACAAGGCAGCAGCTGTGGAGTGGTACCATCACCCTAGGAATATATAGAAACTAAAATATTTTGCTGATGAAGAGAGGTCAGTCCTTCTGCGGTTGAAACTCTCCCTTCTTCAGGCTCCAACTCACAAAGACCTTTCCTCTTTTACTTCTTCAAATCTTTTTCCTCCAGGTGGATATCAGAAAGAGCTTTACCTCTTTCCAAATTTTTGGGGCTCTTTTTCTTTTCTTCCCTGGTCCTGTAATCAGGATTTTGAAGAGGGAACAGGTGGCATTCATTATCTTCCTCCTTGCTTCTTTAAAATGCTAGAACTTAGGCCAGGTGACTGCTTTACAAATGAGCACTTCACTGCAGCTGTTTCTGCTTCAGGGTGCTAGAGTGAGAAGGGAAAGAAAATGACAACAGAAAGAGGTCCTGGACAGAAGCAAAACAATTTTTTTCTTCAATAGTTTACAGGAAAAGTAAAAGCAATGGGATGAAGAGTTATGAAAAGAAAAAATTTAGTAAATCACTAGGTTATGTGTCAGTTACTCTCTCCTGACCTTTTTCAACTTTGAGAGTTCTGAAGACATATGCAAGATATTCTTGTATAAAAAAGTAAAGCAACAAACACACAACTTTTCTCTTGAAATGGAGATGATAAATTTTATGGTCGAAGTACAACTATTTTCTGTCTACAGTAGTGGAAAACTGTGGCTTGTCTTATCCGTGACTTTAATTTCTGTATAGAGCTGTCAGGATTTTTTTGTCCACAATATACTCCAGATTAAATTTTCTCACTCTGACTGAATTAGTCCTTTTGTACATTATGTAACTGGGGGTCAGAGGGGATGTAGGGAATCTCCTTTTTACTTCACTTTTCTTAGAAATATGTTTTGAAAAAAATCAGGTTTTTTTCCCCCCCCCCCCTTTTTTTTTTTTTTGTTAGTTTTTCTTTTTGTTCTGTTTTGTTTTTGTTGTTTGTTTTTTTCTGCTTGTGATAGGAAAGAAGTGTTGGTACAAAAATTACCTTAAGTTAAATAGAAATTTTGATTTTTACCATGTAAACTTCTTTATTGAAGCTCTCAAACGTTTCAATTTTGGCTCTCCATGTTCTTGTCATAAACTTATACAAGACCAGTGCTGTTTGAGCTGATCAGTGAATGGCTAGATAAAGTTCAGCATGTTCTACTTAATTCTGACTTCTTTGAAAATGTGTCTGGTTTTATTGTTCAGGAAGAGGAGTGAGAAATACTAGTTATTTTTTCGTGGATTTGCTCCCTTTCAGGCAAGACCTAAGCTGCAGATATGAGAATAAATTCCATCTCCCTTGGTGTTATTTGAACAATATGGAGAGAACAAATGAAGGCAGAGAATCAGTATTCCATTTCATTTCTTTCCTTTACTATTTCCTACCTTCTCAATCCTGTATTTAAAACTCCATAGAAAGCTAATAAGAGTTGTAATTTAAAAATCAGTTCCAGTGCTGTTTTGGGGATTTTCCAAAGCTATTTTCCACTTACCACAATTATTAATCTTCTAGCTATAATATTTCCCACAATCACACTTGGCAGTATTGCCACATAAATACACCCAGTGAAACATCCTGACACATAGCACTGAGAAGCTGCTCCTTCAAGCTGACATTATGGCACTGTTATTCCAGTGATAGAGGTACTGAAATGTGTATAGCAACATAATCTTTCAACAAAGTGAAAATCTGTAAAGTTAAATTGCTTTTGGAGTAGAGAGAGCTTTCTGAATTTATTTTTATTTTAATTAAATTGGTGTTTATCAGAACTGAGTTGCAGTAGGTGGCCATATACTTGTAAGTTGTTTTGGAATCTGTGCTGTCTGCTTTATGTACAATACTAAGAAAATTGGTAAGAAAGCTGACAGTGACATACTAAAACTTACTAATTTGCTTCTGGCTGCGTTTCAGAGGGTTCAAATTTTTGCCATCTGTAATGAGTGGAGAGAGATGCTGCATATCCTCTACACAGGCAGCATGCAAATTCAACCCAGGTGTTAAGACGTGATGTTGTTTGAAACTCTTGTGCATGCTGGAGTGTTTGGTTTTTAAAAGAACAAAAAAAGCCAAACAAAACCCACAAAAACAAACTAACAAAAACTCTGTGTGTCTTATATTGAGAGTCCTACCTCTTCAGATGATGTCATATTTCGATGTAATAATTTTAGACTATCTTGGTAGGTTAAATACCCTCCTGGATTATACAACTGAAAAGTTGGATGAAAGTGACTATCTAAGATATCATTAATGATGACAGAGATTTTTCTCAGAAGGGGTAAGGCAATATTGTGGCATTCCTCAAGGAGCAATTTTAAATATTCATTTTCTTGCCCAGTGGAGTCCTGACTGATTAAAAGTATGTTCCCATATATAAAATATTGTATTACCAAACAAGAAATTATTATGTGAAGATAATGTGCTGCTCTCAGAATTACAGGTGTGCTTAGAACTTTTAGCCCAATTGAAAGAGAAAAACAAAAAGGAAAAAAGAAAAAAATCAGGAGGAGGTAGTCCCTTGGATACACTTCTTTCCTCTCCTTGTGCTAAAGGTTTTTCTTACCAAATAATGTTTTTACACTCTAGTCTGTGTTGTATGTATGTAACACATTCTTGCCAAGCTTTTTAAGACAGTCATAATAGACAGCTTTGTCTATTACTAGTGTTCTCTTAGCTAAATTTGCTGTATGAGCTTGTGCATCCTATGCCTAGTGTTAAGTTTGGAGAGAATAAGGATTTGAGTAATATCTGTGTGCTTGCAGAATAAGGTGTAGGGGTGTGGTGGCTTGACCACAGCCAGCAGCTGAGCACTCAACAGCTACTTGCTTGCTTCACCCCCTGTTCCCCCAGGACAGGGAAGAGAATAGGAAAAATGAAAGCTAGAAAACTCTTGAGTCAAAATTGAGACGTTTTTAATACATGGAGGTAAGAAGAATATAAAAACAGGTGATGCAAAGGCAGCAACTGATACCCAGCCACTCTTCATGAGACACCTTCCCAGACAAGCACCCCCCAACTTCATTCCCTTCCTTTACCCAGGTATTTATGGCTGAGCAAGTTATGTGGCATGGGGTATTCCTTTTATTAGTTTGGGTCACCTGTCCTGGTGATGTCCCCTCCCAGTTTCTTGCCCATCTGACCCCCACTGGTTTGGGGAAGGTAGAGTGAAGGGAAAAAGAGAAGATCTTGGGTTTGTGTAAGCAGCCTTTGGTAATACCTGGTTTGCTGTGAACATTATTTACTGGTAAATTGAAAACACAACATCATGTAGACTGCTATGAACAATGCTAACTCCATCCCCAGGTAAAGGAGAATGGCAAAAAATACTTTTCACTAGTTATGTACACATAGTCTGTGTTTTGCATTCCTGTGTTTTAGTACACAAAGCAGTCTATGGGATCATAGACTTAATCCATCCATGGGTAAACCCAGAGATTACTACCTAAGTTTCCTCTCCCTTCTCCACCCTGTCCCCAGCCAGATTTAATATTAAATTAAAATTAATTAGTATTTTGGAGTTGTTCTGCATGTGGGATGGATAAAACTCTATTATTTAAGCATCTATGAAGAGAGAAGCAAAAATACTTGGAATAACTTAGTTGTTACTATGTAAATCAGTCCCCTCAGAAAAAATTAGCAAAGGTACATAACTAGAGAATAACTACTAGGTAAATTTTTCTACTAAATAACTACTTTCTAAATTTTTCTAATCCTTCTACTAGGAGTATTTTTCTTTACTCTCTTGACATCATTACAATATGATGTAGTGAACATTTTTCTATTTATTATAACTCAGGATACTATTTAAAATTAACTACTAAAATTAATAAAAATGTGAGTAAATCTGTCATTAATTGCAAAATTTAAATTGTTTAAATAATGTGCTTGATTTATCAGTAGTTGAAATTAAACATTTAAATGTCCCCTGATTTAGAGCACTGTATTGAAGTAACAAATAGCATGGTTGTTTTTCTTCATATTACATGCACAGTAATCACAGGGTATTTGATTAAACTTTATTTCTCCAGAGTGCCTGATAACAAATTCTGATTTCCTAATGGATAACTCTTAGATGAAAAGCCAAAGATTGTGCTGTACTAATATTATTTATACTGCAAATAGTGCAGCTGCTAATATGAGGTCCCAGACTGCATCTGAGCTATAATTCAGTTTTGGTCATTCTGTCTTTTCCTGTAAGAGCATGTAAATTGTGACTTGGCAATGTTAGGGTAAGAGTTGACCTCTATGTTCTTGCAGGTGTCTCCCAACCCAAATGTTTCTAGGACTTTATGAATTTTTTAACCTGTTGGCTGATTTTAATCTGTAGCAACAGTGAGCTGGTAGTCTCAGAAGCAATTGCACTCTTAGAAATATTAATTGAAGTGAATGACTGGTAGCTGGGAAGAGGAAGAAGGCCCCTGGATGGCCTCAGCAGTTCTGTCCTGCTTGTCCTGCCACATTCCAGTCCCAATTGCATGGCCACAGCACCTGATCTTTCCCACTCAAGCACTATTTGGGAGTGGAATGAAGGAGCCAATGTGCTGTGGGTATTTTGGGCAGTGAGGTGAGTCCAGTGCTGTGGGGGAGAGCAGCAGTTCAGGGATGAGAGGTTGTAGGTTGTTACAGGGATGTGGTGGAGAATAATAAATATGGACAATGTGATTGTGGTGGACATGGATGAGAATAGAATGCAACGCCTTTAGAAACTGAGCTTCATTAGTCCCAGGGCCAATTAATATGATCTTTCATTATGAGAATAAAAAAGTTGATGCTGATGCTTAGTTTTAGAAATACATGAGTAAATGTAAGTCTGAAAAAATAAGAAACTTATTCTTCCTCGTATTTTTGCTTTAGACCAGACCTATTTGATTGGAATGCTGTTGCTTCTCAGCAGTCACCTGTACAACGATTAGACCATGCATTCACCATAGCCAGGCAACACCTGGGAATAGAGAAACTCCTTGATCCTGAAGGTTGGTGGAAATTATGTTGTTTGGTGTTAGTTTTTTTTTCTTTAAGTGGAAAAACAGTTTTGCTATGCATTTGATGAGAAATTAATTTGATTTTTTTTTTTTTTTGTTTCGGCACAAGAATTTAATATTTTGTGAAATAAATTATAAATTGAAGCAAAATCCTTTAATTTTAGTGCTATCTTTGTGCTCTATTGAAATAGCATAAAGCTAACCTATATATATGTGCTCTAATGCAATTTTCTTTGGCTTTGGGACCAGAGTTTTAATGTGCATGCACTGAATTGGATCTCAGAAAACTGTTGATTTCTGTTTTGGAGTTTTAGAGCATCTGCAGCTTTTACATCTTTTGGAAAGATCTTGAGTTCAAATTACCTTTTAATGTAAATCCAAAACATGTATTCAAACTCTAGATACTCATATTTTTAAAGGTGACTTAGATTTCTCTTTATATTGCAATTTCATTAGGATGACATATCGCTGTCATTTAATCTTAGCTGTAATAGGATTACCTATTTTACCTTGACTATATTTTATACATCCTTAAGCAGTCATGTTTGAAGAGTTCCTTGTTTTGCACATGTTCACTTGAATTTCGTACATTTCTATGAATTCTCTGACACAGTTTCAGCTGTGCTGACAGACTAGTAATTTTTCCTCACAGGATATTCCTAAAATATTCTTTACTCCAAGGCCATTGGAACAACTATTGTGTTATATATATATACACAAAGATAAATATATATATGTGTATATATATATAAAGCTCACCTGTGTCCATGCAGTTAGCTGATTATCACTTTTTTCCTCATCCTGTGATATCTTTACTGCATTTTCATGAAATTTCCTATTAAGCCACTTATAAATGAACTTTTCTATATGTTTGTGATGTTCTCAGTGACTCACTCATGGTGAGTTTTTCACAGTGAGAACTAGTATTTAACAGAAGGCAAAAATTAATTTAAAGATAGAATTGAGTCTCTTAATGTTTAAATATAGTTGGACATGTCTCAATTGTTGGCTAATAACCTTGTAACCCATGTATTTCTCTAGGAAAAATGTTGAACATATATGTAGTTGAATGGCACAGCATTTCTTGCCTAGTACATGCTTTAATTTCTAGAACTCAGTTTTGGCGAACCACTGGAGGAAGAAGAGGTTTTCTACTTGCTAAAGCATAGGATTGAGCTTGTAAACTCTGAATGAGATTGGAGTTGAAAACTGAGTTGTGCAACTGAATTGATGCAGTCAGTGTTTTCTGTAATTGGTTAAACTTTCTTCTTAAAATAGATTAGTGAATAAGTTATTTTCTCTATGCAAGAGTCACTTCTGATTAGATGTTTTATTCTGGTTTTGGCAAAGATACTTGCAGTTGTTTAGCCAACAACTGAAAAACTCTTAAACATTGGTGGTTTTCCAAATGTCTGCTGTAATTATTTGCTATTCAGTGTTGTAATTTACAGTGCTAGCCACCTATTTCTTTTTTCCCCTCTGTAAACATTTCCAAAGGAAAAGTACATTTTATACCTATTTGAAAAGATGAATATGAGCAACTATAACTGTTTTGTTTGTGATATAAAATTTATTTGTAGTTTAAAACCCAGAGTTTTTGTTAAGCATTCAAAGGAGAAATGCAGATAGAAGGTTCTAGAATATTCTTTCTGTAGTTTTACATTGAGTATTTATCAAGTCTCCTAATTAGGTACTCAAGTATCTCCTAACACCATGTTGTATAACAACACTCTCTTCTCTGGCTGCAAAGTGCTAAAAGGGAGTATGCAGTGGTGAAACGTTATTTTCATATAATTTATTATTTGTCAAAACAGCACGTGTAATTTGTGAACAATTTAAAATTTGTTTTTTTCATTAAATGTCTTGTGTCTCCATTTTGAAAATATTAAGTAGAAAGGAAGCCACTATACAGTTAAAATTTCTACAACCAAAGTAGTAGTCAGAAAAGGTTTGGGGTTATTTGTGTTCTGAAATTACTGATGATTGATACATGTTGAAGCAGATGTCTGTGGACTCTATCTTAGCAATTAGATTTTGAAAAGTAAATATTTACACTCAACCAAACAGGTTTTCTAGGTTATATATGAAGTTTGCTTGTTTCTGAGGTTGCTGATATTTAAAGTCTGTCCCATGAGAAATAGTCAGTTTATTACTAAGGTTGTTGATATTTTAAGTCTATCCCATGAGCAGCTTTTAATAAATTTTTCAGAATTAGATTTCCATTTCAGACATCAAAGTGGCGGAGATAATTTACATCTAGGTATTTCTTGTAAAAGATATGTTGTGTAATTTAAAGCTTTTTTTATCTGTATTGTTTTTGGATTCAAGCAGAGATGATCATTCCTGCTATTGCCCTTAGTTATACTGGCTACTAGAAATTCTTTTTTTTTAATCAGAGTTTAGGAAGTCCTGCAAGGAGCAGGTAATTGGGTTCTGTGATCTCTTTGAGTCCCTTCCAACTTAAAATATTTGTGGACTTTTTCATTGAATCCTGTCAGTGGGTGAAATGTAAGTAGGTTTAAATGTCTATCTGGTGTTCATTACTGTCATACTTTTATACTGTAGAGTATGAAAGATGACAAGAGGAAAATACAAGATCGGGTAGAGGAAGTTGGTAGATGTTAGAAGGTTTTATTTAGAAGAAAGGTATTAAAGACCTATATATTAGGGGGCAAGATTCCAAAGAAAAAATGAGTTTGCAAATTGAACTGTTCGGGCCAAAGTATCCCAATGTAATGCCTAATGACATCGTGTCATAAGGCATTTATGATTATGCAGGTAAGATATTTTAATTCTCAATAATGCTCTCTGTGATCCTTTCAAATAATAACTCTTTTGCTTTGCTTGCTCCAAACTAGCATTTCTTGCCAAATATTATTTGCCCAAACTTGATTGTTTATATATTGGTTTCTGGTCAGATTTGAATGGCAAAGCTAATATATGGCAGACTTCTACCACAGTTGTGTGTAGTTTCTTAATGCTATTTTATTTTCCTTTTTTTTGAAATTACAAATAAAACCACTACTTTTGATACGACTAAGGAAAGTTTGACTGATTTGTCACTCATTTCTGATAACTGTGGTTTTCTGGATGTAAATTTGACTTGCCCATTTTAGAAAATACTTTGGCTGATTGTTTTCAGCGTAAGTAGTCCAGTTTGTTATTTATTCTCTTGAATTTAGAGTATTTTAGGTTAAATAACATAACCTCTGAATACTTTTCTAAATTATTAACTCCCTGTGTTTCACACTCATTACTTTAAGCTATTGTTCTGTCTCATGGCGAATGGTAAAGATATTTGCCATCTTTGCTGGTATGAACTGACTTAAGACAATTTTGGCAAAAGACTTAAAATATCTTAAGCAAATTAACCAAATGATAAAGATATCTGTTATTTCAATTTGTATGTGTTAAAGCTTAATTGATTGATCAAGCTGTTAAGGTTATTCTGCATTCTTTTAAGGATGTCTAACAACCTGGGCTTACATTTTTAAGTAGTTAAATAGTTCTTTGTAAACTTTTTATCTGTACTGAATTTATGGAGGAGCATGATACCAATCTTCACAAACAAACTTCAGAAAACATACTAATGAAAACAAACTTCAGAAAACATACTATTATGTTCCTTGTTGTGCGTTCACTTTTTCTGGAACATCTTTAAAAATTTTAAGCAAGCAAGGAATAGGACAAGCAAACAGCTACATGCTATATGGTTAGCAAACAAAACAGTTTCATGTTACTGACTGTATGGTGGTGTTTATGTTTTACTTTGCCATAAAATACTCATGCCACATCAGAGCAGAAGGATCTTTTGAGGAAAAGTAGGGAGTGATCTCTCAGAAACTTCATCTGGGAATAGATCTGAGCTGTTCTCTTCCCCCTTACATCAACTGAGTGCAAGTGTGGTAGCAGCAGAAGTGTTTGTGTGCTTCCTTCTTACAAAGAACATCTGATTCTTGGTTAAATGAACTTTTCCCTGCTGTCACTTTCCTGGGCCTTGTGCTTGTTTGTGCTAGCCTGATAATAAATATGCTATGAAGTTATATAATTTCTGCTGTCCTTTTTAGGTAAAGTAATTATCTAGTTTCTTAGGCTTTGTGTAGCCTAATAAAAAAACCGTCATTTAATCCATCCTAGTCATATTTTCCATATTTTTTCCTTAATTTGCACTGGTGACATGATTTTTTGGCACCATTATTAAGTGATAATGAGACTCAGGCAGTTTTTCATTTGATAATCTTTTTGTTTGATCTTAACTTCCTATACTTCTGTATGTCAACAGTAATGGATTCTACCATATTGGAACACAAAGAAGAGGGGGAAAAAAACTCTCAGCACTGTAGTTCATGATGTTGGTAACTGTGGCTTTGCTCAGTAGTTGTATACAGTTGTAATACTCTTTTTCAGTTAATTTTAATACTCTTGCTGATACGTCTTATTCCAAGAGACTATGAGAAGTTTGGGGTTTTTTCTATTGTGCCTTAAAATTTAGCAATGTTTTGCCCAATACAGTGTCAAGGTGAGTGTGATATTTTTGGTTTTTTTTAAATGCAGGAGACATACAAGTCATAAGAGCTACATTTGATATCATGCTTTTGAAAATAGTTTAAAAAAATTGCCCTCTCAAGCCTAGAAATCATTATTTCAGTTGCACAAAAATCTTACAAGGGTCAGAAAATAAAATTAAAAAGCGTTCTTTTCTTAAGACTCCTTTTGGTTCTCAAAGCCAGGAATGGTTTTGGTTAGTTAAGAGGAAAGTCTACAGGAGTCACAATTAAAAGTGCAGCATTAGCATCACAACCCTTTAACTATTGCTCTGCTGTTTGTCAGCACAAACTTCAGCCCTGGTTCTGGACATGCCATCAAGTCACAGCAGGAGCTTTGTCTTTGGTTTGTAGCACAGATATGAACAGCAGGATGAGAGAAGGTCTGTGGAGATGCCTTCAATACTAACAGTGGAAAGGGTGAACTTTTATATGAAGGAACTTGTAATACATACATTTTCCAAATGCTTTCTAGTTTGATCTATATTATTGTTTTAATATGTTGCTCTGCACTTTCTTTTGACAAATATTTACCCTCAAGATTAAACTGCATTTCTTCTTTACCCACTGTTAAGGTGAAAATTCTGCTTTTTCTTTGCTGTCTTAAGCAAATAGAAATAGTCAACAAAAGTAGTAAATTCATTAGACACCATGTAACCCCACATTATCTTCCATATTTGTTAGTAGATTTATTATTGTTAATTTGACCTGTGAGCAATTGAGTTAACAAGAGATGATTCAACAATCAGTAACTTTTACAGATTTCCATGGAAATAAATGGCTTGAAGGGTTCTGCATTAAGAGACTCAAGGACAAAATAGGCCCTTCCTCTTATAGGTGGCAAAATGTAAAACAGGTGTGATTTACTTTGGAGCAGAGCACATATGCTAGAAAAGTAATTGTAAGACTTTCTATTACAAAGGGTGTGCATCTTATATTATAATTTGAAGTAATTTGAACTTGGAGTTATAAAGAGCTCTGTAGTAACCTTGCATTGCAGCTGCTATTGTATTAGTTCAGCAATGTTAGCTAAGTATAAATGCATAGAAATGAGAGCTGTGTTAAAATATGTGCAGAATCTAACAGTGGTGACACATATAAAATGTTTTATGAATAAAAGTAGGGTTAGTATTATTATAATTAACAGAGAACAGGTATCTTCATATTTCCAGATGATTGTCGTATTCATCTTGGATTTTTAGTGGTGGTGTAATTCAGACATATTACTGAATGTTTCTGTAAAACCATATCTGAGCTTGTAAAATGTTATTTAAATTGATAATCTGCACTGACCACAGCTGTTGTTCTTCACATGATATTGAGAGAATTTTGGATGAGGTACTGGAATATCTTCTGTCATTTCTTAGCTAGATCTCCTGTCCAGCTTCTTCCAAGGTGAGAAGCAGAAGACTGGGTGTTGCAGATACTGTAAAGAACACAGAGATGTTTGACAATTTTTTGCTTCTCAAAAGCTTTGGATTTGGTGCACTACCACCTTGCACCCCCAAGCATAGAGACACATCAAAAAAAGTAATATTCTAAAAACTTATTTTCTTTACATCTAAACACTGCTTCTATAAGTAGCTCCCTGGTCTTGCTTAAGCAGATAATTTTCCCCTTGCTGCATGGTCTTTCAGCTACCTGGGAATTTATAATTCTCTACTTTTTTTTTTTTTAATGGGGTGGTTCTTTCTTTCTTCTTTTGTTTTATTGTGTAGGTTTGTTTGCTTTGTTGTTATAAAGAACTTTGTAAAATAAAATAATTTTTCTATGTTAAAATACCACAATTACAGTGCCTCGGAACACTGGCAAATTGTAGTAGTTGGTCTACTCTGACAATCACATAGATTTCTTTGCCACTACATCACAATGTGTGTGGTTTGCTGTCTGTCACTAATAATACTGTGGTTTAGGTTTTTTGGTTTTTTTTTTTTTTTTCCTTAGATAAATATCTTCTGTAAGAATGTTAAAATGTTAAGGTTCAAATACAAATCAAGGTTCAATCTAGTGTTCTTTCTTTGCCAAATTTCTCATGTGTATATTATGCTGGGACTTGATATGTCCACAGTCCATGCTTTAGGCTAGAATTAAGCATGCTTTTTTTAACTGTGTAATTTAATGAATGAAGCCCTTTGGAACTGTGTACGTAATAGCTCAAAATAATCACTGATGGAAGACAACTGAGAAGAGATCAGTTATAACAGCATTATTTTGTCTGATGCATCAACACCGAGAATGAAATTAGTTTTGCCTGTCTTAAAATCACAAAGGGAGAGGAAAGATTGTTTTGGTAAATGTTCAGCATATAGTCTGATGAGTTTCTGCTGGTGCATAGCAATGCATGTATCTTTATTGGATATTTTGTCTCATGATAATTTTAAAAGTATGTAAAAACATGGCATTTGCCTAGGCAACAAAATTTATGTATTTGATTTTAGATAAACTTCATTTGAAGTGAGATTTATCTGTTAGAAGTTTTACTCTAGTTATTGTAAGTAAGGGGTTCTTCAAACTAAGAATAGGCCCAGATCAAATTAGGGCGCTTTGATCTTAAAATACCAGTTACTACGAAAATGTTCCATCACCAATACCTTCAGCACTGTAATACATGTAAAAATATATCTATAATTTTTTGAAAAAAAGGCTTTTTGAAAATAGAGATACTTTGTGTAAAGAGTCGTGGAGTATGGGAGATTGACACTTGAAGATTAATATTCTAAGAAAATCTAGGTGAGAACTTTGGTTAAAATTACTAAGCCATCTCCCATATTTTGTATCTTACTGTACTTCAATTTTTTTTTTTTTTGTTTTTGTTAAGGTAAAGAATTTGCTCTATTTAGAAATCCCATAGCCCATATTCCACTCCAAATAAGAGTATACTCTTATTTGTCTGTTAGTGATTTGAAGAGCTGCTAAAGGGTTTACTAACTGTAGGGAAGAACTCTTACAAGCATCTTAAGGCTTCTGTAGTTTTATTTGGGTCACAAATGGAAGGCTGATTAAGATATTTACCTGCTTGAATTGAACCAAGTTAATTGGGGACATATGATTAAAATCTTGGATTTGAAAAAGAATAGGCGATAGAATGTGTTAACGATTTATACTTGTTTTTCTACTCCCACTGACCCCTTTTAGATGAAATGCTAGCAATTGTGTCCCAAGTGGAAATGTTGGACTTTCTGCTTCTGGTTCTTGTCCTCTGAAGGTCATTTGAAATGTGTTTATCCACCAGGTGGTGGAATAAACAACTTTGAGTTGAAGCCAGTAGAAAATAAATGAAATGAAGGAATTCCTATGACAATTTGGGATTTTGAATTAATGTAATTGAAATGTAATTTCTAGATGAGAATTTGATCTCTGAGCTGCCTTCTTAGGATCTACAGTCACAGAAGATCCCAATTTTCAGGTTTCTAAGGTTAATTTTTTGCCTCCGATTCTAGGCAAGTTGAAACTAGTTTGTGTGCATACATCCAACTTTGTGAGATATATTCTAACCTTTAGCATGACTGTTCTTGAGATAAAAATTTTTATAAAGACTCTAAGAGAGATAATTTGCTCAGTAATGATTTTCATCTTCAGTTGACATTCTTTCATAACAAGGCGACATATCTAAAGCCTAAATTAATTTCCTTATCTCGGTGTGTCTGTGTTAATCCTGAAGATGAGACACTGTAAGAGACAGTGGGCACTGTAATGGCTTTCCTGTTCAGAAATCTGATTAGAAAAAGAATTGAGAGAGGAATTTTCTCTTTTCTGTTTAGTGAGTATTATTTTCTGCTGGTTTCAAAGAGAACAGAAAGTAATGCTTGAAATCATTGACTCTGGAAATAGAAAAAAAGAATCACCTACCCTCAGGCAGTTCTTGCATTCTTAATATATTAAAATGCAAGTGTATGGAGAGCAGGACTATAGAAACTTGAAACAGATACTTGCTTACTTTTTCTCAGTTCTTTTTAAAATATTTTTAGCCTTGACATTCACTGTTAAAAGAGAAGTTGTATTATCATAATCTTCATGGAGGATGGTGGGGTTATTCAGTTTTCAGTCTTTCTGGGAATTATTTGCTTTGCAAATAAGGAAAAAAACTGTTTTTACATTACTGTAAAACTGTAGTCTATTGTTGTAGGTAATTTTCAGTGGCTTCATTGAAACTACATAGCTTGAATAACCTTGATTCGGCTGTAGATACTGAAGTTGAAACATGATTTATGGGAAGTGTGAATGGCAAATGGCAGTCACTGATGGGGCACTTACAAAAAAGAAAGTTAAAACTAAAGGAGCAAGGCACTAGAGAATGACACTTAGTCTGTTCTCTATTTTTTTTTTTTTTTTCCATTTCCATCGACTGGTTTTTAAACTATTGCTCTAATGAGCAGTGGGTTTCATGTCAGTTACTTTTTGGAAGCTTGGTGTAAAGAAAAAGAGGAAAATAATGTCAAAATTATTAGAACATGTATTGCATTTTTGGTGGATACAGGAAGTAACTGTTTTATAAAATGATTACAGGATCATTTTTTGCCACAATTTCCATCTGGATTCCAACCAAGAGAGTGACATGTTTTGTTAGAGTGGGCATGGAATTACTTTCCAAGAGGCTGCATTCCATTTTCCTTATAGTTTACTTGAATTTGTTGTGAGATTTTTCTTTTGTATAGCATCTTGCAGGAAGCAGGTTAGGGATTATATTTTGCTAGTTCTGATTCCTCTGCTTATCATAATATGTATCGATATATTATTTAATATAATATATCGATAATTTTATATAATTATATTATTTAGTTTATCGATATATTATTTAATATGTGTAAGAGTATCAATATAGGGGAAAAAATGCTTTGAATTAATGAGGTTTCTGTCAGTAAAGTGTATTATATCTCACGTGAACAATATTTTTGAGATGTGTTCTGTAGGGATTGCTCTGCCAAAAAGCTTAAGTCGCTCCAGAAAAAAATAGCCTGAAATAAGGGGAATCTATGTGAGCCATAAATAAAGCAATCCTCTGAATGTGAGTGGAGGGAGGGCTTAAAGAGCCAATTCAAGTGGCTTTTTAGTAACCCACAGTATGTTTTAAAGGCATACAGTGATAAGCAGAGAGAAAATAGTGATTCACTATTCACACTACAAGTGATTCACATGTACTGCTTGAAATAAAATGTTTTTGGAGCAAAAAGGACTGATGCTCTTGAAACTGCCTGTTAATCACCAAGCAGCAAGGGAATAAAGCTTATGTGCGTTAGTAGTGGGCAAGGATAATTGTTCTCTGCTATGTTTTCTGGCCATTTTTCCCCTTCATGAAGATAGTACTTATTTGCACTCTGGAAATGTGCTTGACTGTGCAATGCTATGACTACATAGCTTTCCTTAAATAAATAGGAAACTTACAAGAATTTTCAAAGAAATTATTAATATTTGATATTTCTACTCTAATATTTTGACATGATTAAGACTTCAGTGTTGGAACCAAAATCACTTAAATATAATGGTGGATTTAATAAAAATAGTTGTATCAATGCCCAAAATGGAATATCAGCAATAATGTTGAATTTGAATATGTTAACGCCATATGAAGTGGTTCTTGGTATTTTTTTATGCAAAGCCTGCACGCAGCTCTGAACATGACAAAAAATCACTTTGGCTCTTGTGTATTTGCTGAATGACTTCTCCAAGAATCACTATCAAATGATGTCTAAAAAATAATCAAATTTCTCCATTACTTACTGTTATAATACTTAGACAATTTGAATGAGATTAATTTGAATCCCTCATTATTAGAAGGTTATTTTGCTGGGACAGCTTTCCTGACTTCTGCATGACTCCAGAGCTGCAATGGACAAACAGCAGTCTGTGATCTGCCTTCCTACATGGCTGTGTGGCATTGCTTGTGCTCAAGGCAAGACAACTAAAGCTACTGAAAACTGTAATTTGCTGCCCTTTTTCTTAATTTTTCCAGTCAGAAATCACCATGGGTCCTTTGTGTTCTCCATCATCAGATTTCATGTGTAAGTGCACACATGTAGTGTTAGAGTGTGTCCAGAATATATTCTTGGACCCAGATGCTCAAAAGCAGTCAGGGAATTAAAAATTTTGCAAGCACCGATAACTCAGTTCTGGAAAATACAAGACTGAAAAACACATTAAGTGCTGGAGAAGAAAAACAAAACACAACAGGAAAATTGACCACCTTTCAACAATTTGTGTGTGCAGGGAACAAACATAGACAAGACACATTCTGAATGCTTCTTTAAATAGTGCTGTTTAAAACTATTGCTGTACAGGAAGGTGTCCTAATTAGAAGAAATATCTCCATGAAGGATAGTGTAAAAAATGACTGAAACTGTTCTTGGATTGTTTGCATGCAAATTACACTTTGTTTAAGTGATGAAACATCCTAATTTCTTGGGAAAGTCTTGAGAGTGGCAGAAAAGCTAGACTTCCAACTTTAACTACACAAATGAGTGTAGAAAGAATATTTTTTTGGCTAATATGCCCTTTGTAACAGTGGTTCTGTAGCATGGAGAAACCTAAAAAACAATCTACTGCCAACTTAATTCTCATAAAAATTATTGTATTTTTTTGACAGTTTCAGAACTCACACACAGTAAATCTCAAGTTTAAATTAATTTTTTTAAAAAAGAGCAGCTTCTATTCAGAGTTACTGCTTGTATTTTAATTTCTCTGAACTGAGAAATTACTAAGCACTGACACTGACTTGCTGAAGGAACTGGGTGGAATTTGTGGCAACAAAGAGTGAGGAAAAGGGACTGGAATGAAAAAGAGAAAAAGAGGAACAGTGAGGAGGTAAACCAAGGTGTTTGAAGTGAAGTGAGCCTGAAAGTGAAGTTGGACCTGGCAAAGGTATTTTGAGGAGAAAGTTGTTTTTCCCTGAATATGTACATGTAATATTTTGTTTCTTAATAATTAATTCAATATTTAAATTCAGCTTTTTGTTATTTGGCCCTAAACGAACTCAAGTGACCTGAACTGAGTCTGTTTTGCCTGCAGCAGTAGCTGCTGATTGATTTCACTGTCTATTTTAACACATAATTTTTCTCACTCTTGTACTTTGAGTTTTCTCCCCTGTCCCATGGGGAGTGAACCTGCTTATGGATGGGGCTTGTTTGCCAGCCATGTCAGTCCCAACCTTCAAACATATTAAGTATAACTAAATGCAAGTGTAATCCAAATCAAAATGGATGTTGGTTAGTGCTCTGTCATTGACTCTTTTTTTTTTAACTTTGAACTTTTTTGTTCAGTTGATAATTCAGGATTTATTTGTCCTCTAAAAGACAAACAATCTTGTGTTCCCCATCCCTGAAGGAAGTTGTCTTACAGGGCTGATGGCTGCCAGTGCCTGGGCTATTTGTAATTGACAATGGCCTCCTAAGGTCAAGAAATATAAAACCAGCATTGTTGCACCTGGGACCAAAGTCAGAAACACATTTATACTGCAATTTTGTAAAACTCTGAAGGTGTTTGCTTTCTCAGTGTCTGCATGACCTACAAGACCATAATAGTATCCACCTCTTTAAGTGAATTAAATGGAATATGATGAGGGAATGGTGTGTATGTGGCCTTTGTTTACCTCCTGATCTAACTTCTGTAAATTCTGCATTCCTCTGGTTCTCCTGGGTGACTACAAACACCATCAGATTGCCTCCAGGAAGATAATTGTCCTTCAGAAAAACAAGTATCAAGATTAATATTTATAAACTGATGTATTAGATATTCCTGCTTGTAAAGAGTGAAAGGTGATTGCTGACAGGAGCAAACTTTCAGAAAGTTCCCATATAAGCTAGTGGAATTGCATGAGTTGTAGTCTGGGGACACCTGAAAGACTTTATCTCAGATGCATTGCTTCTCTGTGGACTCTACAGTAATTGCATAGTCACTCTCCCAGTGTCACTGATAGATAGTGTTTTATTAATCAAGGGGGTTTTGCATGTTTATTAACAGAAAGAATTCTATTGTGAAAAGAAAACTAGAATTTAAGTGATGTTTTTAAGGAGAAATCATGTGCAAAGGAAACACACAGCATTAGAATACTAGTAATATGCAATGAATTCTACTCAGTCATAAATAGTTTTTACATAGAAAGTATCCAGGATAGCACAGCAGAACTCCATCATGCCTTTCCTAGCATTCATGTGCTTCTTCTAGCACTATTTTTTGTCTGTAGCTTATTCTATTATTATTTTTCATTGTATGCATAAATGCATGTTATACCTTTTCTGTGCTTAGTATTTTGTGGTCTAGGTTATATTTTTCCTATAAATTATAAAACTGCACTTGTCTTAAAACACTTTCTGGGAATTAAATGTTAGGAATTGAGAAATATAAAGAACATCTCTGGTGTATCTATTGTGTGTTCTTAAGTGATCTAAAATTAGTATTCAGAATTACTACATAAAAAGTTAAAAATAAGTGTTTGGCGTATTTGGCCTCTGAAATTCAGATTGATCTCATCTCTTTTGACCTTCAGTGTTATATGAACTGTATATTTGTATAGGTGAAACCTTATTGAACAATGGCTTTAGTTCAATGAGCTGAGACAAGTATTTCTTCTGCATTAGGAATGCACAATTTACCTTTAACTTTAGAAAACAGCAGTCTTTCAAATAGTGAAAGGAACACTGGGAGTGCTTGCCTGAGTTACCTTTTATTTCTCTCTCTTGCGTATGACGTGACCAAATGCAAAGTGGTACTGTTCTCTTTTTAAAATTGATAGCTAGAAAAGTCCTCTTTCTAAACTGGAGCAGCCTTGGATGCTGAGTGGGTTACATGTGTGAAAAATATTTTTGTCAAAAGTTAATTAGCAGGTGTGAAAGTTTTGTCTTTTTTTATTCTTTGGCAGTGATCTTTTCCATTTAAAATTGGTAGGTAAAAATATTTTTTTTAAAAAAAGTAATGCTAGGAGGCTGCAACTTTCATAAATTGTGGATGGCTAACAAAAAGTTCTACTACTTTCCATAAAATAATATTCTGAAGTGAAGACCTCATGGAATTGCCTTCAGAAACATTTTGCTAGCAGAAAATCTTTTCTGAGCTGAATCTCTCCATGAAATTCATGCAACAGAAGGCTGTTCTTTCCCAAGGAAAATTCCTTTGGATCTACAAATACTTTGTATTAATCACATTTCCTTTCCTTTCCTCTTCCAGCACTTCAATTTAACAGCATTTAACTTAACCGATCACTTAAGTCAAACAATTCAGTGAAGGATTCATATAGTTAAGTATTTACTATAGCACAACAGTGACAAGCCCAACTTACAAATGTGAAGAAGTGCATGAGAATCCAGGAGAGCAGCATTCCTAGTATGTTTGGTACAGCATATGCACACTTGTATGCACACAAAGAGTCTGTACAACGTACCTGTGCAAAGTCCTCCTCAAATTTAGCAAAATACTGTCTTTGGATGCCTTTGCATCCTTTCAGTGGGTGTTGGGGAGCATCAGCCCTGGATCACTCATTCTTTGGTGGTCCTCCTTGAGTAGTCCTCAAGCTGTGAGAGGTGACACACTCAGAGGGAGATACTGGTCACAATGATCTTCAAAAATTCATGATGTTTGGGAGAAGCTCCCTATGACTGAAAAAATGTAAAATGTCACAGCTGTCTTCAGAAAGGAGAAGGAAGATGATCCAGGAATCTACAGTCTCCTCTGCCTCTATCTGACATCAAGAAGATTATGGAACCAGCTCTCCCAGAAAATCTCCAGATGCATGAATCAAAAAGCGATTGGGAGCACTATGCCTGGACAGTCTCCTCAGATCAGATGGATAGTGCTGGGGATAAGAGGAAGTCAATGAATATTTCTTTGATTCTTGCAAAACCTTTCATAGTATCCTTAAAGCCAAAGCAGGGAAATGTGGTTAGAAAACTGGCTAGATTCCTGCTTTAAAAAGTTTGTGATCAGTGGTGCAAAATCCAACAGGTGGCTGCTGTGGCTGTGATCCTCAGGGCTGAAGGTGGGGGGCTGATGTTGTTTTAGTGTCTTAAGGTCATTACCTATGTGATGGGAGGAACTGCACTGCAGCAAGTCTGCAGATGATTCCTGTCTGAACATGAGTCACCAGGTCTCACTTGCAGCAGTGAAGTCCACCAATATACTCACCTGTAGGACTGAAAATGTCACCTGCAATTTGAGGGAAGTGATTCCTCACTTCTGCTCAGAGTTGGAGTCCCATTCTAGCATACTGTGCTTTTACTACAGGCGCTCTGTGGGGTAGGGATGGTTTCCCAGCTGCTACACGGGTACACGGTTAGCCCAGTGCTTAAAAGCACTGTCTGTCCGAGGCCCAAGAGCAGCTCCCAACGCAGGCGAGCCTAGCAAGAAATAGCGATTCCAGCTCTAAGTGATTATCAGCTTATTAAGTGATTTCATCGGCTCATTAGATTTTATCTTGCTAGGCCTTGTGGTAGCAGATCTGAAGAGAGAGGAGAAGGAGCCGTATGGGGTTCCACAGGTGCAGCTTTATTTGGGTCTTTGGTGGCAGCTATCTGTGAAGGGTTCCAGGGACGCCTCTCTGACTAACTGGGCAAAAGTAGGGGTTTTTATAGGGTTTAGGGGGATTGGAAACTGTCCAATGGTAAGGGTCACAGGGAAGTAGCCTACAGCTTTACAGATAGATAAGCAAGGGTCTGAAGATGGAAGAAGGACTTCTTTTTGTCCTGGTCAGCATGACTTGGCACTTTAGGCTGCTGACTGCCAAGGCCTTGTAGGGCCTGTGTCTGCTACACTGTGCCTTGTTTCCTGTAGCTGGTCACAGTCACAGACTATTTCAATGTGGGAAACTGTACTGAATACAAGTTCAATAAGTCACTGGGATTCTCAGTAATTGCCTTGTTGTCTTTACATGTTCCTGCTCTGCTGATCTTTCTTTCTGCAAAGCCTCTAGGAGAGATCTGTCTCTGGAGATATTTGAGGGAATATTTATTAGTAGTTTTCATATGTTTTGCTGGTTGTTCCTCCTGGGCCAGTCTTTCTGGTTTTTTTTTTTTTTTACGCTAAGCCTGCCAGAATTTATTATCCTTTCTGTTTTCTCCATTTGGATATGATATGAGCTTCTTGAATTTTACTTTGGGTAACTGCTCTTCAGTCCTCTTGACTTGCTTTGTTTTAAGTCTTCATCACTCCCTTTCATCTGCACTTTCCAAGGTGATGCTGCTGGCTCCCTTGTGATTAAACCCTGATCTGCTTTTAGATTGTTTCTCTTGAATCTCAATCCAGCAAGTGATAAATAGACACTGTGCTGCCTGTGTGACAGGAGTTATGACCTGGAAGGAAACTTTAAATTTCCTTTGTTTCTTTAGCAGTTCTTTGTATTGAGTCTTCTACAGTAATTTCTCTCCTTCTCTGAACTTGTTCTCTTGCTTCTCTTCTGTTTACTAGCCTAATGGGATTCAGTAATTAATGTTTCATCCCCTCTCAAATATTTTTAATCTGTCCCTTTTTGGGAGGGCTAGGGCTGAAACATTTTTAAAGAAGTCTAATAGTAATTAGTTACCTTAAATGCAGAAATTTTGTTTGTTTCTAAGAATGTATTATTAAGTCTATAAGATATATAAAGACAGACTGATTTTTGCTGCCTGCATTTTCTCTTCACCTGTCTTACCTTTAACAATCTCTGTAGACTTAGGTTTTTTCTTTATCCCTGAGTCACTGAAAATATAAGGTAATCATTCTAAATTGATGTAATAGAGCTAAACAGAACATCACCAGGATTAGAAAGAGCCCAAGCTCCATTTAATATGTTGGAAGATCTTCACCTTATGCTGAGAGTTAAGGAATTAAACCCACGGCAATGGGTTTACACTTCATTAATATAAGATTTCATGCTGCCATGTGCTGATTAAGAATTAGACAGGGGGAAATCCTCTGTTCATCATCCATTACAATGCTGGAAGACTCAATGTCCCTCCCAGTGGTAATTCTAACAGTGAAAAGTTGAATCCAGCTGCAAGTAGCAGGACACAGCATTTCAAATGGCACTAACCTCATTCTTTCCTGGAGTACACCCTGCAGAGAACACAGCCATCAGTCAATGCTGATCAAGGTGAAGTAGATCAGATGAGGTATTAGGTGGTGCAAGCAGATTGGAAGATCTTGTTCATGGCATGATAGTCTGATGTCAAGTGTCTCATACCAGCTTGGCAGGTAGAATTTCTCCATTTCCAAGAATCATTGTTTTAAATCCAGCCTTCTCTTGAGGTTTATTCTGGGGGGGAAAAAAAAAAAAAAAAACCAAAAAAACCAAAAAAAAAACCTGCTAGAGAATAACCCCTGAGTTTTACCAGCCCCACTGAAGGTAGTAAGTACTTTTCTGATATAGGAGGAATTGAGAGAGTGTCCTTACTATGAAGTCCAGAACACATTTTGTCAAGAACATGATTTTTTTCTTTTAAGAAAAAATTTGAGGATTCCAGGCTTTGGGAAAGATCCAGGACTAGGCCTGACTTCTAAATTATGCCTGAAAACTTAGGGAAAGATGCTTTCAAACATCCAAAGTACCAAAAATGTTGAAAACAGTGGGATTTTCATTAAAAACTGCAATTTAACTATTACACAGGGCTTAAGTATATAATTTTATAATCTTATTCCTTCTATGTAATGATATTGCATTTTTTTTTTCTGGTTTGTTTTAAAGAACTACTTTTCTTAAATTGAATGAATATTTATATCTGCTCTTATTGGATGATTAATCTACAAAACACATTAAAATATTACTTAAATCTTGCAAAAATCCCTGTGAGGACTGTACCCAAGCATTATAATTCTTCCACAGATGGTAAATGCAGTTAATGTTTCTCCAGTAGTGCTAGAGAATTTTTGTATCCAGGAGCCTGTCCAGTTCTGTTAATTTGTTATTTCAGCTAAAGCCTATCATTACTGAAATAGCTGTGAAGTGGAAAAAAAATCTGGATTATAATAGGCAGTTACATCTACATACCTCCAACTTTTTATCACATTTGCCTAATATGCTGTTCTGAATTCAAGATGATTTATTTCAAACTTCAGAGGAGTTTAGTTTTCGTCATGGATGAGCTACTTGCAATCCAATTGCTAGTTTTCTGAACATGGGCTGTTGTTTAGCTGTGCAGAATCAAACTGCTTGAAACATGATTTAATAAAACAGTAGAGTGGTGGTTGATCCAGTCAGCCATCCAAATTGTAGTTTAAAATTGCTTAGAAATAAGTATCAGAGGATGGACAATGTTTAGCATTTAAAATGGAAAAGATAATTTGATATACATTCTTGAAATGTCTAAATGATGTGAAAATTAACTTTAAATTATGAAATATTTACATGAAAGTTGCCAAGAAATCTATGCTCAAGCTATTTACTCTTTAATGTATTGCTTTAAATGAGGCTCTTCGGAATATTTCTTAAATGCTGACAGAAATTTAATTTGGAGATTGATTTACTTTGATTCTGATTCCATTTGCATATTATAGTAATGTGCAGCTAATAGAGGTGCATCTTACTTTATATGTTAATGATAAATATAGTAAACCAGCAGTACATGAGCATGTAGTTCTTCTCTGGGAATTCAAAGTTTTTATAGGACCTAGTCCTTTAATGTACTGTATGGCTTTCTGTGAGTGTTAAATATAGATAATAGTCTTTAGTACCTGAGTTAAGTTGCTCTGTACCTATTGGGAAGAGGGAAGGTATTTTATAACTAGAACTTTGCATGTTGTCTAAAGGTGCTCAGCATCACTGAAAACCAAGGTGTTGTTTTATTTTAATTCCTACAGTTTGGGTCCTTTAGCTTGGAGTGGTGTGCAATAAGAGGTGCTCCAGGGAAACTGCTGTTCATGAGTTGTGTCACATCTGCTCATCTCATGCTGTCCCTCTCCTGGCAGTCAGCATGAGGAGAAGGGTGGGCTCTGGCTCTATTACCTCTGCTTAGACAGACACTTGTAGTCTCTCATCAGATCTTGTATTTCATTATCGTTGCTGCTGCAATGTGGAGCATGAGAAAACAAAGCACTCTGTCAACTGCATCCTGCTCTCAATGGGCAGATGCTCATTCAGTATTATGAAAAGGTGTCCCTTTTTGGAAGAGACTCTAGGTTTCTCTGAAGTGTCAGGGGTAAGTGGAAAATCGATGGGTACAGGCTGCTCCCTGAAGGCACTCATCTCTCTCAGTTGTATGGGCTGTGAGCATGGCATGGAAGAGCATCCATCCTGTTAAATACAGACTGACAGTAGTAGCAAGGTTACTGTAGTTAATTTGCTACCAGATATATCAAAGTTCATGTGCATTTGCTTGTGCCGTGCTTTTATATTACAAGTATTCCACTGGGAAATGTTGGATAAAATTGGTATTGGATAGTTTGCTGTGATAAATTAAAACAAGGAACTGCAGAATTACTCTGCCATGAGCTATAGTGACTCGTGTGATTTTTAAATCTTTCCTTCACAGTGTGTTCATCACCTTTCTCCAGTACAATTTTACTGTATAATCAGCTATCACTCCCCTGACAAGTATTAGTCTGTTAGAAACTTATCATAGGCTGACAAGTGCCAGGATTCACCCTCACATTTCTGTTACTGTAACATCCAGATAGTTGGCTTCAGTGGCCAACAGATTATTCTGACCTACAGCCTGGCATGAAAATTATTTTTAATTGTTCAGTTTCAAATCAACATGTAGTTGTAAATATGACTCTTGATGATATTTCCTTGCATTGGTTTTTTGTTTAACAGTAATAACAGAATAATCAGATTCTGTGCTGCTAGCTCCTAATGCTAAGGGAATGTACTCTATTTATTTAGTTTCATGCTAGAAAACATCCTGGATGAAATAAAATAAGTTAATTTAAAAAAGCTTAACTAATTGTGTAAGTATGATTCATTGTACTAGTGTATGTTAATATTTTGGGAAAATGCCAACCATTAACTGTATGAAGCTTCCTTTACTTAACCTATTGGGTATGTAAGACTTACATATAAGACATACTTAAAGAAGGCTTTCCCAGAAGATGTTGTCAAAACACATAGGGATAGTTTCCAAATTCATTACCTATTACTTGTACCATTTGGGAGATTCTTCTACAGTTTCCTTTCTAAGCCCCTTAGAGATAGTAAAGCAAAGATGATAGTCTGGTTTAGTTATGACTTAAGTAAAGAAAAAAAATTAACACTCTTCTGCTAGTTGTTAAAACTTAAGTTTTTTTAGGGTTGCTGTCAAACATTGTTTTATGCATTTTAGGTCTTTCTACTTACGTCCTAAACTGTGTTATTTAAAAGAAGGCAAAGCATTTTAGGACTTAATTGTATTTTGATTTGTGCCCTTGTAATATATGCAATGGCATGGTACTTCACAGTTATGTTATTGATTTTTTTTGTGATTATTGCAACTAACAAAAGTCTACATTCAAAATAGAAGAAAGAATTAAAATATTAAATTTTTATTAGCATTTTACAGAGCTCCATGATGTGAGACTTGGCTCCTTGGACTAAAATTACAATATAAAACTAAAAGAGAGATTAATTTTTTTAGGGTCATGGAGCAGTGTGTGCCTAGAGAGCCATAACACAGACCTCTATAATGGCCTTTTGATCAGAGCCTAATAAAGGAAGAAATTGCAGCAAGGCTCTTATGCCAAGATCCTCCAGTTTGCTGAATATAAACAGGCATTTTACGTATGAACTACAGCAGCAGAAATGCTCAAGTAGGAGTTTTCTTTTTTGCAAAAAAGGCTTTTAGTCTGTGGGGAACCTGTTCCATATGTTGCACAGTGGCTTTGAAAGTAAGTGGGTTTCCACGTCTGAGGAATGTTTATAAGTGCAAGATGCAACTTCTCTCTAAAAATGCTGCCACCAACCTCTTTAAGACTATATTGGCTTTGTTTATTTATCAAGAGACTTTCTTCTTGATTGCAAGGAAATGAAAAAAAAAAAGCTACTTGTTTCAACAAGTAAGAGCAACAAGTTTAAGAGCAGTTAATGTACTGCAGAGTTTCCTCTTTTCTACAAGGCTCTTTGCCCTTCTGGTTTAGTTACCTTACTTTAATTTTCTGTATTGTAAAATTGAGAGAGCACTACTTCAACAGTCAATAGTATTCTTATAGAGTGCTTTATAAATCTGTAGGAGGGTAAAAGCTCAGAGCAATGCTGATTTTGTTGGCTGTTTAACTCAGCAAATAAGCTTTAGTACATAACTCCATAGGAGTATATACCCCTTATCAGAGCTGGGTTTGAAGAAACAAGAACTTAGTATGGTGATTTATTGAACATAACCACCTTTCTTAGAGCATGGGAAAGCTGCAGTGCTGAAATCCCTTTAGAACTGTTCTTCCACATTCCTGCTCATTATAAATAATTATGAAACAGGTCCATCAGGTACCATTTTAAAATACCAGCACCTGCCATCAAAAGTGTTTACAGTAATTTAACACTTCACTATGTTTAAATAATTGAATGTGCAACAGAAAAAATTGTATTCATAGTCACTCACACAGAATAGCAATAGAAATAGTGCACACAGAAATTGGGGGAAAAAATGGTGATGTACTGAAGGAAGAAATAAAATCTTTGTCTGATACCCAAAAGATGAGATTATGCTCCTTTCTGGCAATTTCAGTCTGTTACAGCATTTCTAAGCTATGTTTGGAGACAAGATGAACGAATAAAACTTAATTTGCATACCAGTAACTTTTATGAAATGCTTATTTTAGAGAAAATACACTTTTTAAAAAAGAAATTTGTTTGCTTTGATCAGCGGCTTAATGATAGCTGGTTTTAATTTGGTAAATTGGCATTAGACAAGTGGAATCACAAGTATAATCTTCTAGTTGTAATCTGATTTGATGTTATCCTTATTGCAGTTATGAACTGGGCAGTGGTGGTGCAGCCATGGGGAAGGTTTCACAGCATTTAAGCCAGTCAGCTCTGAAACAATCTCTTTCCTTCCTCCTGCACTGCTCCTTTCTATTATTCTACAGTGAAACGGTTCAGAAAGCTTAACTGGTTTATAAATATTTATTCTGGTTTTGGTTTGGGTTTTATTTTGCATTGTTTTTTTTATGGCTTAACATTAGAATCTCCTCTTTATGAACTGATATAAACGTGCTAGTGCATTTTAAAACCTAAGAGTCAGGATAGTGCAACATTTGAAAGGTAGGAATTGAAAAAACTGTCCTGGCTTTATTCCTTAAAATAAAGGTAAAACTGTTGTGAAACTGCATGCTAAGTTTAAAAATTCTCAGCCTGTCAGTTAACTTCCCAAAAAAAGATGTACAGAATGTTTTTTACTCAGAATGAAAACTGTAGATTAAGAGAATATTTTCTTGACTTTTCTTTTCCTGTTACAAGAGGTGCTTACTAATATCTGCTTTGAAGTCAATGCATGACTTGTTTACTCGTAATTCCTTGGATCATAGGGACAAACTGTCCACATCAGCGTGCTTTATCAGTCTTTATTTTTCCTTTTAAATGTATTTTAGCAAATACTTGTTAGAATATAATCAGTACTGTTAGCCACTATATCACTATATAGTGCACAGAATAATAATATAAATGTTTTGGTATTGTCATTGATTTTGATGCTTTATGCATGTTGGCAATATGGTGAAATTTTCATGTTTTATATCACTGCAGTTTTGTAGATTCCCAGATTGTGTGGCCAAACTGAAATGTTATGTTAACATCATCTGACTCTGTGTATACTGTGGCCAAAAGGATTTTATTTAGTAACTTACTGATGAACCCATCTTTGACTGGATCTATTGCTTGGGTTTAAGGAGGCATATACCTGTCATGTGTATGAGTATCTCTGAAACCTTGCCAGAAAACTGTATGGCTAATTTTTTCTGTTAAAGACAAGTGGATTAAACTGTTTCTGTGGCTACTGTGATTTTATGTAATGCTTCATTTTCTCAAAGCCTTATTCAGAATTAAAACAGATGCCATCTAACGTATGAATGAATTTTAATGTTTGTAAGGAGCATTATCAATGTACTCTCAGGTATACATTATCTGTTCAGAAAATGTTTCATAGTGTTCATCAGTATAAACTCTGCTCATGTAAGAGTGAAATTACCATTCCCTAATTATTTTTTTATTACTCTTAAAATCTTCTGAAGTCATTTGGGTACTGCTGTGATTCTTTTGGCTGCCTCTCTTTATTGTGCTCTTGCCCCCTGGTTATATCAATTTTTTCTAAGCAGTTGAGCTGGTGTTTTATGCTCCCTGATCAACAGTTCTAGATAAGATGTTTAGGGGAAGCTGATAGCAATCAGCCTCTGGCTGCTCTTTTGGATCTGACAGAACCACAAACCTGCAGCAGAGCTTGGCACAAGGTAACCCACCAGCTCCCAGATGCTCTCTGGAAGAGTTATGCCTTGAAGAAGAACCTATGGAACAGGTGAGGAAGATAAGTCTCTGTCACAGGAAACATCAGAGGCAGGGACATCTCAGCCAGGGTGAAGAAAAGGAGGGTGATATTTCCTGGAGAGTGTCTCTTGCAGGAGATGGAGGCATTCCTCTGCAAACCTGGCCATGTCTTGAGAGGTTTGTTGCTTGTCAGCCACTTGGATCCAAGAGGCTGCAGAGAGTCTCCCAACGTGTGTCTGACCCTCTGGTTGCTCCCCCTTGTTCATTCATTTGGGCACTAATCAATGGGTAGTGCCTGGGTATCTAAAGAATGACTGCAGAGTTCTGGTGAGGATGGAGGGTATCATGTCTGCAGGGTGCTCTCTTCTCTCTTCCTGGTAAAGAGGAAAAGCTCAAGGAGGACTGAGCAAATTTTCAGATCAACTTTTGACTGTGGGTCTGGTGTCACAGCTGGGGATTTTGGCTTTTCCCAGTGGGGACCTGTTTGAAGAACAATGCCTGCTCAACAGGACTGTCAAAAAGGATAAAGAACATCTTTGGCAAGGAGCATCTAACCTTGTATGAGGGCTGTAACCTGACTGTCAGGGAAGGAGTGCAATAAGCTGAAGAAAAGGGCAGGAACATGGGACAATGAATGTTTTAAAAAACATTTCTGTGATGAGACACATCTCTTCCTTATGTAAAGTACATGAATGCACATGAAATGGGAAAGGTGGACTTGGAGGTCCACCAGTTCCAAAGCTGTTCTCTCACTGAAGAGTCCAACAACTGGAACTGCTTGCGTGCCTGGGGTGCTGAAGGAAACACGGACCTAGAAGGTGCAGAAGAGAGGTTGTATCCTAAACAAAACAGGGGCTGGAGAAAAGCCTGGGGAGGGATTCAATGTAGCATCACTGTATTTTCAACAACTGTAATAGAATATTATCATTGGGTGTGTTAATAAATTTAATTTTGTGAACTGTTCTGAAACCAAGATTGCCAGTTCATCTTTGGATTGGGTAGGCAACATAATTTCTGTATGTAACTTGAGGAAGTTTTGACATTGGTGTTAATCACAGTTTCTTTATTTGCATGTTTCTCTGATGAGATTCCCTCCACGAGTGATGGACTGGAACTTGAGAACTTGTTTTTTTATTTACTCCACTAGGAATTGAATTGATACTACAGACATATTACGTATTGGCTATTCAACAGACATGAGATGTTCAGATGATAGTGATTTTCCATTCTTACTGCTTGGGTTTTTTTTAAAAGAAATGACCTAGAGGTGAGACACCTCACTGTATATCCCAGAGTTATCTGCTGTTTTCTGAAATGCTTAGGATCTCCATTGTAGATGCTTAATTGTTTGACTACTCTGGCCATATATAAGAAACAGAAAATTTACTAGCTTTTATGGATTTCTAATTCTCATTAAACTAATAACTTTCTAATAGTCCATTCCTGACTTTCTTCTCAGTAATATCTGTTGCGATGACCAGTGCAACACTAAGAACAGCAACAATTAATACTGCCAAAAAATCAAACTCTGTCTTAAATCCATAACTTTCTGTTGGATAACTTGCTAAGGCTGGGACGTTTTTATGAGGAAATGTCACTGTCTATGGTATATTAACATTTTATAAAACAAGGCAATAACAATACATGTGTAAAAACTTAGTTTTAAGAGATTACCTGGAGATACTTACTTGCCTTTTGCATATTTTCTCTAGCAGGATCTTCAGAAAGCTGTAACATTTGAGTTTATCTTAAAATTAATTGATAGAACACAAACATAAAAAAAAAGAGCCTGACCTGTAAGGTTTTTGAACACATTTCAATAATAATGCACTATCAATTTTTGCTATTTATTCCAAGCCAGGAGCACAGAGACACTATACAAAATATGTTTTTGTAAAGTATTTTATTTTGATTCTGCTTGTTTTATCCTTCTCTATTTATCTTGGTGTAGGATGTTTCATTTTTTCATTTTTGTGTTACTTGTGTACTTAGTACCTATTTTGCAAGTTGCATTGTTAAATGGTATCCTTGTAGCCCCAAAGTTTAGATGAAAGTCATAACAAATTACACAGGGAGTAAGGACCTATGCATACTAAGAGCTGCATCCCTTTGAACTGAAAATAGTCATGTAGGTGGGACTTAAGTTCTGGACACTTGGAACTGCTCGCTGCATATTGCTTACAATGCCATGGCTAGTGCTTTGGTTTTCTTTTGCTTCCATGAGCAGTCTCATTGGAAAGAAGAATCTAATTACAGAAAGTTTTGGGAGGTTTAATTATGATGTTTGTCTTCTGGTGTTCCTTGACTCAGACTTGTAGAAGAATGTGGTTTTGCTGTTTTAAGTACATGTGCTGCATAGGTTTGCTGGTTAGGTGGCATAAAGATTTCATACTATTATTCATAAAATATAGTTCAGTTCTTATCTGTGTGCTCCAGAACTGAGAAGATCCTAGCATGCCTTCTGCTCATGCTGAGGTCTCTGGTCAGCTGGAGCTCAGTGGGAGAATAATGTGGGGAAGGCACTTGGTTCCCATTGCTGCTTTATCTGTCCTTGGCAGACTGAGTGCTTCAGTCTGCATCAAACCTATTGCTCTGGATTTGGAAATGGGCTATTTCTAAGCTGTTGGAACTTTTCATGTTTTCGTAAAAGTGTTTTGTGTAGGCCCAAATATATATTACTAACCTGTTGATGCTGCAAGTTATTGTAACATGCCACTTCTCTGTCACTGGTGTCACTCATTTGTCCTATCTGAATCCTGCAGGCTCAGTTTTGATATAATCACTATATTTTTGATAAGATGGGCTAAATTATTAGAATGCTGGGCTAGTTTGCACAACCTTGTCATGGGTTGACCCTGGCCCAATGCCAGTGCCCCCATGAAAACACATTTCCCAGAATGGCTACTGTGAGATGTAACCCAAAATACAGCAAAGCAGGCTCCATTATCTCAGGGGTAAAGGAATACAGCTTTATTACATCTACTATAAACACAAAAGGAAAAGAAAGAAAAAAAACATACACACACAATGTCTACAATGGAAGTTTTCAAAACCACTTCTCCTCCCCCCACCTTCTCCCATCAACACCATGAGTCAAGGCTTTACCTTCCCAATCCAGCAACCACCCCTCGAACACTCAATTCTCTGCCCAGTACCATCTCTCACTCTACCACCTCCCAGTTCATCAGGAGAGAGGAGTCTCCCTCTCGCAC
>VZRH01002606.1:2270504-2318364 GCA_013397555.1 Urocynchramus pylzowi
CCCGGCCGGCCGCATGGCTTACCCCCTCCCCCACCCAGCCGGAGCTGGGCAAGGGAGGTCAGCTCTGATCCCCCGCTGGACCCAAAGAGGAAGTTCCCTTGGGAATGCTCTGTTTTGAACCCCTGTGTGTTTTCAAGGCGTGTCCAGATTCCTAGTGGCCACCCCAGGTGCCAATATTCACCTCTGGCCACAGATTGGTTTGACCACCACCTTCCCAAGAAACTTCCTTGCTCGTCAAACCAATCAGGTTGATTGGTGAAAATGGTTGCACAACCAGGCCCAAAGATTTTTCAGGAGTTATCCTGTCAAATAAAGACCCAAAGAAAAAAGGTAGCTAAGTAGAATGAGGTCCATTTTATGATTATTTTGGGATATTTACTAATTATTTGTAGTTTAAAAAGTATTATATATTGTTACCTTAAAGTCTGGAGAGCTGCTTAGTTTTTCCTTTAGTTTTGGAAGAATTTTTAGTTCTATGGTTTTGGTTTTTGTTGGCTTTTCTTGTTAATCTAGGGAAACAAGTCAATGAGAGGAGACACTGGTAACCTTTGTATTGAAGTCTTTTTGTAGTTTTACTACAAGACTGTATACGGTTTAAATATAAAATGAAAATTTCCCAGTGGGTTTGGGCATGTATTTCATTTATTTAGGTGTTTATTAGATATTTCAGGCCCTGTTTCAAAGCCTAATCTCAGGTCTTCAAAACATTATGAGTTCTTTGTGAAGGTGACCTCTTCTGCGTTATTTTTAGATTATGTATGTTTTCTTAGCTAATAACCATTAAATCCACTCTTTATGTTTGGGCTAAAGTTAGTCTCTCTAGCACTGGGTAATTAAACAAAGACTTGAAGAAAATTTTGGCCTCCACTGCTCTCATTTACAATCCTAGACTCTGCTCCCATAACTGTAGTCATGAATGTTACTCTCATCATGGCTCTGTTTGAGCCCTGTTCCTATTGCATTGCTTGTTTGTTTAATTACTCAGCATAGAAAACTCAATTCTAAAACCAAATTGGTGGAACTTTTCAAGCACATCTTCTTATGATCTTTTTTCCCCCTCTAAAAATGCTAATAAAAGTTGGTATTTAAATTGTTTTGACCTTAAAAGAATATATTTTGTTTTGAAAAACGTAGTCTAAGGCCTAACATGACATAACCTCTTTAGCAATTAATAATGCTAAGTAATGGACAAATGTATATTCAGTTGGTGAATCTAAAGATTATGTAATTTATTTAATTTTAAAAAGACATAATTCAAGAAAATATAATTAGTACTTGCTAGTTAAATATCAAGGGATAATATGCTAATGGTGGAATTAGCAATTCCACCGCCTTTTTCCAGGAGTATATATTTTCTTAAACTTTTACATGCTCTTTAATTTTTTTATGCTTAGCCCCTACTTTGTATTTACAAATCCTTCTGCTTATTAAAATAGACACCAACTAATATTTTGATTTAACCTGGTTATTTTTAGTGTTGCTTCGCAGTCCTATCTAAACACATTTTTAGGGCTGTTTGCATTTTCTTCATTAGCATAATATATGATAAATATGTAATAAAACTGGTTGTTGTTCTAATGCATTCCTAACTCCTATTTACATTATATTGACTGCACTGATTAATCTTTAACTTTCTTTCACATGCTCTGTTGATGTACTATTAGTTGTTAAATATGTATATGTATGCTATATATGGAAAAGCTCTTTTGCATCTTTAGTGTAGTGCTTCATCAGAGTTTCTAAGAATAGTCATACATGACACATTATTTTTATCATTATTTTGACCAGGTTATTGCATGGATATATTTCCCCATAATTGAACAATAATAAAAAAAAAAAGGCAAGGGAGTGGAGTTCATAGAAAAGCATGAAATACATGAAATACATAGAGCCTGTATTAAAATAGTATAACTAAAAAACAGCATTAACTAGAATGTAAAAAGGAGGGAGAGGAACTGGAATGTAAAAAGGAGACGGAAACAGTACATTTAGGACCTGATTTTTCATTGAAGTCCTATTACCTGCAATTTCAGGTAAACATCTCATTATAAAGTTTTTATTGAATTCTTCAAGTTCCATTGTAGTCAGTTGGATGCTTTGCTTCTGTTCCTTTGCCTTGCTTGCAAGAAAGAACCTTGCTTTCTGAAGGCAATAAACTTTTCTGCATTTCAGGCTGTATTTCTTCAGGTTTGTTGTGTTATCTTTTGTTCTTGTGCTAACATTGTCCTTGAGCTTGGTGGTTTTGCTCTGATTCCTTTCACCCCATGACATATTTATAAGGAGCACTCATGTAGCTGCTCTAAGCCTTTCTTTGGCTAGGCTCTCAGTACGGTTTTGTTCTTCTCAACGCTGACTACTTGCGACTAACATCTTGTTTCTGTTGCACTTGTAGATTATCATTCTTGGACATGTCAGACCAGAAAACATTTTTCCAAAATAAATCTTGTTATTGCTTTGTGGAATAAAATCAATGTTATATTTCTTGAAGATGAATTTGGTTTATCTTTCAACATTGATATTTGGATAAAAAAAGTAACAAGCCTTGCATTTCAAGGCTGTGATCTCTCTGCTCCTTGAATGCTCAGATATATGAAGTATTTTCAGAAGGTGCTGTTGTACATAGCACTATACATATTTTATATACTTGCAGCTGTTCTGTAAAGTTTGATGAGCATAATTTTGCAATTTTTGGTTAATGTAACAGGCTTTGGTTCCAATCTTGAATGCTTTGTCTGCATTTGCTGAACAATAGCTGGACATGCACTACTATAGCATTAAAATGAGCTGTGCTTTGTTTAGACTGGGATTCCTATGTAATTTGAAGGGTGGTTACATTCAGAATGTCCCAAATTTTGTATCAGTTCTAGAAACTCTTGAAAGTATTAAATTACCATTTCTTAACCTTTTATCTTTGAGTCCAAGCTGACTCAACAAGCCTCTACCATAGCACTCATTATTGAACTACTACAGTAGTTATTTATGTTCTAAGTGTATTGCAGTGGACTAGAGAATGGTATATTTAAAACATTAAACACATAAATTTCTTTGAGTTATTTAATAAAGTCACCCATGAAAATGTTTTGAAATTGCTCCCATACTGCATCATAAAGCATTCCTGGAATTAACTATCTGAGTACTGAAATTTTGCTATCCATTTGTTTCTGATCATGAAGACAATAATTCTGAACTAAGAAAAATGTGAGAGAACTTTCCTATAGTGAAGTCAGAAACACGTCTAATAAACAAGGTGTTACTGTAATACTGATTTATGGCATGTATCTTTCCTGTTTTAGGGCAAATTTGGGGCCCATGTAGGCCCTTCTTTCATAATTTGCCCTCCTGACACAGTACTAGGAAGGATTTCCTTTTTCAGAGCACAAAGTAAAGCATTACAGTGCTGCTATTATGCTGACCACTTGATGGTAATTGTTGTAATGTTTTAATACTTATGATTTTCCTTTTATGTACTAAATAAGTTTAATGTGTTGTGTTTAAAATTTGAAACTTGCTATATTTTTTTTTTTTTTTACTATTGTTTGATACACACGTAATACACCACTTGGCACCCCAGTCACACCTGGCTGCTGTGGTTGCATATTTACAGCTATTACATCTTGCAGGGGGCATTTGAAGTAAATATAGATATGATGTCCTTGAATCCACTCTGATTCCACCAAGCTGTAGCATTTTAACTTCTCCTTGGGCTCTCACATGCTGCTCCACACCCATCAGTGTCACACACACTTCTGTTTACTCAGTTGGGCTGAGGGTTGCATGGGCTGGAAAAGACAAAACACCTTTCTGCTGCATGTTTAAATAGGAGTCATTAAAATGTTGATTTCTGAGTCTTTACATTATGAATTACCAGACATCTTTGCCCTTAACCTATTTCTCTGCTTCTCCAACACTAGCTATGTATAAAATTGTTGAAATGTAAATGGAAGCTTACATTTATGCAAAACATGAGCAGATGTTTCCAGCCTCAGAGTATGAGCTTAAGAAGTTCTCACTGTTGAGCATGAGCAGTTCTCTTCCTCAGATAATCAGATTTAAGGCTTTTTTTCTTTTTATTTAAATTACATTGCAGGTAGATTTTAAATAACTTCCTGGAAAATGGAAAGTGCATAGTAACCCTTCAGTCAAAATGGAAAATGGAAAGTGCATAGTAAGCCTTCAGTAAAAGCTTGCATTTTTAAAAAGTATTGGCATGACACATTTTAGACTGCTTTTCCTCATAATCAGCCTAAGGAAAAAGATCAGCACTTCAATCTATTTGCTACATTCTTGGTGAAATAATCCTTCATATGTTAAAAATCTGTCCCTTACAACATTTATAAGTTTTTTTCCTAACCTGTTTCTTTAACATTGAAATGCAGGAATAATCATGATATATATAAATTATTAAAATTAGAGTTTCAGGTTTTTCACGATGTGTATGTAATTTTTTTTTAAGATATACTTTTGAAGTGGAAATAGCCTTGTTTCATCTGCTGCAGCTAAAGACCTCATTTGTCATTTTTATATTGTTTATGTGCCATACATATAGACACCTGTAATATCCAGGTAACTGGTCTTTGTGTAGGTGTATCCACTTCACACATGCAGTGAAAAAAAATCAAGATGTGTGGCCATATGAGTTATCAAGAAACCTCTTCTTTGAAATGCATCAAATCAATTTCTACACATGAATTTCTGTCAGTGAGTGTTTTCTTTTTCTAAATATCCTATATGGAACTGAACCTTAATAGCTGTGAATTTTCACAGTCTCTCATAATGATATTGAAAATTTCTCTGTTTTTATTTAAGCTGAAATTAATCAAACTTGCATGCCCTTTGGAAGTATGGTCTATTGAATACAAAAAGTATTGCCTTATACCTGCAAATGGTACTCTGGCCTAAGTTAGTGCACAACAGGAGTTATTATTGAAGATGCTATTATACACTCTAAATTTTGTATTTGTTTTAAGATATCTAGAACTAATTTTGCAACTGATCTTGACCTAAAATTTAGGAATTTTCCTGCATAGAACTTTAGCTTTGTTCCTTAAAACTTCTGCTGCAATTTTTTTAAATAAATCAAAACAAAGCCAAGAACAGCTTAGTTTCAATTTACAGCCAAATTAGTCCATCCTGGACACTTTCTTGTATACGTTTCATTCTTTTTTTCCATTTTGCTTTTTTCAAGTAAAAATAATTTCATATAAATATAACTATTTATATAAAGAGTATATAAATAATCTTTAATAGAAATTATTTTATATTTCATAAAAAGTCAGTTATCTATAAGGTTCTAGAGGGGAAAAGTACAAGCTACCTGTAGTATCACTCAGCATTCTGTTTTGTTGGTTTGGGACGGAATTAACCTCAGTTGATTTTAGCTTGCCTCGATGTCAGAAATAGCACATTTCAGATGGGAATAAAAGGAAGGTACAGATACTCCAGCAGCAAAATCCCTCTTCTTCCCCATACTGTTTCAAAAGAATGCTGTGTTTCCCAATGTTTTTTTTTTTTTTTTTTGCACTTGAGGAAGTATTGCCTTCTCTTACTGAGTATGCAATCACCCATCCAGCACACGGCTCTTTCTATTGTCTAGTCAGAATTGTCTGTTTAGATTTCAATTGCCCTTTTCCATTTACCTTATATCATTTTACCTTTATGAAAGATTTTACAATGAAATAAAAGTAATGAATTTATCTCCATATGAAGTTATAAAATCTTCAGTTACTGGATTTTAGTCTCTAATTTTATTTTCTTTTTTTTTATAGTTACTTGTACAGTGTCTCTAGACTAAATATTTATAGAAACTAAGTGGAAAATGTACAATATTTTGAAATATTGTCCCATTTGCTCTCTCAAATATTACCCTGTTTGAAAATATCTCAAATACTCTTAGCAAAATTACAGTTTTGGTGACTTCTAATATTAACATTTTTGAACACTATTCCTGATTCAGACACCGTAACTCCCTTGATCTGTCTTCAGTTTCAGGACTCTTCAGTAGGAACTAGGTGACAGGTACATTTTAGTTTTTTTTTTTTCCTCTGGCCCTTCCCAGCCTACCCCATCCCTCACTGCATTTCCATGTTTTGAAAAATCAAACTGCAGTTTTCAGTAGTGTGTAGCAGTTTTGTGAGTATATTACCTGCTGACTATTATTTGTTATTTCAGCAAAGTGATGAGAGCCAGGCTCACTCCTACTCAATGACAAAAATATTAGAATAAAACAGGATATGATAAAAATGTATAGTACCCCAAATTAAAAAAAAAACTGTGGTTTATTCCTTTGCTATTTTCTTCTTTCTATCTCTATCTTTGCTGCTAAGAAGACCCTTACTTTAAATATAACTTAAGGTGCAAAGGTTGTGGTGTTTCTAAATCAATGTTTAATATTGTAAGGAACATGAAGAAGAATAAGCAACACCTTTACTGTTCAGCAGAGGTATTAAGTCTGATTTTGCAGGTTTAAACACCAGAGATAGCATGAAGTTCACTTAACCAGGATAGTGCTGACATATTAGTCCAAGGCTCCTTCACACTCATGCATCAAATCAGAACAGACCTTTAGACAGATTAAAGGTATTTTCTGCCACAAATTTTTTTAATACCAGATACACTTGAATTCTGCAGTACTTTAATTCCACAAATCCTGACCTGTCTCTGTAATTCTAAAAGGCAAACACAAATGTTTTAATCTTCTGAGGATATTTTCTTCATGCTGTTGTGACCTTATTTAATACAACCTAGAAAGGTCAGCATTTTGAATGTATTCTGTTGGTCTTAACCATCAGGTTTTAAATATTTATTAAGAAAATCTCTGTTTAAAAAGTAACATTTTTCTTTGGGAGTTTCATAGTGGTTTAGGTTTATGACCATTCATATCTACAAAAAAGAAGAAAAAAATCAGTGCCACTAGCTGTGGAACTGGACTGTCTGCTAGGCTTCCACTCTCACTTAATTGTGTTTATGTAATTTGTGCCTTTCACTAGCAGTTAATTTTGTAAAATGTGAATTCTATTCAGCAAAATAATAGACTGTGATCACTAGGCTTATTCAAGTAGGCCTTTGAATAGCCTTTGAAAAATTTTGGCCTTTGCTTTAACTTTGTTTTTAAAATAAAGTTTTTAAAATCATCAGTTTTAATTTCCACATTTCAATATTTACAGTTCTGCAGCATTTCATACAATGATTTTTGTTTATCTGCAAGTCCAGGGCTATTCCTTGAGATTACTTGCAAAGATTGCTTTCATTTTGAATTTAACATGCAGTCTACTGGTGAAGTAGAAAAACAGGGCAGAAAATAATTACACATTTGAAAAAGAATCAAAAATGGTCAATAATTGTGTGTAGACACTGCAGTTACTGGCTGACCTTTCAGAGACTGTAGAGTTTATTGCTTCAAGGTCTTTGTGGCAGCAGTGAGTGTCAATAGAATAAGCCATTACTACTTCTGTGGTTCCTGCTGTTATCATACCATTAGTATAAACATGAATGTAGGAAAATGTCATTTTGAGACCTAGGGGAGACTGAGGGAGAGGTATGTATACATTTAAGCAAAACACCTGATAATCTTGCTTGTTTCTTGGTGTTTGAATAAGAATGCAATATATATAGACTTATGTTTTCACATAAGTCAGGGAATTAAGTCACCAGTAAGAGCAAATCTCAGATGGGACTCACGATTCTGTCATAACTTAATGTCTGTATATGGACTTTTAAATGACCAAAAGTATGTGTTTGGAGTAAAAATTACCAAGTTTAAAATTTCCAGCTTTTTTTTTTTTTCCCCCTTTAGTTATGAGGGCAACATTTTGGAGATATTTTTTATTCCTAGGTTTCTGATACATCCATTTGGGAATGAAATCTTACTTGTTTTTCTTGCTTTTTAAGAGGAAGCCATTTCATTTTTACTAGTACATTCTCATGCACTTTCAATTGCAAATTTCGGATCATCCAAATAAAAACGAGATCAAAATATATACCTTGGGATTTATGAAAGCTCTTTCAAAATGTTTTGGTCAGCCTTGTCAGGCAGATTACCACAGATTTTTGAACAGGCTTTGAAAAGTTCACCCTTGTCCTTGAGGCTAAAAGGTAAAATAAACAAAAGTTACATCTGAGTTGTGGCTGCACTTTCATAAATGTGCCCTCATCTTAGATCTTGTGAGGCAGGTACCACACAAAGTGTGGCCATGGGAATGTGGAAATATCTCCTGTAATGAGTTTACATTGTAGATATGCAAATTGTTAATCATTTATGTAACTGTTAGATTTCTGTTTTATCTCAGGAATCTGAGAGCTTCTGCTTTCTAAACGGATGCATTTGGAAATAACAGTAGAACTTCTAATAAGTATTAATGTTGTATTCATATCTTAAAAAAGCTTTAAAAAAAGCTTTTTTAAGATATGAAAGCCCACTCTGATAGAAGAAATAACATCCTTTATTTATCATGGGAAAAAAAAAAAAAACAAACACATGTAACCTCTGAAAATTCAAATCTTTGAGAATCTCTAATTTTTTTGTGGAAGGAGAGACAACATTTTTTTTTTTATTTAGCCACAGTCTTTAAAATCTCATTTGGGATAGCAGCAGGTAACATTAAAATACTGGAATTTTCTGTTACTATTGTAGTAGAAGCAAACAGCATTAGGTGGTGTATAAGATTTAGAAATTAGTTTTCTATGTTTTTTACTTTGTGATTCTGTGAAAATCCTAGCTGCTTCTGTTGAGGACAAAGGATTTTTTGTATTTTTTTGGGTTCAAGTCTTATCTTGCTTCTCAGCACTATGTAAGGTAAAGTATGTTTCAGAATTTGTCTCTCAGTCTGAAACCAGATCAGCAAATTGTGTACAGAAATGTAATCTTTCTGGCAGTGCAGCAGGCCTCTAAGCTCTCCTCTTTAAAAGTTATTTTGCCACTATTTTGATACAAAGAGTAAAGAAAAATAGTAAAACTATTTGACACAAATAGTGTCAGAACTGTTAGTTGGTCAGAGCTTAGAGAAAGCAAAATATTATTAAAAAGTAACAGTTATATTAGTAGCTCTGTATTCGAAAATTTTAAGAAACATTTCCATAAACATTTATAATGTGTGCTCTGTGTGTGGCTTTGTATACATAATGTAACACTGGGTAGGAAAACATTGGATTTTGTTTGTATTGCTAGACCTGTATTTTTTGATATGGAACATATTTGTGTTTTATATCGTCCTCATTTTCACTCATCTCTTAAAGTTAGCAGGGATTTGATCATTGACCAAACATACGGATGCAAGAACCAAACCACTTGTGAACTACAAGGATTATAAAAATTGGCTGCTGGAACACTTTTTGAAGACTTTGATCTACTTAGAAAGTAATTAGTTTGACAACACTTCAGGTTTATTGTGGTCATCCTTAACAAATAGTCAAACTTGTAGTTATGTTCATCAGAAAAAAAAATAATATTTTCTAATAAAAATCCAACTGCAGTGAACTTTTATAAGGCAAATTGCTTTCCAAATTAAACCTGTAATAACCCTTTAAAGGCAACTGCATTTAAACAGCAGTGAATTTGGGTTATAGTTCGTGGTTTTAATGTTCTGGAGTGAAGTCAGATTCTTTCTGGTCTTTTGGTACTTGTTACCAAATAACTGCTTTTCTAAATGAACAGAATCTTACTTTACATTAAAATTCATTGTCAAAACTGAGCTCTTGTGGTGTCTCTTTAGACTCAGACAGGCATTTTGCTCCATATATCAAAATAAGTGTTTTGCTTTGTTTTATTTGTCTGTATTTTTTGAATTTGACTGGAGACCTTCCCTGGAGAGACTAATCTCTCTGTATGGTAGGGGGTGAATATGTTTTCAGGGGGAGCACATAAAGTTAGGGTCTTGCAAGGATGATAAAGGATTCTTAAAGAAATTACTTGTCTTAATAAGTAATCCCAAGGATCAGAAAAGGTATGAAGAAGAATTGTCTGAACGTTATGGTTCATGTGACATGTTCAAGTTTTCTTTTGGAAAATATTAATCTGTCAGCACAAAGTTTTGTACTGAAAAAGTTTCCTCTCAATTAATTGGAACACTCATCTTGGAAACTTTTCCAGTAATTTTGTGTAACTTTATGTTATTAAAGAACTGGGATGGTTTCCAGAGCTTTCCAGAGTCTTTCAGATTCTTTATTGATAAACATATTAATATAATTTCTGCTAACCTTATAATACTTCCCATTTTAAACTCTTCTGAGTTGCAGTCTAAATTTTTTTTTCATAAATTTTACTCTTTTCAGTCCTACTCTGGATAGTCTTTGTCAAGAAAAATGCTGAAAATTTTCTGAAAGGATTGCCTCTGAGTTGAATTTGAGAAGATAAATTGGTCTGGGGAAAGAAAGAAATTAAATTCGGGATCATTTTCTCAAAACTAGTAATGGAAAAATGGCATAATCTTAATATCTTGACTTAATTGTATTAAAAATCTGTATTTTCCAAAAGTTTGAGATTAGTTTTTAAACGTTATATATTGGCTTGACAGATATTTTTGCCCCATAAATGAAAGTAGACATTTTTACAAAGAAATAATGAACTTCCTTGCAAGAAAATGCATGAATTCCAGTTTATTTACTGTCTAGCTACTAGGATTTTAAATAGCCATCATACTCAGAAGGTGGTAAAGATAGTACATTCAACTAGGATTCAAAAGAAGAAAATATGAAGGCAAAGTATAGCAGAAGTCATTCCTGCTCTGATAATTCGGGAGCCCATAAAAAAAGTTTTGAGAGATAGATTGATATTCCAGTCTTTGCAACTGTGGTTGTTTAGCTATTTGTTGTGACTAAATAATTAAATCCTTTCCTGTTTGCCAGTGGATTTTGACAGCTGCATATGTATTTTTTATTTGTCAGATAGAATGGGTAAACAATTTTTGGCATGTATATTATTTGCTAGGTACTCATTTTGTTTACAGTGTGAGATATTTTTGTAGATAAATGGTAAGGTATTTGCCCATTTGGTTAACAGGACATTTGGAAAAGGAAATTAATGAACAAACAATAGAAAAATCACAGCTGACACTGATCATCCAGTATGTATTCTTCCCTGTAGGAAGGCATGGATATTCACATAAACATCAATTACTAGTGGACACTAAGTATTACAAAATGGTGTTAGAATATTCAAGAGAAGACAAGAAGATGCTTGTAGTAAAATACTTGTATTATGGAAATGGGAGTGTTAGAAGGAATGTGCCATTTTTCCAGCCAATGCTAAGTAGAACTAAACCTTCAGCTGCCTCTCATAAATGCCAAGCAAAGATATGGAGATGTGTTAGCCAAACCAAAATTATTCATAGAATGTCTTTTCTTAATTTCCAGATATATGTGAAGCTTTTAATGCAAGGTGCCTTCCCACATTCTGGGCAGGGAGAATGAGATGACATGTTGTAGAATCATTGATTTTTTTTTATTTTTCCTGTGAACTCAAACCTTAGCTAAGACTGGATTGATCTAAGACAGTAAAAACTCATAGTTCTTGGCTTTCTGCCAGTGCTCATGTTAAAACATTTATGGAATTAATGATAAATTTCTTGTACAAGTGCCCTTTTACATCTTGATTCACTAGACTGAGTGTAGGAAGTAAGCATCAATGGCAAATAACAAAGTAACTATTTCAAAGAGCTGTCACATGCCTTACATTTTTACAAATCGATATTGACTTGAATTGTTGAGTCAGGGAAAGTGCTTTTCCTGCTGATGTATAACATGGCTATGTGCAAAAGCTGAAATAGTCTTTGTGTTCATGCAAAGTGTCTTGTACTGAGTGCTAAAGACTATAGAGATTTTACAGGCCTTTTTTCTTTTTTAAGATTTTTTTTCTAGTATGTATTTTAATGTCTGTGAATACCATGCTCCTTTGATGTTCCACAGATTTCATGAAGAATGCAAGACTAAGTAGAATATAAAAGCTATGCAGCTTTATTGTAGTTTGATTTCAATCGTTGGTTTTTATGAACCCATTCACAAGAAAAACTGGTAATTATTTTTTCCCCCTACATCATTGTTGCTTTCAGTGGCTAAATGTTGTGGGGAGAATATAAAAGGCATGACTTGGAAAATGAGGTTATCCTTACTTTTTTATAATTGGAGCAATTATACAGCACAAAAAAATACAATTTTTTCTATGTCTAGTCCTGCTTAACGGGGATCACAGTGTTAAATTGCATTTTGACACAAGAAATATAGATGGAAAGTTCATGCTGAATGAGGTAACGTTACCTGTATAAACTTTGGCACCTTCTCATTGATATGCAAGTTTGTTCTGCAATTTTGGAACTGATGGTAAGGTTCTAATTAGTCTCTAGAGTATTCATGTGGACAATAGATTGCTCATTAGCTTATCGACTTTCCATTAAACTAATTGTCTGTTTCTCATGTCAAATGTGGAAACTGAAATGACACATGCTAATTTGCCTTCCAGATGTTGCAACTGCCTATCCAGATAAAAAGTCCATCTTAATGTATGTGACTTCGCTCTTTCAAGCCCTGCCCCAGCAAGTCACCATGGAAGCCATCAGGGAGGTGGAGATGTTGCCACGGCACACAAGGATCACTAGAGAAGAGCACGTAGAAGTACACGAACAGCATTTTTCACAAGAAGTGAGTTTCATTTTTCTGCTTTCATCTTGCGGCTCTAAAGTGGCTGTTTCCCTGCCTGCCCCGTGAGTTTGATGTTAAATGGCCAGTGGAAGGCAAAAACCCCATGGGTATCATGGGCAAAGTCTCATTAACAAGAATGTCAGATGTACTTCTCTGCATGTACTTTCATACTGGTTTTCATCTCACACCAGACTGTTTTAAAAATTACTATTCAGCAAGTGCTTTGTACTTCAGTTGTACAGCATTGTGCATTTTGATGGTGGCAGGACACCTCGAGGAAAATCAAATTTGAGAAGGCTTAAATTTAAAAGCAGGTAGAAACATCATTACCTTTTTAGAGAATAGCTGTTTACATTTCTCCATAGTCATGATATATTTTTAATTTTTTAGCATTTTGTTTACAATGACTTGCATTTTTAAATAATCACTTCTCAGTTTACCATTGTCCTCTCAAAAAACTCATGTAATAATTGGAATTAATTTATGATTGCAATGTCAGTTTTGTTTTTACTGAAACCATCAGACAGCCTCTGCTGAAGTGTTTAGTGCATTTTAGGCTTAGTTTATGTGTCTGAATTTAATCTGTATGTTGGGTATGGGATGCACACTCTCTTTTAGAGTACTGAGCAGATAAGTATTGGCTCTGTTTATTTAAGATGTGACAAAAGATCACTTACTTTTTTGAGCCTCTGCTTGTAAATTATAAAGAAGCTTCACTTTACATTGGTATTCTGCTGGTGTTGAGTCCTGACAGTTTGTTGCTTTTGGAAAGGGTGTCAGATTAAATGAGAGGCTTCCTTAATACCATCCCATTTTGCCTGCTGAATACCAACACTGACCTTGAAAAATGACCTTCCTGCTTCTTTTTCTTCAGTTGCTCTTAAAATCAGTATTTGCTCCTACAATCCATGCTTCTACCCATGTGTACATTCTAATTTATTCCTAGATCACAGTCAGTGTACCCCAGGGACCTTCGCCTTCTCCCAAACCGCGGTTCAAAAGTTACGCGTATGCACAAGCTGTGTATGTCACATCCCCTGACCAAAAAAGGAGGCAGGTTCCTCCACAGGTCTGTCACTACTGTAATTTTTTGAGAGAGTTGTTTTGTTATGCTCGTGCTTGGACTGAAAGAGCTCGTGCATTTTGCTTGTACATGATCTTAATGACCTGCTTTTTCCAGGACTTTTTTCTGTTGAGTGTTTACTTTTTCCTGTGTATTTCTGCATGGCTGGCAGTAGCTGTTGTGCTGATTATAAGGGATGATTAACATGCTCTGCTGTTTCAGAAACTTAAATTTCTTTCTCTCTTCAGTCATTTTTTAAAATAGTGCATACATTGCCTTAAAAAAGTATTAGAAGAACAAATCTAACATAAGCTATATTTGACATCTATTATATTACAGCCTCAGGTTTAGTTATAGAAAAAAAAAGCCATTGGTTTTCTCTTTCTTTTTCTAACCCTTCCTATTAAAGAAAATAGTAAGGGATGGCATTTCTCAGAAGGTTACTGTAGTTGGAAAAAAAGGTGAAACAAACATTAAATTTAACCCTGTATTATTAGATTACAACAGTTGGTAATTTTTATCACAAATGGCATCTTGCTGGTACTGAGGTTAAGGGGTTATATTTGATTCTTTACTTATTTGTTTTATTTTATTTTTTTTACCTTTAAATAGCTGGGGTGGTTTAATAAAACTTGTTTCAAGTAATCCTTATAATGAGAATTTCAGTAGTTGAATTTTTATAACTTTTGACAAGTATGAGACCCAAAGGTCAGATTGTGTACTGCAATGTGATTTCCTTTCATTACTTCAGGGAGAAAAGATCTGTGTGTATGTGGTGCTACAGTCTGAGTTTGCCTCTGGGTACTTAATTCTGTCTAACATCTGAAAATCTATTGCAAAATTATACTTCTATTCAACACTCTATTCAAATCTACTGTTCAAGTGACAGGTATTTTATTAAATAATGACTTCCTTTAAATACTCCAGGACAGAAACCCTGTGCACACAAGCATGAGCCCTGCCTACATCATTCTAGCATCAAATGTGTTGCAGTGATGAGTCACACAGCTTTGAAACAAGATGTTTTCGTGATCGTAATTTTTTTCTTCTTTGAAACTGTACAGATATTTTAGAGTAATGAAAAGTTATTATATAGAATAGATTTTTTTCTTTTTCTTCAGGTACTTTTATTCTGATTAGTTGCTGGTTTTGTCAGCACCTCCACCATCAAAAGTAATGTGTAAACTGAATTAAAGGAAGTAATTTCTATACAAAGCATGGTTGCTGAAATTTACTAAGTTATAATTTGGTTATGCAGTCCTCATCTTGCATTCCAGTTTTCACATCTCTTCTTCTTGAATTAGGAAGCTTCATCTTCTACACTTTCATGCAAGAATTAATGTAATATATTATAATTCTACCAATATGGCAGAAGCAGAGGACCTAACCAGAATCTGAGCCAAATTGTGCTACAGACACAACAGATATTAACAAATCGAAAGCATTCTAAGATTCCTTTGGGAAAACTACCTGGCAAATTCTCATTATAATCAAGATAAACTTGAATTACATATAATAGTAATTAGTATCTCAAATTGATACATGGAATTCTTAGTGGTTATTTTTTTGCCTTCAGCTATGTTTTTCCTAAAGAAGAGCTGTTGTCTACCTATTAAAGCAAGTTTATAATTCTGGTTAAATAGTGGTTCATAATTTTTTCTCCAGATACATTTGGCTGGGTATAACTTAATCCCATTTTAACTAAATAAAATAAATATTATTTCGGTTTCATTTCTTAGTAGCCTTTCAGTTTTCTCCCACCTATGCTATGATTTTTGGATACCATTATAAATAATGCAACCACCTTAAGCTTTTCAGTAAAATCTACTTCTCTAGGGGACTGCAATTAAGAAATCAGGAGGAATTCAACTTTTTTTTTTTCTCTTGGATTTTGTAAAGTTTGAGAAGGTGACTCTAATTTCCATCTAGTTGTCAAAGAAAAGTTTATTAGATTTAGTTGATTGTTGCCTGCCAATTTCTATGGTGTTTTTGGTGCTGTCATAGAGAAGCAATTTTCACGAAGTATTTTGGTCTTCTGTTGAAATCATGGAATCATTATTTTTTTCTTAATCTCTGCAAAATTTCAGCTCATAGGACTTGAATATTATAATTTCCCCAAAACAGTCATAATTAAATAAGACCTCTTTCCAAAGATTTTGATCATGATCCTTCAAATTTGACCAAATAAGGTTGATATATGGCATACATTTGCTTCATATGTCAGTTGTCAGAAATGGTAAGAGATATGAATTGTGATTCTGTGAGCTCCATATTGGCAAGAAGGAATAACATTTCCTTTCACACCATCATTTGTCAAAGTTCTTTGTCTTCTGTCTTCTACCCTTGTCTATTCTTTTATGTCACATTTCACTTTCCTCATCTTTACTCTTCCTAATAGCTTCACAACTTGTGTGCCTTCAAATTCACCCTTCCTTTCTGAATTCTTATTCTGTCACTCAGGAGGGTACTTCCAAGACCTAGTATTTCCGTTGTGCAAATTGTGGCCAGACGAGTTTTGCTTTTTTAACTGTGACATTTCTCAAATTCAAGGACAATCATTGCTCTGCAAAACTCAGTGCCTTCTTGTCAGTCAGCGCTTCACCATTTCTGGATGAACCAGTGAAATATTTTCAAATGCTAGAGGTAACATGAAAAGCAGTTTTTCTGCTAAAATTCAAGAAATTTTTTCCTCCTTTACCTTGCTTACTTAGACAGTGTTTGTAAACTCATGAAGATCTTGTAACAAGAATCTACCTCAAACCTGAATCCTTGAATTTCCTGAATGAACACTAAAAAAGGTCCAACAGAAAATATTTATGTTGACAGTTTTTAAATGGGAGTTAGTGTTTGGCAATTACAGAATGCTTGCCTGAATTTGCAGGTCTGTATTTTGCCTTGTATGTGTTCTTTGTAATAAGACTTCACTTACAAATATCCAGCTTAATGTAGAAATAAAAGGACCCTCAATTAATTTTCTGAGACATTTCAAAATCCTCATTTAAAACTACTCATTGTCTTCTGTTTGTATTTATGAAGGCACTGGGGTTTGTGTTATTGATTTATCTCATTGAACACCTGACCAGGAATAATGCTGTGTTTACTTTCCATTTTGGTTTATCAGTGCAGTTCCTACTATTGATCCCAGGCAAAACTCCTATCTCACTGCTTTCATTTTCACTTGCTCTACTGGTCTTTTAAATTCCTTGGGAGTGGTGACTCTACAACTTCTCTATGCAGACTGTTCTGCTGCTTGATAACCCTTACAGTGCCAAAATTTTTCCCAATGTCCAATCTGAATCTCTCCTGGCACAACTTGAAGCCATTTCCTTCTCTTCTATCACTTGTTATGTGGGACAAAAGGCCAAACTCCACCTCACTACAAACTGTCTTCAAACTGTAGAAAGCAATAAGGTCCCCAGGTTTTCCCTCAAGCCTCCTTTTCTCCAGGCCAAACACCCCCAGCTCCCTCAGCTGCTCCTCACCTGACCTGTGACCTGACCTGTGCTCCAAACCCTTTCCCAGCTCTGCTGCCCTTCCCTGGACTCACTCCAGCCCCTCAATGCCTTTCCTGTAGTGAGAGACCCAAAACTGGACGCAGGATTTGAGGTGCGGCCTCACCAGTGCCGAGCACAGGGGGACAATCCCTGCCCTGGTCCTGCTGTCACACCATTGCTGATCCAGGCCAGGTGCCATTGGCCTTCCTGGGCACACCTGGCTCACGTTCAGCTAATGTTGACCAGCACCCCCAGCTCCTTTTTTTCTGGGAAGATTTCCAGCCACTCTGTCCCAAGCCTCAAGACTTTCCTGGGGTTGTTGTGACCCAGGTGCAGAACTTGGCACTTTGCCCTGTTAAACCTCATGCAATTGGCCCATCAATCAGCCTGTCCAGATCCCTCTGCAGGGCCTTCCATCCTCCAGATCAATATGCCAACCCAACTCGGTGTCTCCTGCAAACTGAGTGAGGGCGACCTCTATTCCTATTAAAAAAGCAGTGCTGAAAATATAAGCATTGAAAAAAATGGGGATGAACAAAATCTGTGAGTATTTTGAGACTGGTACTTCTGTACATAAGCTTCTGAAAGATCCTGTTAGAAAGGTGAATCTGTGAGTTTGGCTGCCTTAAATTATCTATTCAAAATCAAGCCCATTGATCTCTACAATGTTGATTTTTGTTCTTTTGTCAGGAGTTATGTTTTTTTTTCATTCCACATTGTATGAAATATAGTTTGTGTGCAGAATTACTGTTTAGCCTTTAAACTGACAAACTTCAGTATATTTGAATTGAAATAATTTGAGATGAAGCAGTGGTAAATAGGGACTGTATTTGTTGGCACATAATGATGTGATTTGGGCCCTAAGAATTAGGGGCTTCACCTCAGGCTTCAACCTTGTCATTATTAGTTTTTGAGAAATTCTTAACCATCCAGACATTATTTGTGTTTTACAGAAGCATTATAATGCAGTTTGCTTGTTTTCTGGGTTTTTAAATATGAATTTTACCCAGTTTCTGTATGGCACTTTATCAGTCAGTTCATAACTATAATAATTAACTTGAAAAGTCACTAAAAGCTCCTTATAAATTTAAGTGGAATTTATTCCCACAGAACAGAATCCTTCTGGCAGTCTTGCCCTTGAGAATGGTGGTTTTCTAGACCCTTAATTTGCCATACTCTTGGTCTTCTGCCAACAACTTAGCTTCTTTAAAACTGATCTGAGACCTCCTTTCTGGGACTCTTCAGGGTTTGTTTGTGCCACAGAATTTAGTGGCACAGCATCACAGGATTGCTTTATTGCTCTCCTTTGTACTAAACCAGATATTTATTTTACTTAGAAGCTGTGATCTAATTACTGTCCTGTTTACCTTATGGTAAAGTCCTCTTTTGGAGAGGCATCAGAAGACAATTAAATACAGCCAGATAGAAGTTCAGTTACAACTTTTTTGGTAGTATTTCTAATGTAAGATACTTATCACAGAAAATATCCCATTGTGTCAGCATTGGGGGGATTTATTCATTTAAAGTAGAATTCGGGAAACTTCAGAAATACTGAATTATCTGCACATTTAGTCTTTAGATCATGATGGATATATTTTGGGCAATGAGTATAATGATAGTTCCAGGTGTTAGCCCAATTATTCTCATTTAAATAGAAACTTTCAGAAAGCTAGGAACTGTTTCTGTAGAGCTAAGTAACATCCCTAGGGTTTAGGTTAAGCATCATAACATAGCAAAATTTGCCATTAGAGGTCAGAACAAGAAACAGGAGAGGTGGAAAAATGAAGACAAGTGCAAATCTTCTGGATTTCTTAAGGAGTTCTCCTGGATGCCATGTGTTCAAGGAACAGTTTGAAAAATGATGAAGCAGACCTTTTCAAGTGTGTTTATATATGTTTTATAGTTTCAATAACAATCTGGAAAATAGATGTCTGAGCCTGGAGGTCTGTCAAGATGACAGTTGTTTCCTGTCACTGCTTTGTGTGTAGCCACCAACAGCAGTTCTAACTCATTTTGTGTGTGTGGTTTGTTTTTGTTTGGTTGGTTGTTGGTTTTGTGGGGTTTTTTGTTTTGTTTTGTTTTGTTTGAATGTTTACTGCAGCTTCTTTGTCAAGAGCTTTTGTTGTCAAAAATGTTAGTACTCTTATGGGTACAGTGATATCTTCTAGTGGATCTAGTTTCCAATATATCAGAGCTTTTAGTCTACTTTATTTCACACATTCATTCATTTGGTTTCCCCCAGAGCTGAGCTCATGAGCTCTTAACTTCCTTGCCAGGGCAGAGAGTTTGCTGCTGGTCTAGCTGTCAGGTTCAGCTCTGCCACTGCTTTGCATTTACAGATGTTGGACATCACTGCCCAAAATTCTTAGGCATCACCTGCTACTTGTCTCCACACACCTCTCTGTTGAACAGGAGGAAATGCTATGAAGCTGCATCAGGGAAAGTTCAGAGTGGACACAGGAAAAGGCTCCTCACTGAGAGGATGGTCAGTGAGTGGAACCAGCTTCCCAGTGAAGTGGTCATAGCACCAAGCCTGTAAGAGTTCAAGCAGAGTCTGGGTGTAGCTCCTAGTCATATGATTTAAATTTATGTAGTCCTGTGAGCAGCAGGGAGATGGAACCAATCCATCCTGATCTGAGATATTCTATAATTCTCTGATCAGGATCTTTCTTCTAGTCAGAATCTTTTCAACCTTATTTCCAAATCCCATTCTCTTCCCTGACACAAATTCTTTTCAGGATGCTTCTTTTTGTCAGCAGGTGATCTTTGCATAGCCATGAGACTGCAGCTTTCCCAGTCTAAACAGTCTCTGAGCAAAAGCACAAGTCATGATGAGCCTCACCAGGAGTGCTTCTGTCTTCTGCCTCTTCAATAATGGCAGGATTTAAAGCATGCTGAACCATGTCTAGGCCATTTGTTAGCAAAATATACAACCAGTCCCAGATACTTGTAGCTGGCAAGTGGCAGGAATCAGCTCAGGAGCTCAGAAGTGCAATTTCAAGCTTTCAGCTGCCTCTGCTCCAAACATCTTTGCACAGTTATCTAATCCCTCTACAAGTTCCTCTTTGCATTCACTAGTGAAATTGGGGGTTTTTCCACCTCTAATGGGTAATGACAATTCTTTAGTTTGTCATAAAAAGTGATTACTTCTGATTTTTCCATCCCTTTTTAACTTTTGCTTTTAATTGACCTTAAAAAACATATGAGAAAAACCTTTATTTTTATGTAAGACTTTATCAACTATAATTTTTTTCCTTAAAATAGTTGTAAAGCTTGTTTAACAAGGGGCACTGGAAATTTAACATGGAATTTCCCATGTGATCTGTTAGTGTATTCCTTAATGACTGATAAGAAAGGGTAGCATGTTTCTCATAAAGTTAAAATTCCTAGATAAGATATATCCACTGTATATTCAGATTGAATCCAGTAACTGAATAAATTGATAATGTCATAATCGTGAGTGGACCTATAACCGGTTGGAAATATTTAAGAACAAAACCATTTTCTAAGTGGTCTTGATTTGCATTAAAGTGGAAGGTTTCTGTAATTTTTTTTTCCCTATTAGAAACATGGAAATGTTATACTAGTCATTTCCTAATTACATTATTGTTGAATGTATTTTTAAGCAGACAACTGTACATACTCAAGAACACACTTTTTACCTTGACTAATTTTTTTCTTACAGGTTGTTTTTAGGTGTTTTTAACTAGCTTCAGTGCTACTTTAACTTCCATCTGCTTTTTTTTTTGTTTGTTTGTTTTTTTGAAAAGCACACTTAACAAGAGTTTCTTAATTTAAAATTTGAATAGTGATACAACTGCTTCTTTTTTAGAAAAGTCTGTTTTAAAAGTTCTAACCTGTACTGAAAATCTGGTCTTGCCAAATTTAAAACCTTGTTAATATGAGTGAGAGTATTCACTTAATTTCACTAAATTTTGCAGTTTCAAGTATTTTTGCCTCTCATTTTGGAGAGAAACCTCTTTTCTATGGTTGCTAAATAGCTTAATGTTCAAGGCCTACAATAAGATATATAGGATGTATAACACTTTAAAATGTTCTTTTAAGTAATTTTGTGCCACCAAGTCTCTTGAACATAAAGTATGTGTAAGGTATGTTAAAGATGAATGGAGATACAGCAAATAAGGGCACGTATTAATTTACTGTGAACATTTTATATATTTTTTTATATCCATAATACTTAAAATAGTAAATTAGTAAATTTGAATCCCCATCCTGGCCTGTAGGGCTTAGGAAACAGTGCAGAATTGCTTGTATAAGCAAAGGATTTGATGTAAAGGAGGGGCTAGATAAAACATAGGATGTGATGTTAATGAAAATCCTTACTAGTAAACAGACTGGTGTTCATTTTTTCCTAATCTGAGGACTGAAATTGAAGTAATTTGAGGATTTGTACAATTTGAAGTATTTATGCATCCCCATTTCAAACACTTAAGAAAGGCTTTCACTTTATGCACACAAAAAAAGTGAATTTAGTCTGAGATTCAGAAAGCAAGCAATTAACTCTTTGCACTCTTTTATTATACCTATCAAAACCTTTGAAATGCAAAAAAAAAATTGATACAGAACTCACGTCTTTTGAAAAACTTCTCAAATCAACAGGACAGTTTAGCACACAGAAGCAATTTAAAGTATTTTTCTAGAGATAAAATTACAGCATCATTATAAACAGCATTATTGTTAAAATTTTGCTCATCTCTGTAGAGCATAAGAACTTCTTGATAGTGTGATGAAGTCTTGCTTTATAATTTTAGATAGGATTACTTTATTTTAAAACAGTTTATTAAGAATTTTTATTACTTATTAATTTATCTAAATTTGACATTAGTAAAATTAAAAAGACATAAAAGATGAGATTGTCTGGTTATATGCTAATCTAATAATATTTTTGTGTATCCTGATGAGAATTATTACCAACATGAGAAAAAACCCCAAACCCCTAATCCAAAGAAGTCCTGCAATATTGATGTAGCAGCAGCAGCAGCACATTTTATTCCTGTGCTCAGGAATAGGAGAGAAAGTTTAGTTTAGAGCCTCCTTGTTCTCAATGGCTTTGCTGGCTCTCATCAATGAGAGAAGCTCCCTTGTCCCCAGCAGTTTCATCCTGTCTTTGTCTGTCTCACTTTCTGTGCAATGTGACAGGATACACTCACTTTTACACAATTGCTTTCAGAGGATTAACTGCAGTGTTGGTTAAACATATATGGAAATGGTAAAAACATAAGGGTTCTACGTTCCAATTTAAAGTAATTTATTTTAATTACAATATTTTTAAATTTCCTGTCCTGTCTTGCACCATCACATGGTTGAATTCTATACAGCTAAAATAAAACTGATGAGGGTTTTTTAATTAAGATAGCTTTTAAAAATGCATGCTGGATATGCATTGTGCCCTTAAAATGCCTGTGCCCAAGTGGATGTAACTTTGAGGAAGAAAACTTTTGTGTTTTACTCCAGAGGAAAGTGTTAAGACCTCTGTGGAGAAAACTTTTGTGCCCCCACATGCATGTAATACTTTTCATGGTGAAATCTAAAATATTTTTGGTGTGTTACAAATGGTTCTATTGATTTTGAGAAGTGAAGCAGCAATTAATTCCGCCCTCCCACGCGGAGCCAATGCGAGTTTCTGCTTCTGGAACGTCCTTTTGCCCAAATCATTGCTCTTTGAGAGAGTGGATAACCATTTTTCCTTTTGCCTGCTGTTTTTAACCATACCATTAGAGTTGTCTGTTTTCATGGTCTGTAGGAAGTGCTGTGGGTTGGTTGTTAGTTCACATTTGTATGGCAGGGAGGACTCCATGTTTACCTGAAGCAGAGACCTTATGAAAGGCCGGATTGCTGATTGCTGCTGGTCATGAAAGTCCTGATATCTTTCTTTCCCTCAATGATTTTGATACAATAGAAGCTGTGTCTTGTAATGCCTGTGTAGAAGACTCTCCCTCTAAGATACTGCAAAGTGTATTTTTTTAGTTTTAGTCTGCACATACAGACTTTAGATCCAAGTATAGAAAAGAAAATACTCATAGATTTTCCATGTTTATTCCCTACAGCAAAGACGTCTGCCTCTATATACAGTCATATTAAAGAATTTTGCTTTATATTTTTCTAAGATTAATAATTATTTTAATCAGTATTATTAATACAGGTATGTTAGCCTGTGATAATCAGTGAGCTAAGGGAAAATGAGGAATAAATACTACCTTTTAAAAGAAAAATACATTTGGGGTGGAGGGTAACAAACAATTTTTTAGATGTTCAATATTTATTTAAAAGTTCTAGTCCTGAAAGAATGATAACACATAGCAAAAAAAGAGAACTTCAAAAATATAAAAATTGTATGGAACAACAATTGTATGGTGTTTATACAGAAGGCATTTGTTTTGTTAAACCTTAATTAGGGTGTAGCAAAGAAATAATAGATATATTTTGATGTAATAAATAATTCTTAAAATTAAAAAGGAAATTTTAGTTGTTTGATAGTGATGTCATTAGAGCAGAAATTGTAGTTTAAATAAACTGAGGATGACATAGTGAGGCATCAAACTTTAAGAAACAGATGTATGTTTTAAAAGAGTACCAAATGGGATTTTCCCAAAAAAATCAAGTTATTACTTGAAAACAGTTGCAATCTCTTATGGAAGTAATGAGAACTTTTTGCAAGTAATTTGGAAAGTATTTGGGAAAAAAAAATGTTTACCTCCTAAGCATGAATAAGAAAAGAATAAAGATCTAAGTTAAAGCCTAACTCCCGTTAATATATAAATATAAGCATGTTTAGAGGAAGTTGAAACCACCAAAAGTATGAACAGATGAAGGTATGATATGCAAGTTTTATGTTTGATGTTTATTTAAGCAGTCTTCCAGGTTTATATTTTCCTACCTTCTTAACTTCTGTTGTAATCTCTCAAGATTTCTCTTTGATATTTGCATCCTATCTAATGTAACAATATTTGCAGCTTCGTATTGTTTGTATCAGCTTCTGCATTGCCAATACATACTAAGGCTGATATTTCTTCACTCTATTAGTAAAACATTTTCCTAACTTTCCTTTTGAGAGGTCTTCTGTCTGGTAGTTTGAAGTGGTTTTGGTGGACAACATATATCAATTTCAATTCTGTTGTTTTTTGGGGTTTTTTTTTTTTTTTTCAAAAATAAAGTAAGTCTAATATTGATTTTTCTCTATCTTGTATTCCAATACATTGCTTAGGAAGTACCAACAAAAGAATTTTTAAAATAATTCTATTGTCTGTCAAAACAAATAAAAAACATAAACCAGAAAGGGGAGAAGGAGGTGAGGGAGAAGGGGGGAGAGATAAGAAGTTCTAAAGGTTACTTTATGAAATAAAAAAAACATCATGCATGCACTGATTGTGTCAGGAGCATCTCATACAGAGAGAGCAATTTCAGATGCAAGTCAAAGACTATCAGTCAGATGAGGGGTCTTCCTGACTTTCAATTTAACAGTAAGATGAAAAAAAAAAGATTCTACAGCATTTTGTCCCTTCTGAAAAGTATTGAGGTATCATAACAATAAATGACTACATGTTTGCATAAGTTTTCCCACTTGAATTTCATTTGCCAAATGAATTGCAAAGTACAATTTCACAGCACAGTATGTCTTGTACGTTACTCCAGCCCCTCAGTGTCATTTTTTTCAGTATTATTACCTTTTTAAAAGTGTTCTCTAGTCTATTTATAATTGACTACTCCCTTCCAGAATACATTCAGTTTCTGTCCAATATCTTTGGTCCTAAAAATTACCTTTAGTATTTCTCTGATATCATTTACTTCTATTCACACTCTTAGTCACAGTGCTCTTGTGTCTTCTCTACATCACCAAGGAAATGCTTTCTCTGTTATGCCATGCCATCTTTTTCTACTTCTTGTTTTTTCATGGTTCTCCTGTCCATTTTAAATTCAGTCTCATAATCATTCTCTTCTGCAATGAGGGCTTAAACCAAGTTTTAACTCATTCATATTCAGCCTCCTTATTTTCTCATTTTAACTTCTCCTTTCACTCTTTAGCCTTGTTCCTGGTTTTTGTTTTTGTTTTTTTTTTTTTTCCTTTGCAACATTATACACGATGGCAACTGCAATGAATATGCTATTTAATACCTACAGCTTAGAATTATTCATTATATTTTAGTGAATATGAGTAAATTTATATGTGATATGGGGTAGGATAATATTGCTTGGCAAAATTTAACTTGTAACGCACCTATATTTTTTTTTTTTTGCAACATTAGTAATATCAGGAAAAAGTATCTGGTAAAATATTTGGAGATTCTGTTTCAACATTCTGGTAATTATTTGAAGAGCAAAAATAGTTAATTCATTTTTTTGAGTAATGTATTATGAGTAAATAAATAAATAAATCTCAACAATTGTGCAATTCCAGAATTAAGAAATTGCTGTTAGCTAGATCTAAACTAGCAAAGGGGAAGATGAAAACAAGTATTGAGAAAGAAAGAGTAAAGATGAGAATATTGTTTTGAAACAGCACATTTATAATGTATTTTTAAACTGACAATTTCAGAATTTCTAGTGTCTGTTAGGAATTTTGCAGCTGCAAAGCTATATATTAGTTGTACATTGTCTCTATAATGAGAGTTTAGAAGGTTGTAACTCACTGGTTCATGCCCACCTCTTTAGTAATTCTCAGCATTCTCACTTGCTCATTCTCTGCTGATTTGTGGCTCAGAAATTTTTTGAACTGCAAATGGCATCTTTTTTATTTAAAAGTCCTCAGTGGATTTTTATCTGTTCTTCTATCCAGTTACTGCTCTCTGTAAGCATTTAAGAAAGTTTTCTATATAGCTTTCAGTATTCCAGGGGAATTATTAGTAGTTCCCATTCTTATATTTTGGAAATATTTTAGTATTTGCTGTATTAATACCCAATTTATAAACCTGAAGCTCTTCATTCAGAAGAGGAGAAAACCCCATTGTGAGATGATTGGTTATCATTGTGACCGATTCACAGCTTTTGATTTATTTTTCAGAGCATGTAGCTACAAGAAAGGTAGTTACATTACAGAATTATAAAAAAAAAAATAAAAATAAATAAAATAATAAAAAAAAACAACCCAAATATTAAATTACTCAATCCTTTTCTGTAACAATCTTTTGGTTGGTTTTTAATTTTAAATTGAAAACATATTGCAGTGATTTCCATTGAAGAAGGAGACACTCTTTAATAGAAATTAAAATACATTTTGGGAGAGTTTAAATACAAAATGGATAAACTGCATAAGAGCCATGAATGGGATATTCAGCTTATTCAAGCAAATTTCACTACTGAGATTTTAGATGACATTGCAAAACCACTTATTTTAGTAATTCCCTCCAACTCTAATAACACAATTCAAGATGTTGGTGGCTACTCTGAAATCTCCAGGTCCTCAACCTTCACAGAAACTGTGTAGTATATCCACTAACTGGCTCTTGCCTCAGGATCTTTATTTCTCAAAAGAAAAAATTATCTTAGAGATGTGTCTTGTTGAAGTTAATTGCTGAGGCTGTTGATGCTTTTGAAGGCATTTTGATATTGCACTATGTGAAAATAGAAAAATAGTTTTGAAGTTAAATATTCTTATTGAGAAGACAGGAGGGTCTTTTATGCTATGGGATAACACAGATTTTGCTGACATAAGTAGCAGAAGAGAGAGAGAATAGGGGGAAAGAAAAGGAAGAAATAACAACTGAATGGGATGCTGAAAAGAGAAGGCTACTTTTTCTTCCAGAATGATAGAACTACATTTATATGTTTGTGTAATTTTTTGAACTATAAGGCTGTAGATTTCACTATAAAGTATATGTGAAAATAGAAAAAAATATAAATAAACCTCTAGATTTTTTTTCCTTTTTGTTTTTGGCCAGCAATTCTGTAATGTTAATCTTGAAATCTCTATTTTTATTTTAGCAGGATACCTTTTATGTTTGTTTCTTGATTTGTGTGTTGCCAGAGAGAAATGGGGTACAGTCTGTGTTTCTATCTCAATCTCCTGCATGACTTGTTAAAGAAATAATTTGGTACATTTTTGGACAATCCGTTTGCATTTCTCTTGGCTAAGGTAATTTACCTCTTTCCATTCAGGTTTTCTCTTTATACATTTAATAGTTTTTCTCCACATGGAGATTTTGAGAATACAATTTAGAACATTTCATAGAATGGTTTAGGTTAGAAGAGGTCTTAAAGACCTTTAAAATGTCTTTCTCAGAGCAGCCTCCTTCAAAGTGGATGTTACTTTAGTCATTGCTACATTTAGAATTTGCATTTTAAAAATTAAAATTAAAAAAGCATGGTCATTTTCTATTCAATCTCGTGTAGTTTTCATGCTACTGAATTATTCCGTGACCACAATTCAAATTTTAAGGTGGTCTGATCATCATTAGTGGATAAAATTACCTTTTCCTTTTTGGTCTGTGTGTATATGACAGTACAAAATGCTCTGGTGATTTCTCAAATAAGCTGAATCTGCTGATCTGCAGTTACATTGTTGGTAGCACTGCTGGGAAAAGTCCCCAGGCTGCTTGACCTGTAGTATACTTTCATCAGGACCCAGTTACCATTTAATGATGGGGAGTTCTGAGAAGAGTCATTAGTTAATACTGAAAACTTATCCTGAGGTGAAAATTTCACATTTCTTTATGTAGAGTGGAGTCTTATTTATGTATTATGTAGAGGCCAAATGATCTCACAGTCTACTGTGTGACATGACAGCGCCTGAAATATACTTCCCCTTAAAATGTGCCCAGGCCTTTCATCAGGAAAGGGAAGGTTTGAAGAATGGTGGGTAGACTACCCCTTTCAACAGGAAGAAATCATAATTTTATTGTCAGTTTATGGTGAAAGTAATTCCATTCAGTGACTGAATGGTCAGAGCCTTGGTTCTTAATTGCTTGAATAGGAAGTGCCTTCCTTAGAGAGGCAAATACTGGTGTCTTGTCCTCAGCAATGCTACAAACAGCAATACATTTTATGAGCAGCAAAAATTAACAAAAGTAAAACCTTTAAGTAAACAGAGGATGAAAATTTTCCCTGGAGACTAAGAAAGCAGTATGTTTTGATATACTTTGAGTCAAGTAGCTACTAAGCAAAACCAAATGTGATGTTTTTCGAAGTACAGGTGTGTTGAAAAAAGCAAGCTGAAGAGAAAATCTTTCTGCAAAGCACTGACTCACTTGACCATGTATGCAAAATGAAAAAAAAAAAAAAAAAAGTTTTTCACTTTTTAGGATGTTTGATCATTATGGACAGCTGGCAGCCTTGATTCCTGTCTCTTAAGTCTGAGCACCATCTTACCTGGCCTCACAGTTCCCAGTCTTAGTCTCTTCCACAAGCCAGTTGATTGCAGTTTTTGTTCACCGTCTTTAAGTTGTCTTAAGCCAACTTCAACACTTGAGTCCCCAGGGTGCAACATTTTGCTTTAATGCCACTAAGTTCTTTGTCTCTTTCAGTCTTCATTTGTACCAGCTGTACCCGTGTAGAGTAGTTGAAGAAATTAATTTTCTTTTACCGCTTTCCTGTCAATAGTGCCAACCTTTTCCTTCCTTTGTAATGAATGTACTTTCATCAATACTGCCTGGCTCTGCCTTTTCTCCTCAGCATATACATTGCCTAAGCTCCATTGATTTTTAATGACCTAATAATCTGCTGCATCTCAAAACTGCAGTTGCAAGGACAGGTCAATTCATCCAGGTGGAAACATATGCAGTAGAAATGGAACTACAGAGAAAATCAAGTACTAAAAATGTAACTTGTCTCAATTGAGAAAGCAAAGCCTGCAATTTTTCAGATTCATCATAAGGCCAAACCTGTGTGGATTTTCAGACAAACAGGAGAAAAAACCAACCCCCCTCTTCCTTACCTAAGATTCATTTACAATTATGTTTTTAAAATACTTAATAAAATGGAAGTGCTAGCCTCATTTAGAACAAGAAAATTGTTAGCATTATAATAACCAGTGGTCTGAACCAATTTATCTTATAAGTTTTATTACCAGAAATTACTGAACTATTCTGTCTGGGCTCATCTGTTGAGAAAACATAATCTTGATTATTGAAGAGACCATTTTATCATTTAACGTTTTAACAGTCATAATTTTGAAATACAAAGAAACATAAAATAGATTTTGTAATGAGAAAGTTGGAGGAACCAAAAGAATAAGCTGTGGTTTCATTCTTAGATGATAGGAGGCATAGTTAGAGAGTTAATAATGTGAACTATTTTCTGAGGCTGTAATCCTGCAAAGGGGGTGTTCAAAGTGAGAAAGATACTCTGAACTGAAATTGGCCTTTAATAAAAAATGTTTCTTTAAAATTTTATGTCTTTGAATTTAAAAGCTCTAAATATCCAGAGCCATGTGTTTTATCTTTTACAGTGGGACAGGCAGTTTCTGAAGGAAGGAAGTACATAATATAAATAAAAGTGCTGGAATGAACCCTAAAGATTTCCTGTAAAACTACTTACTAAAGCCGCCCAACTAATTTCTAAAACTCAGAATCAGTCTTTATGTATTAATAGAAACATTCTTGGAGAATTTGCTAACACACAACTAATCCTTCTCCTTCTTTTTAGGAACGTAATGCAACAGGTGAGGGACACTTTGTCCTCTCATTTTCTCACCTTGGAGGAGCTACAAGCTCATGGTTTAAATTCTGTGAATTAATTCATGTATTTGCCAGGAGTAGCTAATTTTTTTCAGGCTTCTGAAGGTCAGAGGATTTTTACTTTCACTTGCTATATTTAAAATTAAATCTTCAGAGTCCCTGGGGTCTTTCAGACCCCACACCCAAGCAAAGGATGGTGAAGTGTACAGAGATTAGTTTTATCTAGGTATAATTCATCTATGTGCAACAGAAAACAAAGGGAAAAAAAAAAAAAAGTCTAGAGGACAACATATGGGTCCAGAGCAATTTTTTTCTTTTGACATCAGTCCATAGGAACGACCAGGATTGTTACATGTAAGTGTCTGATCATTTTTCAAAACAGTCTGGGAGGTGACTGCCTGACTGATTACCAGCTCCATGTGTTGCAGTGTTCACTAAACATTTAAATTTCTCATTTAAATTTTCACTGGTGTTGGTCAGCACTCTCCCAAGTATAGCCAGCTTGAGAGTTCACTGGCTCTGAGAGAGCTCACCCGCAGTGGGAGGTTTCTGTCCATGTCCTGCTGTGGTCCTGGAGAGCTCAACAGGTCTCAGTTTAGGACTGCTGCTTCCAGGGTCACAAGGCAATTGGCTTTAGTCATAGTAACTTTCCATCTTGGTCACAATTTGGGTCAGTAAATTTCTTTAAATGTAGGATAACAAAACTGTTGTTCTGCTCAGGTTATTTCATTAGTTTAGGCAAGAAAAATGAGTTTCCAAGACTGTTCATTAAGAAGCAGTTGGCTCGTTAGCCAGCGTAAGTTCATGGGAACAGACAATATTTGTGATGAGCTCAAGGCCAAGCTCAAATACAAGCTCACATGTATTTCTGAGATGATTGTGCAGCCAAAGGAGGAGAGAGGGATGCACCACCACAATGAAATTTTGTTGAAGCTTGTATTCAGTAAATTACTCTGTTTTCCTCTAACTGTAGCCAATCAAGTTTGTCTTGCATACTCATTACATACTTTATTAAGAATAGGTTTTGATTTAAGAATGAAACTGTATTCATATTTAGGCATCTTTTTTTCCTAAGAATAGCCTTCCTTGCGTTATATGGCTAAAACAATTTTACTTCAGCCTGTCCTCATTGTTTTTCATTATCTTAAAAAATATTAGAAACAGTCATCACAACTTATATCTCTGTTTGTAACTTTCATATCCATGTAGTATATACATCACCTTAAAATTCTATTTTTTCTTATTCTCTTAGGAATTTCAAAGAGATTTCATATAAATTCATAAACAAGAACACTCGCAGGTTGTGCTGCTTGGTTGCCTACCAATATGGTTTATAAGAATCAGAGGTTTCCAATCTTGTTTGTCTTATGTGGATTATTTCATTTTGGGAATATTCTTAGTGCTGTAGGATCTGCACACTTAAATGGGGGTTTATTAAAGGATGAATAATTAGTGTGATAATCTTTGAAAAACTACTTTTATTTTGGTTTTTAATACAAAGAGTGTGCCATAAGTGTTAGTCAGTAGTTTCCCCCTTCTAAGTGTTTCATGTTCTGTTTACAGCTAATTCCACAGGTTTCATACCTATTTTTCATTCAATATGCAGGATAAGCAAGGATGGCCAGTTATCTTTTGGAGAGAAAACAACACTGACAGAAGTAGTAGAAATGAGATATAACAGTGTTTATATATATATTTTGACGAGTCAAAAAACCACAGTTGCCTCCAAGGTGGTTTTATTTATTTATTTATTTATTTCTGAAGACATTTTACAGTGTTACAATTCTAGAATTCTATACTTATGTATTTTTCTTCTAGTCTTCTGTTTCCCTTATGTCAGAAAACAGCCTGGTTCTTTCCCTTTTTTTTTTTTTATTTTTTTAATTTTTTTTTTATTGAGAACACAATTTGGAATACCTGTCAAACTCTTTTTGTTTCTATTTTTATTAGACTATTTTTGTTTTTTATACTTCTTTGAGAGATGCTACAACAGTTCTGAAGTTAGTCTAGGTACCATTTTTTTCAAAAGTCATGAGTACAAGATTTTTTGGTGCTCTTCCATATGATACTTATGTTAGCATGAGAGAAAGCAGAGAAAGTGCTGATCATTAGGAAAAATTATACTTAGTAGGTGTTCCTCAGACAAAGTGTTGTTAGGGATCCTTAGTTAAACACTTGTCATATATGAGACAATTTGGTGTCTGATCTAGAGAAGGAAGGATTTTCAGATGAAGAATTTTTAAACAAATTCAGACAACATGGATTGTCATAGATATCTACAAACATGGTATCCCTAACCTTAGTCAACTGTTGAAACTTTTTTTTTACACTGCAACAGATATGGATATATCCATGAAGTGTTGCTAAAAACTATTATCTGTGAAAAGCACTGATCAAATTATCCCTTTCCACTGTGGGAAAAAAAAAAAAAACATATCTTGCTGCAGAAATGTGATGTGGTTGGGTACAATTCCTTATTGTATTGTATATTATTTGAAATCAAGAATTACATATAGTTCAAAAATTAATTTGCTGAAGGGATATATGCCAACCATTTTCTGTGCTTCATTATTTATTTCTGTAAGATAGTACTTCCTTTTAACAACAACAAAAAAACCCAAACACCAACCACAACCCACGCTATGAAGTTCATCAGATTTCCAAGCCTGCTTTTCCTGATGAGCATTCTGACTGACTGTTGTGTTTCTCACACAAGTGGTGATAGTCATGACTATTACCTAGCCTAACACATATTTAGGGATCTGCAAAATTTAATGTGATTATTAGATCTGTGATGCAATTCTGAATGAAGCTGTTGTTGTGAAGGTAGAAAATTTCATTTTTAATTATTACATTGCGAGCATTGTATTTCCTGAAGTCAGCTCACTTGGTTGAGCTCTAATCCCTTAGGGACCATTCATGTAAGAGCTGGGCTCAGTGATCCTCTGGGTCCCTTCCAACTCAGAGCCTGCTGTGCTCCTGCTTGTGGCTCTAGTGATAAACTTTAACTTTCAGTTCTAAACTGCAATGAAAGACTTTATTAGCTGCTTTGAGCACTTTATTGGCACAAATTTGTCAGTAGGAACAATTCTTGCCAACTATAAAACCATTAAGTGCCTTGGTATAACTTTTTTTTTTTCATGGGAGCATAAGCATATTTATGTGTATAGTTTGTTTTTAAATTAAATTCCTGACAAATTAGCTGAACTTGTTCAGAACTTTTTGAAAAACATATGGGATGGTATCTTCTGTAGCAAATGTATTTTTTGCTTCTCTTCTGTCCTTGTTTTCTACTGTTATACTAATGAATAAGTACTTGTTGATTTCTCTTGACTTTAAGCAGTAGACCAGAAATGGGATTTCCATTCTCATAAGAGACTTGGCTTCTAAAAAATAATTATAAAATTGGCCTTTGCAGAAAAGAGAAATCAACAATAATACACTTCTGCTTGGTTTTAGAAAGTTATGGTTTCGCATGAATTTTAGAATGGTTTTCACAAAAGATGTGTCTGTGGATTGCTTAAGGCTAGCATTGCATGTAGTGTAAAGGTTTGTTGGTTTGGGTTTTTTAAATGTCATGTTTTCCATAGATTCTCTGCAAAGTCAGAAAGTAAATTGCTACTTTTTTCACATATATCACTTTATCTGTGGTAAATACCTCTCTAAATATGTGGTAAATATTATTTTTATTATTCACTATTCAGAACACTTGATAAGAATTTTAAATAATGGTGTGAAATATCTAATTAAATATGAGGGGTTTTTTATTTACTCAATCTTCACTGATCTTGGTCAGTTAACTGATTTTGTATTGCAAAGTACGTCCATGTATTAGTCATCTGATTTTTTTTTTAAGAATACAATGTTGTTCCATTTATTCCTTTGTAGAACTGTCTGAGTAAGTGTCATTGTCATTGCTCTTTACAATTTTTGGCTTTGATCAGTTTTTAGAAAGTGTTGAAGAAAAGAAATTTAGCACCGTGCGAATGGGGGCTGGAGATCTTGAAAACTACCAAACTGCTTTAGAAGAAGTACTCACGTGGCTTCTCTCTGCTGAAGATGCCTTACAAGCACAAGGAGATATATCCAATGATGTAGAAATTGTTAAAGAACAATTTCATACCCATGAGGTATATGTTTATATTATTCTTTTTAAATGTATTTATTTTATTCTACTCTCTTTGATTTTTTGGGGGTATTTGTTGTTGTTTTTTTTTTTTTTAATTAATTTTGATTTGGAGAATGTAAACTGGAGACTCAGCCTTAGAGTCATAGAATTGTTTAGGTTAGAAAAGACCCTTAAGATCCTCAAGTCCAACCATTAACCTAGCACTGCCAAATCCACCACTAAACCATGTTCCTAAAGGCTGCATCTACACATCTAAGGATGGCAACTCAACCGCTTCCCTGGATGCCCATTCCAATGTCTGAGAACATTCAGTGGAGATGTTTTTTCCCCTAAAATCGTATCTAAACATCCTCTGGTAAAACTTGAGGCCATTTCCTCTCATCCTGTCATTTGTTACTATACCCACCTCCTTGCAACCTTCTTTCAGGTAGTTGCAGAGATCAGTAAAATCACTCTGCAACCTCTTATTCTCCAGACTAAACAACTTTTTGCCCTTTGAAGAAAATGAAAGTATTTATTTCCAGTTTATGTTACAAGTTTTGGTGAGGGGTTGAAAAAATTAAAACCAAGGTTGAAAATCATGTTGGCAAAATGGTGCAATTCTGTTCTTTCATTTCAGAGAATGCAACTGAAAACAGGATATTTTTAAAAATTTTTCTTTTGTAATTGTCAGGGTTTTATGATGGAATTAACAGCTCACCAAGGACGAGTTGGTAATGTTTTGCAAGTTGGAAGTCAACTTCTATCAGCTGGAAAACTTTCAGATGAGGAGGAGAATGAAATCCAAGAACAAATGAATCTACTTAATTCTCGTTGGGAAAGTCTCAGGGTAGCAAGTATGGAAAAACAAAGCAAGTAAGTAGTGTGTCAGGTGTAATAATATATATTGATTTTGACTGAAACAATTCTGAACTTGACTAACAGTTGGGATTTTCCTTCGCTGTGAACAAAACTCCATCTTGTATCTGTTTTAACCTGAAATTTGATGTGTAGTGATTTTGAGCCTTGCATGTTTTTTGGAGCCTGGAAGCCACATAAAGCAGCAGCTATCAATAACTTGGACACAGATAAGACTTGAACCAAAATTTACATCAACTACCTCACCTTTTTCCAGTTGTTTCAACAAAGAGCATATTGCACTATATTGAACTACAAAGGAGAGAATCTTTGCAAAGATAAAAAAAGAAAAGGGAAATAAATCTTTTAAGGCCTGTAAAACTCAATCCCATTAAAAGAATAAATGAGGGCTTAGCTTTCCTGTAAATATTGCCATGGTTTTATTGGAGTGCAAATTACACTATTTACAAAAGGGGCAAGTCCTATAGTTTCAAGTTATACTTCAAGTAGAAGTAGATAAATAATCTAATAAATATTCCCAATAATCTTTGGAGATTTTTAATATTACTATATCTGATTTTGAAATTTTGATTTACATAGTACCATCTGGAATAAGAAATTCCATAAATGTAAAAGCTTGTGATTGTGCCATAAGGGAGTAATTTGGTTTATGGGATAGAGAGATAAATATATCTTTTCTTACTTTCTTCATAAATATATATTGAACATATTCAGTTATTCATCTTTCTTCTCTTTAAGCTTTTTCCAGTTCTTCCTTGCCTTTTGGAGTTGAGGGGGTTTGCCCATTGCATTAAAAAGTGAACAGTGATTTTCAACAATTGCATGGCATAACTCTCTTTCTTTCACTATGTTCTTAGCAATTCCAAACATTTGTTTTCTTTTCAGCTTGCTACTGAGTACTGAGAATGTTTCCTTTATTCCGCCTTCCTTTGACTATAAAATTGTTGCTGGGTTTCAGATGTTTCAGCCTAAGTTATTCCAGTTCCAGTATTTTTTTGGAGAGAAAAATCTATGATGTTTCACTGTAGGGAGGTTTTATTGGCCATACTTATTTTCATTTAAATCAGCATTTGCAGGTAGCTGTGTCTCTGAGTGGTACTTTATCTACTTAAAATGTCCTTTAACGCCAGTTTTTAAGCCCATCTCCCAGCTGCAGCTGTAGGTCATTGCTTGGGGAATTGAAAGGCCTACTGTCTTCTAAAGCAGGTCATATTTGGGTAATATGAGTTCAGTAGAAGACATAAAATGATAAGGGTTTCACAGAGAGTGTTGTGCTACTATTGAATTTCCTATACAAAAAAAGAAATCTGCGATAAATTCAATGAGATTTGGGATAGGGCAAGAGAAAATTTCTCAGGAGAGGTATACTTAGATATAGTTAATTCTGGCCTTTTGGTAAAACCACTGTGTTTCAAGAAACTGGCTGGATGACTATAAAAAGCTTTCCTATCACCATATAATATATTTCTGGGTTATTATACATAATTTAAACTCTCAGAATCCATCTTCTACTTCAGTTTAAACATAATCTTCTGAGCACATTGCTGTAACCTTGTCCCTAAGGCAACAGTAACACATTTAGGCAAACAGGGATGGTTTTTGTGAAGATGAGAACAGCAAGGCTGTCTGACCTCTGTAATGGTAATAGGAAGTGTGAAAAAAGGTACCACACTTTACAGCACAGGGAAAACAAAAGCAAGTAATAAACAAGCACAGGAGAAATATATACTGATAAAGATGCTATAAAAATGAAAGGGTCTTAGAAAAAGTGATTTAGGAGGTCAGAATGTCAGAGGAAGTTTGGAACACAACAATGCCTTTGTGTAAAAGCTGCCCAGATTTGATTTCTCATATATTCAATATGTATTGAAAGTATTTGACTGTTCTAATAAGCATTGCACTAGCATGCTGAAGGAAAACTGTCTTTTTTTTATATTTCTTCCTCCTGGCGTTTTCCAAACAGTATTTTCTATAGTAAAGCATCTTAGTGATAAATATGCCAGTGTCGAGAAAAACAATGCAATTTACCATTTTATAGGGAGTTCAACAACTTTTAAAACACATACAATTCAATTAAAAGGTTTTTTTACGTTTGAAATTTATGAGATTCATACTATAAACAAAGGTTTTGATAATCTCCTGAGGTATATAAATAGATACTAAACCCTCATATCAGATGTTTATACAATTATTTTGAAAACAAGGAAATACATGGTGAATGGTAAAAAAGAAGAAGCATGCTTTTGCTTAGGAATAAACAGTGATAATGTTTTGTGATTTTTTTTTTAATTTTTAAGTTTCCGTTCCACACTTCAGAATAATGTCAATACTATGTATAATACATATTTCATCATATTTTCATTTTCTTAAATTCAGTTTACTGTAACAGGTTTTCTGTACACTTTATTTAATTTAATGCTAAGAGGAGTATCTCCAGGATGAAACACTGTACTTTATAATAGCTTTGTTTATAGAATTTTATTGTCATCAAGACAATAAAATACACAGTTGAAAATGAAGGACTGAGATCCCTAATCCCTTGTAAACCATGAGCTTATTGAAATAGGGTATCATCTTTCTGTACTCTATCTGTAATTAATAAAGAGATTAGGATGGAAACAATGAGTTCTCTGGTGGTTTTAATCAATCTTTAAAATATGATTTCCAGTTAAAAAAAAAAAAAAAGGGGCGAAAAGTAAGTCTGAAATCCTAGAATGCTGTTGATAAAGATTTTGTTTAGGAAACTTTAGAGAATTTCTAAAGAGACAAGTGTAAGTGGAAATGTGTAATGGGTTTTTTGGTAGATCATTTTGGATCTAACTATACAATTTGATTAGGCAAAACTGAAGTATTTTCCATGAAATAACTGAAAATATAATTTTTTTCTATTTAATATCCTAAATTACAGGAAGTCTATTAAGATCAGATGTTTGACCAGTTTTCAAAATATTTGTAGTAGATAAAACAAGCTTTGAAAAAACAGTCTGTAGAAATTTTGAACTCCAGCTCTAATAGAAATGCAACTGAATACAAAGCTTTAACAGGCCAAATATTATATGCTGTAGCCAGTTCCTAAAGAAAAAGCTTCAAAAAAAACTTAGCTTTCTCTAAATCAAAACTATTTCAAAAACAATTTCAGTTACCTTCTCCATAGAACCAGAGAATGTGCTGGGTTGGAAGGGACCCATCAGGGTCATGGGGTCCAGTTCCTGGCCCTGCACAGAAACCCAGACAGTCACACCCTGTGCCTGAGAGAATTCCCCAGACACTTCTTGAGCAGTCACACCTTGTACCTGAGAGAATTCCCCAAACACTTTTTGAGCTCCGTCAGGCTGGTGCTGTAACCACTGCTCTGGGGAGCCTGTTCCCCTTTCAAAGCATATATTTCTATTCTGCCTTGAAATGTAACCTTGTGAAAATCTGTTAGTATACGGGGCAGATGTTTCTGCTTGTTGTTTTCTTCACTTGTGAGTTCTATTTTTTTTTTCTTTGTTTTACAGTTTACATAAAGTCCTAATGGATCTGCAGAATCAGCAGTTAGCCCAGCTAGCTGATTGGCTGACAAAAACAGAGGAAAGGACGAAGAAAACTGATTTGGAGCCCTTAGGTCCAGATCTAGAGGACTTAAAGCGCCAAATAGAAGAGCATAAGGTATGCTATGATGTGCTTCCAAAGGCATAAAAACCAAATTGGCTGTTTGACATTTTAAAATCTCTACTCCTGCGGTTAGAGTATAGCAAAGTAATATGAAATCTTGGTTTAATATTTATTGTTCTGTACAGTTAACAAGCTTTTGTAGACTTACTTTATCACAACTGTGAGTTTTATTCTGATATAAAAAAAAGTTGCTTTCTTTTTATATATAAGCAATATACTAGAATATGCAAGGCAACTGTACCATCTTTTCATTACATTACAATGAAAATATATCAGTTTATTTAATGCCTGTGTATTCTTCTTTTTGCATCTTGCTTTTTTCTCTTACATGTTGTAGCAGCAATGATGCACAGTCAGACCACATAATATTGTTAGGACTCCAGAGATCCTGAATATATATTTGCACTGAATATCTATTATGCACTGTAAAATGCACTACTTTCTAACAGTAGAAAATACTTTTTGGTAATGTATTGAAACAAAAAAACAAAAAATCCCCAACCAAACTCAGGAATATAATGTAAGATAGAATTTGGCCAATTTATTCCACATTACGTAAGTGTAATTTTTAATTGGAAGAATTAAAAACTAAAAAGAGAGAGATGATAGTTTGTGTAATAGATTGATTAAATTTACTGGATTAGATTGCATTGCTTCATATTAATTTAGATATAAAAATAAATTTATGTATGTGTCTATAGCACATGATGATGATAAGGAAACAGAGAAAAATATAGAAACCAGAGGTAATTTGTGAGGTGGTCGAGATTTAATATGATGACCTGTTAATGTCTCTGCATCAATGGCTCAAAGCAGTTCCTTGCCATGGTGACTTGAGAGATTTTAACACCTGATGCTTCTTGGCCTGTGTCAGTGCTAATCCAGATTTTAGAGGGCAGATTATCCTGAAAAACAATTCAAACTGAAATCAGCTTTTACAGTTCTTTTAAAAAGAGGTTAAAAGCTGCAAAAGACTTCGTGATGCACTTGTGTGTTAAAGATGATTGCTTTGCATTCTGATTAAGGAGTGCTACTGAACAAGAATACAAATTCTGCAGCCCCTGCTGATGTTAGTGCTGTCTGTGCTTGCCCTGAGAGGAGACAATGCATTGCAGTACGTGGGTTTGCTAGCTAAGGACATTTTCTGACATTACATTTTCTTTTTAAAAAAGACAGAAGGTAATTATGAAATGGTAATTGGAGAAAGAAACATGAAAGATTTTGAATACATAAGTAGTGAGACTTGAATAACTTTACTCCTATTTCTATGCATTTTATGCTTGTATACTAACATAAAATGTAATACTTTTATTTATGCAATCTCTTTATGCTGCTCCTTTCTAATACTGAAAAAAATAGGTATTAAGCTTGTATTTCAAGATTCTGAGTGATGACATGCAGAAATCTCTTTTCCACATGCTTGTTCTTCACTGTGGTGTGTTGAATTAGTGAACGTTATTTATTTATGTGTATTACTTTTCAAATCTGTTTCACGTGCAAAAGGGAATTTAGCTAGGAATGCTGGAAATAAAATGGTTTGGATTTAATTTTAATTACATTTGTATTCATCTATCCCTTGTGCTTTTCGGAAGTCAAAGAAGAGGGTTTTACATTTTTTCAGTTACTGAAAGTGTCATATGATTTTATTGTATTTTACATACAGCAAAGCTACCTCCTATAGCAAGGGTTAAAACAATGGACTTGTAATTGGGCATTTATTGCTTCATTATTAAACAAGTAAATAAAAAAGCAGAACCCAAAACCCTTCATATTTTCTCTTAGTCTCACATAAGTCTGGTTGTATCAGAAAACAGTGCTTCGTAAATTCATAAGAGGAACCAAAAGTTTGAAGATATAAATGGCAATCATAACAGACTTCAGCAAACATGTTAATTTTGGGTTGCTGTCATCTTGCCTCTGTCTCCTCTTTACCCTTATAATTTTGCCTTCCTCTCTTTACCTGTTCATTAGTAGGTACTTTTCACTCTATTTCATGTTACATATCTCCCTTTGACTTAGGATTTCCATACATCTGATTTCTTTACTCTATGTATTTTAAAAATTATGTTGCAAAGTATTGGTCTTGAGTTCTTGCGAGTGGCACTTTAGTTTCTTTGCTGGAACATATTAAAAAAAACAAAAAAGCAACAAAAAAAACCACCCAACTAATGTGTATTGGGAATGGCAGCCAACAATCAGACCAGAGAAAGAACACAACATTCTTCCCAACATGCTGCTTAGGTCCAAAATATATGAGGTTGTTATCTTGATAGTACTGAAAATTTTATGAGTGGAATGAAGTGGTGAAGAAGAAAATTTTATGTCATTAGGAAGGTGCAGATTTCTGGTAAGAAATTTGGAAAAGTCAGTATATTTTGGAAGGTTAGTTAAACATTTCAGTATTTTTTTTTAATATATATTTTTTAGTAGCATTTTAAGTATTTTTTCTCCTGTTACAATTATCCCTTCCTTATCATATTGTAAAGGAAGCAAGTTACTTTTCAGTAGAAATCTAAGGACTATTGAGCTGTCCAAGCAGAATATGGTATTGGAAATGTTATAATAAATTTAAAAATTGTGCTTTTAATTGCTCTGGTTTTATTATTCCAGTTATTATTTATTATTATACCATGTATATTATTATTATTAATTATTATTATACCATATATAGTTGGTAGATTTTTTTATAGTTTCATTAAGTTTCTAGAAATGTCTAGGGCCTTTTTTAGTGCCAGGATTTTTAGTACTTCAAATTAATTTCAAAGGTAAAATGAGACGCTTCTTCAGTGTCCAGATATCAGGATTTGTCTTTGGGTACTTGGATGACTTTGGTAGACATTTTTATTCTTTTTGAACTAGATTATGTTTGAGTTGTGTAAATTGTTATCTGATAGGTAGGACTTAAAGGAATTGTAGAGTTTTATGGGTTTCTCCTGTTGCTATCTTTATTCATCAATATCTACATTCATCTTACATTTTAAGTCCCTGAAAATTTGCTATTTCTCTAACAAGCTCAGGGCAACTTGTTAGAAATTACCATTTAAATTATTTGAACAGAATGTGCTCTTGCCTTGAAACTGTCCATCATAAATTCCTGTTCCAACAAGATCCTGTAAACAAACAATTCTCACCAATGAAAAACATGGTAAAAATAGACACTTGGGTTATAAAGAACAGTCTTTTACTTCAGAGTAAATTGAATCTGCCTGAGGATTAGATAATGATTCAACTTTCTGGTTCATCTGTTCCATGACTTCTCAAGTCTTTCACAATGAGTGTGAGACTCCCACCTCCAAAGGGCCATCCACTCCTGCTAACTCTGGTTTTGTTCTGGGATGCCATCTGTCAAATTCCAGCTAATAAGGAAATTAAAGTCACTGTGTCCATGGCTCTAGACTTAGAGAGCAATGAAATTCTTTTCTATGGCTTAAAGAAGGGGTTAAATGTGGGGAAAGTGAGCTGTATTATACACACTAATCCATGACCACTCTGCCTTGTCTTCCCTCTCAAGTGCTGGATCATAAAATTGGGAAGTCTAAATTCCAGGGAAGACTCTAACAATTTAGTATACTTCACAGTCCTTGAGAATTGTTTTATAGTCTAGCTCTCTGAAGCAAATGGTACTCACAGGCATGAAAGTCAGAAAAAGGAGGATTTTTATATTGTCTCAATATGCACATGAAAAAAAATTAACTCTGAAATGGGTTGTAAGATATTTATGCCCTAAAAACAAAGTAGTCTGTGAGTTCCTTTCCTATTGATTATGACCATGTTTTGGTTTGAGTTTATTTTTTTTTTAATTTTTAAATAAGTAAGATGTCTTAAAAAGGGTTTTAGAATGCATGAGCTTATGTTCAGCAAGGACTTCATACATGAGTGAATTACTCTACTTAAAAAAGCAGCAGAAAACCACATTGTTAAATTCAACAAAGTTGGTAACACAGTCAAGGTTTCTCTTGTGACAAAGCCATGTTATTTTTCAGACTGTAACTATCCCACTATATATGCATTAAACCCTAGAACACGCTCAGCGGAAGTACTGAGAACATAATCCAGGACTTTGGTTTCCCCAATTCTTTTCTTGGTTTGAAGCAAGAGATACCTAAAATGTGTGTCAGGCAAGATGGAGTCCTGGATACCTTGGGGTTTTTTTTCAGGGGAGTGGTATGAAGTCTTCTCTGTGGTTTTAATTTTCATTACCAACACCATTTTAGCTCCTTCCATTTTTGTTGTGTGTCCTCTTGCTGCACCAGAGCAAAGGAAGAAGAAAACAGGTCTGGCAGCTCAGTTCTCTGGTGCCAGAGCTGGGCTGGTTTTGATTTTGTTAACTATAGTAAAGGAGGGGCTCCATCTATCATGACAAGTGAGGGGAAAAATAAAAAAGGGCAAGCAATATTTTCATCAAACATTCAGAAGTCATGAAATGCCTTTGTTTCTTTAGTTTCCTGGTTTCTGGAGTGAGTGTAAGTAGGGTGCTGCATGAGTTTCTTAATGGTGGGTCACCTCTTCAGCAGTTTTCTCCTATGTGAGTAACATTGTAGGGGTGCCAAAGTGAAGTTTGTAATTGCTTGTTTAATGAAATCTGTGTGATTTTTTTTAATATTATTAAAATTTTGAAAAAAAAAATATTTCCATACATTAATATGTAGTACAAAATTGAATTCAGTGGCTATTTAAAATCTGCAGACTATTGGTATGTATACATATTATGTGAATATCTTTAAATCAGCTACATGAACTCAACAAATTATTTCTCAAGCAAAATTTTCAGTCTGGACTATTGTATAAGAGTTAGGACTTTTGAGTAAATTTAAGCTCTGGAATTGTCACAGTCAGTTATGCATGTTAATCAGTCAATGGTAAGCTTTTTTTTTTTTTTTTTTTTTTTTTCTTTGGAACACTTTTTTTAAAACATTTCTTTTTTTTTNCTGGAATTGTCACAGTCAGTTATGCATGTTAATCAGTCAATGGTAAGCTTTTTTTTTTTTTTTTTTTTTTTTTACTTTGGAACACATTCTCTAACACATATCCTTTTTTTATAGGCATTTCAAGAAGATCTGGAGCAGGAGCAAGTCAAGGTGAATTCCCTAACCCATATGGTAGTGGTGGTAGATGAAAACAGTGGTGACAGAGCTACTGCTGCATTGGAAGAGCAGCTTCAGGTAATGACTATATGGCAGTGTTGGTCCAAAAAAATTGAAATAGAAAATTGTAATAAGGAAAACCAGATAGTAAATGTGTTCATGATCTACAGGATCATAATTTGTAGACAAATAATGGTTATCGAGCAATATTAAGATTATTCTGTATTTTTCTAAATCACTTTGGAGGGGAAAGTCATAATTTATTTCCCATTGTTTTCTCATGGCCATGTTTCTTAGGAAACTAAGGGAACTATCACTTAATTGTATTTTCTAAATACAATCATTTTAGCATCTTTAAAAGAATGACACATTGGAGATATATTTGTGATAGAGCCAGCATCCAAGATATTCTGAAAGTTTTTCAAATATTAATTTGTTCATAGTAAAAGTTCACAATTTCACTTGTGTCTTTAAAAAGTTTCTATTGCTGTATTATTTATATTGCAATGCTCTGTGACTGCTGAATGAAACTGGATAAAGCAAAAGTTGATAATTAATGTTGAGGTACATTGAAGGAGGATTCTCTTGTGTTGGTGGTCACCTCTCCAGGGACACAGCTCAAGAGGAATTGCAATATTACAACCAAGATTCTTTCTATTTTTCACTTCAGAAAGGAAAAAGTGTTTTTCTTTCATTTTGCTTTATTAACTAAGAAAGTAAGAGTTTGTGGGTTCTAAATCATTAACACCCAAGGTTTCTCTAGAAAAGCTATCTACATTCCCGCAGGTATAGCTGTAGCACAGACAGATACCTGTGTGCTCTCTTGAATGTAGCTAATTTGGGTTCCAATACCAGTAAATCAGTAATTGGTTTGGAATTTACAGTAGGTTCAGATAAGATGCTGAGCCCTACCACTTCAAATGTAATTCTTAGTATTCTCTACTGCAGCTACTTGGTCACTCAAGTAGCACAACCCAGCCAAGATAACAATACATCCTCTACTGATCCATAATTATTAATTCCTTTTGAATTCATCTTAAATGTCAGAACTGTTGTGCACCTGCTCAAAATAGTCTTAACCTTCCAGAATTTCTTGCCAGCCAGCTCCTTGGAACTGTTCAGTGGAATAAAGCAGATCCCTGGCAAGAACATGGCTCCAAAAGCAAAACTAAACTTGTAAAATATCTTGAAGGGAAGAAGAGAGAAAATAATTAACAGTATTTGATATTTATGGCACTTCATGAGTAAGAAGATGTAGAAATTAGAGTTTTTAATAGTGTGAAAAACAACTGAAAGGTTGGTGGATTGTTAGACAATCTAATTTCACATCTTCAGAAAGGAGAATTAAGGGAACATCAGGTGACACAACTTCATCCTATATTATTACAATTATTGGAAAGGTACCATTAGTATCCTGTGCAACATCTATGGCTGACCCATGATGGAATAAAGTGTGAAATAGAACTCAGCAAATACTACAACACCTTAAAGAAACATCATAATTATCATAAATAATTAATGTAAATTAAGCACTGTGGAAATACACAATTTGTAACTGTACTAGTGCAGAAAGCACCAATTATTACTGTCTTGGAAAAAGTACATTGCTTGAAGTATTCTAGAAAGATGATTCCTGAGTCCTCTCACCCTGCAGCACAGGCTCTCTGAACAGAGCACGGGGTGCTGTGGAACAGTCCATTTTCTCTTCTGTTATGTCCTTTATTCATAATTTCTCACAGAAGAATCTGAGAGAAAACATAATTCCATTGCTCTGGAAGTCAAAGAATGTGTAGCAATGTTACATATAAAACCCAAGTACAGATATAAAACTATAGGGTTTAGTGTGTTAGGGAGTTGTGGAAACTTTTGTACATTAATGCCCAGGAGAGCAGAGTTCTCATAGTCCACCTGCTCTCCTAGTGAAATGTTACACATCTTTTTTGTGTACAGGAACTGCTTGGAATTTTTTTTCCATATCACTTGCAGTCTGAATATAAGCACAGGAGATAAAATCTGTTGACAGGCACAACCATTAGAGCATTTCACAAAAAGCACAATGGAGAAAAGTTCCAAGCTTGATTATGTGTCTGTCAGTCTGACTTCTAAAAGTAGAACAAAACAAGAGCATGAACTGTCAGACAAAAGAGCTTAATAAGACTGGCTCACTGAGGTGCTGGTCAGGATCAGATCAGGAAGAAAATGAGCATTTACTTCCATGTAGTAGTTGAAGACACATTTTCCAAGCAGGTGCAATTCAGTTTTGCATTTCTTTTTGAGGTGGTGATTCCTGAAATATTTTCATACATATAAATATCTATATATATAATGTGTTGGGTTTTTTTTTGGTTTTTGTTTTTTGTGGGTTTTTTTTGTTTTTTGTTTTTTTCCAAATGTTTGTGTAAGACAATTTTTTAAAGCCTAAAATGAACTTTTTGAGATTTCAGGTCTCAGGAAGGTTGACAGGAATCTGTGCTGATTTTAAGTGAACAGTATAGACGTTCTTAAGTTTTATTGCCTGTGCAAACACATATCTTGTTGCAGTGTGTTGCAGCTGGGTTCATCATGTCCAGGGAGGGTGCAGCTGCCAGTGCTGGGCATGAGAACAAATGAGACAGTTCCTTGTTTCAGAAAGCTCAAGAATCCTTATTACCCCCAGGGAAGAGGGTTGGTATGTAGATAAAAGATGAGGCAAAGGCAGGGTCATGGGGTTTTATAGGGTATGGCAGCAGTGGAGTTAGTGTTCGGGTCAAGGGAGGAGTTATTAGCAACATAAGAGTAAGATCAAGTTCCTGTTCCTAGGAACAGGGGCATCCTAGAATATCTATTTAAGAGGCAATTAATGGCATAGGAGCCAAAATGTCCACTGAAACAAATTATTAATTGAAAATCTACCCTTGCTTGGAAAACTAAAACTAAACACAATTTCAGGGCTTTTTTTAGAAACAGCTGTCCCCCTAAGGTACTTTGAGAGGCTACAGCTAGACCAGGTGAGTGTGAATATTAAAACTACTTTTACATTACTTTTACATTTTGCTTACTTCACATATCAATGTGTGGCATATTTTATGCTGCTACTGAGAACCCACTTTTTAGACTTAAAACTCTAAGACCCCAATTAAACTCAATCCACAGATTTACCAAGGCAGCTGTGGAATAAGGCTCAAATCTATATTTAGTGCTGCAGAATCAAACCACCTTAGTAGCAAAGCTGTTGCTGTACTCTGACTCTTTTCTACTGGAAAAATGGGAGAAATTACCTTCAGCTCAGAGAAATGGCTGGTAACATACAGAAGCCATGAATGCAGGGAGATTTTTTTCCATAATTATACCCAGCAGACAACAGGTCTCTTAAGGACTCTTGTGGGCTAGCTGAAATTAGAGGCTTCCTCAGGCTTCAAGGGTCTCAGGGTCTGTGCTAAAAAGAAATCTGTGTAATGTGTATCAAATACTACTTGATGGCTTATTCCCCTGCTGGGGGAAAGGAGCTGAGAGCGTATTTTCCAGGATTATATGTTCATAATTTTCAGGGTACTGTCTGTTGATTGAAGATGATCTATGGGCTGTTCTTGTAAAAATATATCAAAATAACTGAGGAATGTTCAAGAATGAATAGACTACTTCAGTTGACTCACTGAGCGCTTATGACAGGAAGTTAGAGCCTACAGGCCAAAGGGATTTCCAAGACCTGCTTATCACAACAGTATGATATTCCTGGTTGATGCCTGGGAAGCTGAAATCTCCCATAAGGAAAAGGGTTACTGATCTAGAAAATTGTGCTAATTCCCTGTAAAACAGTTTACATCCTGAGCAGCCAGGAGTTCTCCATCACAGATTTCCAACTGTGGGACTCATTCCACCAAGTGTCATTAACATCACAGCTGTGGGACCTGACCAGTGCTTCCAGTTCCTCCTGGTTGTTTCTCCCACTCCATCTGTTGGTGCATGGAATGTTGAGCACTTGAGAAATGCACAGAAACTTACTGTTGCTTGGTAGAAATTCTATGAATGGGTTAAATATTCAGTTGTAAAGAATTAATTTTGGATATAGGCAAAAACATTTTTCCACTTCTTCTCATTATTTTAAAAATTGGATAGTAATAACTGATTAGAAAAGCATTTATCAAATAAGCCCTGTTAGTTGCAGGCTCGCAGTACATGATTTTAATCCAGTGTTCCCAAGAGTTATGTTTTACTCATTTTCTTCTGTTCTTGTGCTTCCTTACTTAGACCTTTTAGCAGTCTAAAATACTTCGCCTTCTGCTTTTCACAGTCATATAAAATATTCTTTCAGTGTCCTCTGAGAAGAAGAAAAAAAAAAA
>VZRH01002606.1:2325308-2402438 GCA_013397555.1 Urocynchramus pylzowi
TTGGTTGGGGATTTTTTTTTGTTTGCATGTTTTAATCCTGATTTGGGATCAAATATTACTTTTCTAGGAAACTCTTCTTTCAATATGCAATATATAACAAAGTACATTGACACTTTAAAGAAAGATTGTCATGTTGATATAGTTGTTAACATGAATGCAGTTTTAAGGTTGTTTCTGTAACACAACTGTTAGCTTTTTGATTCATGCCATCACCTGAAGCCTGCTGTGAAGTTTGGAGTTGCTCCACCTGCCATGCTATGTTGCTATGTAAGCTCTGCCAGCAGTTTTTTATGGAAACAACATTATGGGAGCCATTAACCCATTTTCAGTTCTTCATGATGTTCTTCTTGTGATTTTTCTTCTAAGTTTGCTGGTTTTCTTTTTTGTGGGTGTTTTGGTTTGGGTTGGTTTTGGTTGGTTTTTTTTTTTTTTTTTTTTTTGTATGAATATGTGTTCTTCCTTCTGTTACTTTGTTTAACAGATCCTAAAAGGAGATCTAGAAATGAAAAGGCAAATGATGAGTAAGCTGAAGTTGCTCAGCCAAGATCTCCTTGTAGCTGTGAAAAATAAAGCAGTGGCTCAAAAGCTGGAAAGTCGTCTTGAAAATTTTGCTCAGCGCTGGGAAAGCCTTGTGCAGAAGGTGGAGAGCAATTCTAAACAGGTTTGTAAAAAACAGTTTTATTAGTTTATGACAATCAGGTCCTTTGACAGTCAAATGCTTGAAGTAGTTTTGTAGCTGTTTCTCATCTTGTTTTAATTATTTCCCCTGCATGATTACTTAAGACATGTTTTATTTTTAGGACAGCAAAATACAACTACGATATAATTTTCCAGAATTTTATTAATCTCTTTAGTCTTTAATCTCTAGTTATAGTGTTGATTACTTTCTTGGGTTGTTAACTATGTTTTCAGGGATGATACAAACTATAATGAAAATACCTTTCCAGTTAATTTATTTTTAACCTATGATAACATACTTTTTTATAGCTGTCTCTTTGAAATAGCACATAGTCTGAAATTAGTGCAAGAACTGTCTGCTAGTTTAGGTGAAATTGGTTTTTTCCAACATGGAAAATTTATAATTGATTGCTATTTTACTTGTGTATATGATATGCTGATTTACTGTTTAAAAGAGAGGCTAGAAGAAAGAGAAATTTCTTGGAAAAATAAAGAAATCAGTCTATACCTGTAACCAAAGTGCCAATGAAGAAATATAACCTGCTATCAGTTTGACCACTTTATGTTAATTGTAATATATTAAAAAAGAAATTGAGTTTTTAAACCAGGTAACAAAATTCAGTGCTCTGGTGTAGTACCCAGACCTATATCCAGTTATTTTGCCTAGACATTTTGTTAGCATCTCTTTCTTACTGGTTTTAAATCCAAACCAGCTCCCTTTTTCCCATTCCATTATCTCACTAATACTGGGTTATTTTTGAGCTGTCATTGTATGACTGGTAAAATGGAAATGGATATTAAGGGTTTTTAATTAAACAGCACAGAGCAGAATGTTACAGCAGGTACCTCTGTCCTGTCCATACAGGTCTCTCACAGTTCTGGTCAGTTTGATTCAATTCCCTTGAGCATGCTGCCCTTTTTTGTTGCTCTCTACTATACTTCTACCAAAATATATTTGGGTAATTAAAGAAAAGCTTCTATACTTCATGGAGTGATCTGAATCCCTCTTCGTAATCTTGCTTTTATGCATTAATATTTTAGCTTGCTCTGTGGTAGTTAGAAAAAGCAGCTGAAGTCAGAAAAATCAGTTTGGGAGAATATAAGGGAAGAAAATGGTGGAAGGGCCCAATTTCACTTGGAAAGCAAAACCATATTGTGTACACAGCATTTAGGACTTGAAAATAAGATTTAATTACAATATATTTGCAGTAGGAAACCTCCTGTTTTAAAGCACAGGAAAATTACAGAGATTAATTTTTGAATTTGGGATGGCTAGGGTCACACAGTTTGAGGAAGTTAGTAAGTCATTCCAAATTGTTCAAGTCCTGTTCAGATTGGTGATGGCTCCTAAATGCAGTTACTAGTTTTGAAAATGGAACTTAGAGTACAGGAAATGAAGTGATCAATCCTGAAGCTGTAAACATAGATCAGCACAGCTGGGAGATGCTTTGGATTCCCAGCTGAGTGTAGCTGTCCTATCACAGCAGAATGTTTCAGTGGATAAGCTCTTGCTCCAAGGAGAAGCTGCTCTGCTTGAGATAGAAGTGATGTGCAGTCATGGGAGTACTGCATCACCTTCTGGAAACATTGCACAGTTAGACCTGGCTGAAGGACCTGCTCCTAAGGCATTGTTACACTGTTCAGACATATTTTCTGTGGAATACTGATGGTGTACTTATCACCATGGGTTTCTGTCTAGGCAGGGCAGATAATTTGAGTGGTTTTTACATGTATTCATTACAGAGCTCATTTATGTGTTTACAATGCAAGAAAAAATGCAAGATCTCATTGTGTTCTCTAATCATAAACTGAGGAGACTTTGAAGAGGGTGAAAAATAGAATATTTTCCAGTAAAATATATCAGAAAATGTATGTTTTATTCATCAAGCTTAGATATTGCCTTCAAAATTAACTTTACATGGTTTAGTGGTGGACTTGGCAGAGCTAGGTCAATAGTTAAACTCAGTGATCTTAAATGTCTTTTCCAACCTACAGGATTCTATGATTAATAATTTTCATAGGGCGCTCATAATTGCGTTTTTGTCCTTACTTATTTCCCCTCTTAATAAAGTGTCACCAAATGATTAACTTGTTAACAAAATAAGAAATTAAAGGGAAGAGACAACCTCAGGCTCAGTTCAAAGATGATTCTCCAACTAGACATATAAAGTAGTTATAAATCCCAAAGGAAAAGTGTGGAAACTAGAATGTGAGTTCTCCCACATTTGGCTGAATTAATTGCTCTTGAATTCAAGCATCTAATCAGAACACATGGCTGAAGATCCTGCTACAAATGGCTGGATGGCAAGAGTGTGAGAGAGAGAGAAATCTAAAAAGCAGTTTATCCTCATCATGAAAATGTCAGCTTTCCTTCACTGACCACACAGTGGAATCAAGGACAAGGACAGCTTGTTTAGGCTAGATGCAGAGCTTCCAGAAACTCTAAACCCAGCTTTGCTGAGTTCATTATGCTCCACTAAATTGTACGGAAAATCTTTCCAAACTAAAGAAAACACCATTCCTCATCTGAACTTCCTCACTCACAGAGATAAATTTCATCAAAGAACAGATGACAGCTCCAAAAGTGAGTGTAAAGGAAAATTATGAGTTTATCAGGACAGAGGGCACTTCCAAAGACAGTAATAAATGTTGGCATTAAAGGAAGGCTGCTGTATAAATGAGAAATAAAATGCCATAAAACTACTGAAGTGCTATACACACATTGTACATATGTTTGCCTATAGATGATGAAAAAGATTTGAATTTGTCTGCTAAGAAAAGAGGTGAGTTTTAACATGTTTCGAAGATGGGCTTGATGTGAAACTGCTGGCAAACGCTGTGTTTTGAAAGTCTTTTAATGCGCACCCTTGTGAGTCACCTTAACCCTTTCTGTATGATTTTCTAGTGGGTTAAAGCCCTAGTGTATGTTACCCCTTCTCAGAATCACATTTGCTATTCAGGTACTGAGAGGGATGAAGAAAATATTGAGTTATTTTTATCTTTGAATACTTTGAATACACTGTCTTTGAATAATACATGAAACACACCACTTTGGTGATTAAAAGGGGTTTGGATTTTTTTGGGGTATTTTTTGTTGTTGTGTTTTGGTTTGGTTTTATTTAGTTTTTTGGGGTTTTTTATTTTATTTTATTTTGGTTTTTTTTGTTTGTTTGGTTGTGGGGTTTTTTTTGTTTGTTTGGGGTTTTTTTGTTTGTTTTTACCAGGTAAGCCAATGAAAGTTACTACAAAAATTAATATTTTTAGTGATTGTCCTTTGCACATTAAAGTGTATGCAGTTTAAATGTGAACCAGCTTCATCTTGCACATAAGGTTACAATCTACCTTTTAGTCTTACCCTGTCTTTAATTATAATAATCATGAACTTCAAATTCACATCTCCATTCTCTTTTTGAAGCACTCTGTATTTAACCTCCACTCCTGTTGATTAAGCATGAAAAATACTTTTTTATTGTTTTCACATCCAAATCATTACCCCCCACAGCATCATGCCTTGACTGCTCTGAGCAGTGATGGTGCTGCCAGCTCTGGAAGTGCAGTTCCCCATCTCCAGCTGCAGCTGCTACTTCTGTAATTGGTATTATGCTGCAGATGATACATACAGTGCCCTACCTGTGGTTTATTCTGTGTTACACCTTCTTCACTGGAAACTCTGCCCTGGTATTGATTAGCAAATGAAAACATGGCAGGATATGACCCTGGGTGTTTGAAACATCATCCTGTCATTGATTTTTGGATAAAACAGAGTGTAATACGAATTTTATGAGAAGAGGAAAGAGAGACAGAGAGACTGAACCCAAAATTATATCATAGGCAAGAAACTCTTTCTGTTTTAATGTAGAGTCAGCTCAGGGAGAGATGACATCAGGGTGTATCCTCAAAAGTCATGGAAGCCTAGACATCAGAAGCTTTAACTTGCTTTTCCTTCTGCCCTCTAATTAATTAAAATAAAATGGAAAATAATGCTGTATGGAGTTTCAATAAAAATGTATGGAAATGCTGACTTAATATTGTCATGATTTCTGCAGAAAAAAAAGTATCAAAATCAATACATCTTGTTGAGAGAACTAAAACAATAATGTTATTACATAAAATTTTAGTGATTAAAAAGTCAACTGGGAGTTTTTCTTTTCCAAAGAATTTTGTAGTTCATATGTTACCTAAATATCTGCAGGTCTCAAGCAGCTTATACAATTGTCATATTAATCTGTATATTTTTTAAAAATCTACTCTAATTTTTTTTAGTCTTCTTAGTAGGCCAGAGTCTGCTCTAAAACCTAGACAGTTACCTGTTTCTAGAGGTGGAAGCAGGGCATTGGGTTAACTGCTCTGTGTAAGAAATGCTGCCAGTTTACAGTGGTAAAGCACTTCCCTACTCATCACTTCCACTGTCACCCTGGACAAAGAACAGGAAGACTTTTGTGTAGAAGACAATGGGAAGAATTCAGCAGAGTTGGCAAGAACTTGTTGGGGTATTTTTTCAGGTTTCTTGGCTTTACTGATATTGTCTGCTGGAAGAGGCTTCTTGCTCACAGTGTTTCCCTTTCCTTGTCATTACATTTTTCTTTTTCAATGCAAGGAAGCATTGTGGAGAAGGTGTTAGACCTGCTTGCCTATTCATTGTTTATAGAATCACTTATGTCTCAATAACTAAGCTGACTCGATTCTCTTAGTGAGTTTCTGATGCAAGAAGTAATAGATAATTTATGTATGGATTTATAATTTCATGGACTTTTAGATACTGGCATGTCTGTTGAATTGGACACTTTAATTATTGCATATTAGCAAAAGCAAAGAAACTGGGCTTTTAAGGTGCACAAATTTTTCTTCTCCTGGTATAATTTTTTTCTTTTATTTTCCATTTCACTGCCCTTAAACTGTGAGGTGGTCATTGAAGCTGTAACTCTAGAGCGTTTTGACAAATGAGCCATCCTCTGATAGAATCAAAAAAAGACATGGCCTATTTCTCATGAGTTAAGGGATGTAAGAACAGCTGCCCACATTTGAGTTGGAAAATGTTATATGGAAAAAAGTACAAAGGGGCAGTACATGCATAAGCAGCGTACAAACAAATATGAGCAAAAAATGTTTCTCATCATTCTTTTTTTAGTGCAGCTGAGCTATACAAAGGGGTTTCTTGCATATTACCAGAGCAAAGCTAAATACATTAGATAGGTAGTGTTTACAGTGTTTTATACCGTGGGTATTAGTGTCTGGTGTGACCCCTAAATATTGGTTTTTAATTATGGAATAAAACTAATGCAAATTAATTTGCCTTCTAATACATGTGTTCTAATTTAAGATTTCCAGCCAGAAAGTTAACTGCCTTATCATGCAAGTATGTTACGGTGGATTACATTGTATTTGAAAATTTTTATAAATGGTAAGACTAATACTTGGTAATTTAGTGCCCCTTTAATGCCTTTATCACCTCTCAAGGAGCAAATTTTCAGATGGGGGGCAGTTTGAAATTAATATTTAGCAATAGTAACATTTTATTTATTTGCTATCATTCAATTTCATTGTAAAATTCCATTAATTTCTTTTCTTCATTCAGCATGGATTACAGGGAGCTCTAAGTTCATTAGAATCCTCTCTGGTTTTGATATTGGCTTTTGCAGATAACTTATTCACACAGCGTGAGTCAGATAAAACAATCTAGCTTGAGTTGCATATCATGTTTTTTTCTGAAGGTCAGCCTATGATCAGATGAGAGCAGTTTCTCATTATTTTCTATTGCTCTTCCAAACAATCTTTACTGAAGTCTTTCAAATAATGTATGACCTCTGTTTTTGTACTTCTCACAGATTTCACAGGCTGTCACTAGCACTCAGACATCACTGACACAGACAACTGTAATGGAAACTGTAACTATGGTGACCACAAGAGAGCAAATCCTGGTTAAGCATGCTAAAGAGGAACTCCCACCACCTCCACCCCACAAAAAAAGGCAACTCCTTGTGGATTCAGAAATTAGGAAGAGGTGAGAATCATCAAGAGAGAGAGAGAATATTGATAGAGTCGGGACAAAAATGCCAAAATCATCATTTGACTGCAGCATTTTTCTGTATGCTATTTTGAGCTTAAAATTATATTTCTGTTCTGTGCTAGGGTACCAGCTGATTATTATCTCTGTACTCAGCATGAGTTATGGATTATGTTGTGCTTCTATTACACCTATTTAGCAGTATAGAATGTTAATAATTCCATCAATACTATTGCATAATAATTACAGTCAATTAAAGTCCTTATGTATGGCATTGTGGGGATCCCATTTGGCTAAGGTCTTGAAACATGATGGACAAGAAGCATTCCAAATTAATTCTAAGATTTTTGTATTCTTTAAGAAGAATTTTATAATAGTTAAAATACTAGTATTGGAGATATTGCCTTTTTTCTAAAGTTCATTGTGTTCTTCTGGGCTTATGGGTCAAGAGTAAAAATAGCAGTTCTCCAGAGGCAGTTAATATTTTGTGAAACATGCATTATTATTACTTTCAGATGTTTTTCATGTGTAACTCAAGTACAAGTGACAAGGGATTTTATACTAATGCTGAACACTAGTTAAAGTCAGGTGAAAAAATTCTGATATGTTTAAGCAGAATTGGCTCAAGCACTAAAATTCTAAATGAGGTGCTAAGAAGGCAAATTTCAAACATTCATTGTAATGCTTATTTTGGAAATGTTTTTTGATATTCTGATAAATATGAATTCTGAGGTAATAGATTTGAGGACTGAAAAGGATGTGAAACAGCATTTGGTGTCTCATTTCTGTATACAATTTCTTTGTTTAGTTCAATGTGTTTACCAGGACAACTATTTTCTTGTAAAATAGTGTTTCACTCATTAAGAAGAATGAAAGAATAGGAGAAATCTGACTTCTTTTTAATTGAAGTTTTATGTTACTAGAAAAATAGGTACTTTTTATGTGTAGGCATTGTACCTGTGTTTAACCATTCTAAAAGTAAGGTTTCTAGTTCAGCATCATTATTTAGAATGCTGTATATGTGATGTAAGAGGAGTGATTCTCCCCCTTTTTGTTAAATTGGATAACCATTTCTATGGGAAGTGCTTGGTCTAAATAAGCTTGTGAGCTAAATTTCAATGAATTGATTCTATCTCCAAACTCCTCATTTGGAATCTTTTTTTCCTATATCCTAGGTTACCATTAGGTTGTAGGTGAGAGTTGCATTTTGCTAATATATTCCCAAGCACTCAAAATGATTCAGGGCAATGACTGTCAGCAGACTTGTAATTCCTGAATTTGTGGAAGGAATTTTTAGATGGCACTGTTGTTGCTTATCAGGAATTAAAAGCCAAACACCCCTAATAACGTTTCAGGCGTAATGTGCAAAGATGTGAAACAGGATCAAGGCCCTGTTGGCTTATATATGACAGTAAATCTTTAGCATGATGCCTATCATGAAAGTAGTGATCTGCTTTTTTTTGAAATTGAAAAATTAAGAATGAAATTTTCCCTGCCATTTCGAAGTACTTAAATAATTGGTACTTTAAAACTTTTTAACTTATTTTTTTCTTGTACTGAAAGTTTTAGGAATGATCTTACTTCGTAAGGAAGCAAAGTGCAAGACTACTTTATAAAAAAAAGCATTATCTTAGTTAAAACTAAATGAAGTAGAATGATTTTTTAAAACCTACTTTTTTTAATTCTTCAAGAAAATTGTTGCTATATGTGCTATTATAAAATTGGAGACCAGTTGGCATAGAAGTTCCTTTTTCAACTGCTATATATTTACTGTTAGTATTTTCCTTCTTGCTCATATTCTTTTAATTTGCCATAATACTGGAAGTAAACTTGGCAGGGTACAGCAGAATACAGACTTCATACTCATCATGCAAGGAGACTGCCTGAGGGCAGGAATTAGCTGGATTATGGGAATTGTTTTTTTTGTTCTAAACTACCTTGGTTTATAGAAACTGATAATTATGTGTTACTACAGTGCTTTAGCTGATGTCTGCCTAAAGCACTCCAACTAACAAGTTTATGTAGAAATCTGATTGATCCTTGTACAGAAAATAGGATGTATTATCAACTTCGAGACTAGGATTGCTTTAAGATATATTACTGCTATATCTGCTACCAAATTTACAGAGTGTTAAAAATTTTTACCATGCGTACTAGGTTTTGAGGGTTTTTTTATTTGTTTTAATGTCATCTGAAATATGTGCATTCACCATGTAATTTCTGTTTAACTTTTGGATAAGAGTCAAGATGAAACAATCTTTAGTTCTCAGTCTTGGCCTGGGATGGCTTCAGATAATGGAATAAGTTGTAGTTTCTTTTAGATATTTAAAGTCAGAGTCCTTTCCCTTTCTGCACAGGTTAGACTTTTGTTTTGATTTGCTAGGAGAGAAACCTGACTTTCACAAGGAAAAAATGATATTTTTTTTTTTAATACACATACAATTTTTTAATATGCTCTAACTATTGTTTTGTGTGCCAAAATTACTGTTTTAACAATGCAACTGCACCAGCACAGGAGAACTAGTCCAGTGTGATGTTGCATCTGTGAGTGGACCTACATTTTGGAAATGTGCTAAGTAGATATTGGAAATGTCCACAGCTGTGCAGAAGGATGAATGATGGTTATATCATCTGAAGGCAGTATTTCTCCATTCAGATAATCTTTCTGGCATTTCTAACTGAACAGAGAAAACACCAAACCCCACACTTTATTTACTTGTAGTCTCTAGAAAGTCCTAGTGGGTGTTCTACAGTGGGAGGAGCAGTCAATAAATAGCTTCAGAAAAACACTTTGAGAGTAAACTTTGGGGAAGAAGTTTCAGCTTAGAATAACAGCTGACGTTTTGTGACGTTTTTTAATGAATATGTAAAAATATAGCCTTGGAAACGAACACATTTTATAGAATGCTGTGGTCTCTCTCAAAGACAAGAAAATATAAATTTATACTAGACATAAGCATAATAATGGAAGAAAACTCATCTAAAAATTTGGTTGCTCAGTTAAAATATCGTTGTTCACTGGTGACTAGACACCTTTTTGATCAATGCTTTTGTTTGATAGGAGAAAAAATATTGTATTCCCAAACATCCAGTCACTTATTTTCTGGGTGCATTGTTGGTCTCAAGAGCTCTCTTTGTTTTTTTGTTTGTACTGAGTTGTAGCTGCACCCAAGAATAAACAAAGCCCATAGTGCTGCATGCCTTTTGATTTTTTTAAAATAGATTAAAAGAATGGGAGTTCTCTACCTGCCTCTTCTACATCATTCTGTATTGTGTGTGTTTAGAACCGAAATTTTCCCTGAGCACTTAATGACTAATACTTGATGGTTGTGTACTCTTTAGTTTTGGTTTGATAAAAAAGCCCTAGCAATTACTGAAGGCTTTTCAGAACCTTCCAAAGGTGAATAACCAGATTGTGTTGGCTGCTTTCTGCAGTCACAATACAACACACTGCATGCTGCTGCTTGGTGTTTTTGGGCCTGGGAGGGAAAGCCACACTGGGGGCTGAATCTTTCTTGAGGTGGTGAATAATGCTCCCAGGTTTTGCCAGCTTCTTTCATCTTCTCAGACTTTAGTTGGTGTTGTTTCTGTAAAAGGAGGATGCCTGAAATAAATTCATCAGGCCCCATTACCAGAGAAATATTTCTGCTTCATATTAGCTTCTTTTTGAATTGAGTATTTTAGAGAAAGTGAATACTTACAGGAGAGAAGAGTAGTTTGCCTACTCCTTGAGTATTGTATTAGTGTACTGTGTAAGAACAAGGCCTCCAATTACTAAGCCAAGGAGGAAAAAAAATGGATGGCTAAGATTGAAGCATCTAACTTTCTAGATTGCCAAGTGTTTTATCAGGGTTGAAAGTATAAAAATCTTGATTTAAACTGAAGAAATTAAGAAGAAGCAATTTGACTTGAACACCAATAACATCCACAGGGCTGAATGTCACATTTCCATTGCTCTTATTTACTGTAGCACAAATGCATGGGAAGGAAGCTGTTGATTCTTTCTTGCCTCTTAAAGCGAGTTTTTGCCATAAGTGGAGGAAAGCAGAGATAAGAACCAGATTACATTTTTTTTTTTTCAGTTCTTCATGCTCCATTCTCCCCCCCCTCCAAAATCTAAAACTGCTTCAGGACTAATGCTTCAAAATGTCAGAATAACTTATGTGAGTTAAGTTCTGTTACTAGTCAAAGAAAAGCTCCTTTTCCCACAGGAATCAATTTGAAACTGAGAAAGATAAAATACTTGGAGCTGTATAATAAAATCTTGAAAAGAATGTATTAGGCATTAGGGCTAGAGATAAATGTAACTCAGCTGAGGTTATAGTATTAAAAAAAAAAAAAAAAACTGTAAATGGGAGAAAGATGCAAGATATATATTATGCAAGATAATATATTTATTTTCATGGTATTTACATATTCTGGGAAAAAAACAGGTCAGTTCATATCATAAAAAATCTGAAAACTATTCTGTTTATGCTAAATTTTTAAATAGCAGACAAGTAAGAACTGGCGAATATTTAATTTAAACATATTTGTAATATTAATATGCTTCAATAACAACCAAAGATATCTTTCTTTGCAATTTGGTAAATATCTTTCTATATGCTTCCTAAGGTTTCCAAGGAAAGTCTACTTGTCATAACATTATTATTAGTATAATGTTAATCTGAAGATTTGGATGTCTCGATGCCCTTTGAAGAGCAAGGTGTGTTAAAACAGGATAGTTGCTCCATCTAGTGTTTTTATCATTTAACAGCTGTTAAATGAACTTTTTGAAAAGAGAGAAGCCTCTACTTTTTTGAAAATTATTGTATTTTGGATTTCAACCCTTCATTATTTGCAAAAGTTTGGATTTTTTAAGAAAAAAATTATCAAAAGAAAACATATAGGGAGTTTATAATGGTCTTTTTGATATGTATTGTTTCATAGATCCCATTTCTGTGCAATTAATTATGTTAGTCAGGACTAAATGCTGATCATTTAGCACTTTTACATCCCCTCCATTGGGTTGTTTGACCCTTATTCTCTTACAGAAATGCAGCTTGTGCTCTGGTATTGTTATCTAATGATAGGTAATATATTCAAAAAGAAGAAAGCCATGTCTTTAATTTTCCTGGTGGTTTTTGATTTCATTATGTCTGTAGCCAATTCCAGAGGAAAGGAAAAGGTGACTAAGACAAAACAGAATAGTTTTCTGTTGCTTAAAGGGGAAACAATTAATAAACATTTTTGTTTGGAGGATAAGAAGTATGAGTATGTTGATGTTTGTATACATGGGCGTTTCTTAATGCTTAGTAAGCATTTATCCTTTATAGTTTTTGTGAGGTGAGAAATGGATTAGTGACAAATAAAAAGATTTTATATTCTTCACATTTAGCACTGGAAATTACCTGCAATATTAAAAGAGTACTAATTGAGTCTAAAAGTACTCTGAACCACTAGAACTGGTGGTTCTAGTGAAGTTTCTGTTGGAGATACACACTTGGGATTGATTTGGTATTTCTTTTCATGCCTTGGTATGCATTACAGAAGTGCACTGGTCATAATGTTGATGAGGCTAAACTTAATAGTATCACAAATGTAGAGGGAGAGTCAAAATGTCATTCCAAAAGGAAAGAAAATTGACACCTAAAGTTGAAACCTAAAAAATAAGAAGGTAAAAATATTTGTTTGGATAAATTGGCAGTTGAATTAGAAGATAAGAACAACTCTATTTATCAACTAATGGCTCATCAACTACAAATACAGAGGAGGAAGAAAGACAGCAGGGAATTAGATCAGAATAATTCTTCCCATGGGCACCATGTGCTGTAAAGTTGTTCTTTGATATGTTCTAGGCAGTGAAGAGCTACAAGTTGAGAAGGACCTCTGATGGGCTGAGGATTTCAGTCCAGACATGGAAATGAAATAATTCAGTGAAGTGGTTCTTGGATCAAAGTTGTATCATTCCCTGCCAACTCAATATGTAGGCAAATGTTTTCATGTCTGCCCAAGATTCACAGTGGTGACAGGCCTGCTGTGATTTTTGTTTGGGGAGGGAAGGAAACAAATTAACAAAGGAAATTGTCAAGCAATTTCTGTATATTAAAAGAATAAAGTACCAAAACCACTGTCTGTCCATGATAGCAGTAGCATTGTAATATAGTTTAAAGATGGAATTCCTTCAGTTTAGAGACTAGATTATGTACCATGATGGCCACATGACAGGAAGATACTTCACGCCTCATGTTCCTAAGTGAACTTGTTTAACATTGAATTTGTTTGCATATCTATATACTCAAAGCATATTTTAAAAGATTTTCATATCTTTAATCTATGCCAGTCACATTTTCATGGAAAATTCTCCACTAATTGATTTTCTGGATCATTCTAAGCCATATGCCCACTTCATATTCCCATTCCAAACTTTCTTACTAGATCACCATGTATTTGTTCGAAATTGAATCCTTGCTCTGGCTATCCTTTTCTCTATTAAACGCATTATAAGCCTCACCTTTGAGACATTTCACAACTGAATTGCATCATGTTTTTCTCTTAATGGAATTTACAATACAAATACCCACCAGAGTAGGATACTCTTCTCCTACCACAAGTCCCCTATCTAATAAAAAACCTTATGGAAATCACTAAGTAAAAAAAGTTAATTTGTTTATATTTTAAAATAAAAGCAAATCTCCATTTGAACTCAGCTGATGTGCTGGCATGTAAAGAGAGGGCTGTGGGACCAGTAAAAATAATATTTCTCTTGTGGAATAGCAGAAGAAAAGACTAAGTAGAAAACAAAAGTATGACTGCTGCATGAAGAATAAATCCTCTGCTTCAAATGGAATTTTTAGGTGGGGTGCATGCCAATGTACATGTTAAATTAAGGTAATTAAGAGTAATTTCTCAAGTGATTTTTGGTCTTCCATTGATCTATTTTTACAAATTCTACCCAAACTGAAGTTTGTTGGGACAAAAAGGCAATCTTGCACTATTTTATGTCTAATTTTATTATTGTTCCTAGGAGATTTAAAGACTCTATTTATACTTTGATATCAATCTAGAGCTAATATATTTTCTAACTGCAGATGTGCTCAGAAAGGAAGTATCCAATCACTAAAGCAGAATGATTAAGTGCCATTTCTACCAGTGTTTCCTCTTTTAACACTAGATGAACATGACAGAGTTTGTTTTTTTGTTTTTTTTTTTTTTTTGTCTCACTAGGTAAGATGTCTTTACCTTAATAATATTTATGTACTGCAAAAAGCTACTTAGACTTAACTTTTATGTATTTTAATTCTTTTGTGCCCCCCCCCCAACTCTATTGCATTTTTTTGAACAGGAGGCTTTGTTTCTGAAATTATATTTATCTCCAGAAGAAACTGCAAGTGACAGAGAAATCTGTTATGTGAGATCAGCTTTGTCATATCAGAGAATCATATCATATTATAGAATGCTTTCAGTTGGAAGGGACCTTAAAGATCTATGTCTAATACTTGCCACCATCTGATGGCTCTCTGGGCCGTGAGATGTGTTCCTAATTATTTTGTTGTACTGTCAAAATTATCCCAAATGCTCCCATTCCTCTTCCAGATGTTTCAAAGGCAAGGGCTAAATCCTTTTTTTTTTTTAAGAATTGATCACTGTAAACATTTTTCTGTCAATTTCCATCCTGTACCAGGGTAAGACCAGGCTATTTCTCAGAGAGTTGCTCTCACTGATTCTACTTGCCTGCAGCTTCAGAATGGAACAAATGCCAGAACTCATACAATTTTACCTGCAGTCAAGGAACTTTAGTACTCAGGGACTGGTAAACTTCATTGCTATCAGATGTCTGGTGTTTTGTAATCATCAAATAGGCAGTTATTATTTGCAGATTAGAGGATAAAATGTTATTTCAAGAATTGCAGTTGATTTAATGGTCAGAAATAAAGCTGAAGTAGGAAGCTCTCAACTGACTATGGAGTTCGTGTTCAGGGATTAGAACAGCACAAACATTACTTGAACCTTCTGGGAATTTTATTTTGTCTTTTGCCTTAAAATTTGTAGTTCTTTTTAAAACTGAATATTTCTGCCCCTTCCATTACTTCAAAGTCACATTTTTTTCTCCTTGAATGAGTATTCAATTAGTATTATCAGAACATTTTTATCAAAATTATTCCTAAGAGTTTAAAATTTGAATGTAGAACTGAGAATGTAGACTGAGACTAAGGCAGTGTGCAATTATTTTTCTTTAGCTTTCATTATTTATGAATTCAAAAAATTACAGTGGAGAAGGAAAAAAGGGAAGCATAAATATTAACTCAAGTGTGGAATTCTTTCTTGTATTCAGTTTTCATTTCTGTATATGTAGATTTATGTAGCACCTGGTTTTGCCTTACATCCTTGTATTTTAGAAGTATAAATCCTTGTATAAGTGAAGTGTATTTTTATAAAATAATTAATTCCTCCAGGCGTATATAATTGTTCAAGTTACTGTGTTTAGTAGATTTTCAGTTGTATGCAAATGATACAACCTATAGTCACAAAGCAAACTGAAAGATACAGCTTGTTATTTTTTTCCCCCAGGTCTTTCTGCTCTATTGTGTTCACCATATTGCTGCAGAAGGAAAGTCAGCTGCAAAAGGGATATAAATATTAAAACATATAGTGCAGTAAAGAAATGCAATCAAGCAGAGAGTATGGCATAACTGAGAAAAAAAAATATTGTCTCAAAGATCTTGTTTTAAAATTACAATAGATACTGAATAACAATTTGAAATTTCTGGACATTAGTAATTTAAATATCTGCATTTTGAGGCATTACCTGAAGAGTGGTTAACACAAATTAAGAGCAGTTTTAAAGAAGTTGATTAAAGAATCTAGAATGTAGTAAAGAGGGCTGTAGAGTAAAAACTAGTTATAAATTAAGTGCAGAGAGTTGGGGATCTTAATTTTGGTTTTAAAGCTTTAACTGTGGAAAATTATACTTGTTGATTAGTGATTACATTCTACAACAAATTTGAGTTAATCAGAAAAAGCTTCTTTCATCAAATTTTCTGCTTGAATTTCCTTCATGATATCATCATCACAAGCTGGAACAGTGATTGCACAGGTTTGAAAGCTGCATTTGGTCAGTCAGATAGGCCTTACATCCTCAGCTCAGCCAACAGGACTTGTGGTACTCTTTCTCCACTGACAGACATTTGTTTCATATCTTCCAAAAGCATTAGCTTGAAAAATTAGAATACTTACTGTGAAAATTATTGCATCTGTTCAGCTGTCAAATTGGGTCTTAAAAATGAAAAACTATTTCTGTGTTTCTAAATTTTAGAGTAAATAGTTTTATTAACTCTCTGATGAGATATGGGAGTTTAGAACTGTATTTTGCTGATAGAATTTGCTGTTTATTCCCTTGTTTAAACAACCATGCTTGCTGCCAATCCTGTTTTCAGGAACTGTGGAAGTTGAAAGTCTCGTTACCCTTTTGTGCCTCTCAGGTTTGACTCGGACACCACGGAGCTCCACAGCTGGATGACCCGCTCCGAGGCACTGCTGCAGAGCCCTGAGTTTGCCATCTAAATAATTTTACTGTGAAAATTACTTCATCTGTTCAGCTGTCAAATTGGGTCTTAAAAATGAAAAAGTATTTCTGTGTTTCTAAATTTTAGAGTAAATAGTTTTATTAACTCTCTGATGAGATATGGGAGTTTAGAACTGTATTTTGCTGATAGAATTTGCTGTTTATTCCCTTGTTTAAACAACCATGCTTGCTGCCAATCCTGTTTTCAGGAACTGTGGAAGTTGAAAGTCTCGTTACCCTTTTGTGCCTCTCAGGTTTGACTCGGACACCACGGAGCTCCACAGCTGGATGACCCGCTCCGAGGCACTGCTGCAGAGCCCTGAGTTTGCCATCTTCAGGAAAGAAGGGAACCTCTCAGACCTCAGAGAAAGAGTCAATGTAGGAGAAACTACTCGTGTACATGTCTGTTAGTCTGTATTTGTCAAAGTGCTTTCAGAGTCCAAGTTTAAAAGATTTCAAATGTAGGCTGACAAGCATTGATTGTCCAAGATAAATTTAGAAGTGTTCACTGTTTTTGTGAATTTTAGATTTTGGCACCAAAATTACTACACAGGCTTTCTGAACACATAGATTTTTGTTGGTGTTGTTCATGCATATTCATATTTAATTAGGGTATTGTAGATCCATGAAAGTCTTAAGTTATGCCAAAATATTTATATAAATTAAGTTTTTATAAATATATATGTATATAAAGTTATATATATAAAGTTATATAATTTCTTAAATATGCAACTCCATTCTATACTGATAGCTTAATTTGACATTATACATGCATAAACTGAAGAATATGAAAAGTGTCACTGGAATGGATGCTAAAGAAAATCTTTATCTATTTCCTTTACAGAGCAGTAAAATATATGACAATCCCCAGTTTCCATAGGGCTTTTATTGGGCTTTTTTTATTCTACTGTAGTACCATAACAGAACCAAAAACTGTTGTTTCCTGACAAAGTGAATGGTTCTGCACTGCTTAAGAAGTAGCTATGTTTGTGTGTGTCTGTGTGTCACAGACTGAATTACTGAATTTAGCCCTTGGAAACTAAATTAAAAATTTTCTTCCTTATTTAATTTTTGTAGATCAATGAAAAAATGCCCATCTTTTCCAAGTAAGAGAAAGGGTGGTTTTTTTGGTTTTTTGGTTTTTTGGGTTTTTTTTGGTTTTTTTTTTTATAGTTATCTTTGATAGTAGCATAGTATGTTATGGAACGTTATTACATATGTTGATACATACTCCTACACAAAGAGATGGAACAAAGTTACTGTATTGAATCTAGATTTTCTGATGGTTCTTCTCATTTTCTGCTTTTCCATCATGAATCAGCTATGATAATATTGAATAACATGGAATTTCGTGATTGTAAGTGTACATTTTTAAATTCCATGTTAAATTCCAAGTTTCTTGCAATAATTTTAGTTATTTATATTGTCATGAGTGCTAAAAATTATGCATTCAAATGGAATATTTTGAATTAATTCATGCTTTAATTAATTCAATAACTTCATGTTATGTGAAATATACATAAATATACATATATATGCAGACTGGATCACATAAACAGAGTAGAATTGATGGGTTCACATGCTTTAATACCAGGTTAATAGTATTCATCCAATACATTAATAGATATGCAGTTAATTTTCCAAGTGCTCCAATCTAAATTTTAAAAGAAATAAATAGAAAAAAAAATAAATAAAATACTTATCTCCCCTTCCTTCCTATATTCACATTTTGAGGAACATTTATTTCAAGAATGAAAGTTAGCTCATCTTGACCTACAAATTACTCAGGCTACCCACACTGTTAGGTTTCCCATTGGTTCTACCTCATATTGTCTAAGACTTTATAAAAGCATTAAAGGATCCAGGAGCCATGGTTCACCTTCCTCCCATTTTCCTTTCTTTGCTTTTGAGGAGGTGGTGATTGCTGCAGGTGAAGGGGTGGAGGTGGGTGAACCACAGACCTCCTTTGATCCCCACTGGAATCCCACTAGCTCTTGCCATGCCTTTGCTGGACCTGAGGAAGAACATTGGGGCTGGGAGGCCCCTACCTATCACATTTATCCAGGTCTCATTTCATTTGGTGAAAACACACATAATACTGGTGAAAGATACTTGGAATTTGACCAGCACATGAGCATTTAAAGTTTGAATTCAAGACAATAAAGATAGCAGGAGCTATTCCAGATGTTCCTTTGATCTCCTTGGAAATTTAGTAAATGATATGTTAGCAAAGAAATTTCCAGGTTTTTTTTTTTTTTTTATTTCAGTAAAGTAGTGCAGAAAAAGATCTGTTTTGTATCAAGAGAGATCTAAGACAAACCAGTAATTCTAAATACATAGATATTCAAAAAATCGATATGTATCCTTCATTAGTATTGAAAATATTTTTAAGGACCAAGACCCATTTTAATTTCACAGTAGCTCTGCTTTTAAAATGAACATTTTATAGAGAAAATCAAGAAGTTACATTTAGAAGTTTCTAGTTGCTCTAAGGGAGAAAACATTCTTACTACATGTATTAATTTGAGAGTAAGAACTCTGAAAGGTGACACTTGACAAGTGCTACATGGACTATGTGTTGATTTTTTTTTTCAGTCAGTGTAAGTCTTTGAACACACTTTTTAACAAAGTAAAGAAAAATATCAAATTTTTATAAATGCCAGGTCTTAAAACTTTTCCTGATCTGACTTTTCCTGGTCGTATCTCTGTCTCCATCCATTAAATGAGAGACAAAGCAGAAAATACTGTTCAGCTCATTGATTTGAGCAGTTTCATTGCTGCTTACTAAAACTTTTAGTTATTAGTTCACTCAAAATGAACCTCAAATCAATGGAAAATAAGATAGTGTGTGTTCTAACATATTGTATAATTTCTAGTAAAGTTGTAGAAGGCATATAAAAAAAGAATGAAATGCAGAAAGGAAAACATATGTGAGAGATAATTGAAATAGATTTTATTGTTCTGTTGTGCTTTAAGCCCAGCTGGCAACTAAGCACCACACCTGCTTACATCCCCCCAGCCAACCCAGTGGAATGGGGAAAACCAAAAGTAAAACTTGCAGGTTGAGATAAGAATAGTTGAATTAAATAAAGTAAAATATAGTAATGATAGCAAATAATAATTCAGATAATAGAAAGAAAACAGCAAACAACAAGCAAGTGATGCACAATGCAATTGCTCACCACCTGCTGACCAAGGCCAGACCCTCTCCCTGAACCCAAATAAGCCCCTTTCAGGTAACTCCCCCAGTTTATACACTGTACACTGAGCACGTTGTTCTACGGTGTGGAATATCCCCCTGGCCAGTTTGGGTCACTTGTCCTGGCTGTAATCCCTACCAGTTTTTTTTTGTTTTTTTTTTTTTTTAAATCACGTCCAGAGCATGAGCCACACCAAGAAGAGTTCTTGACTTAGGATAGACACAACTTAGAAAACCCAAAACATGAATGTTATCAATATTATTTTCATAATGAATCCAAAACACAGCACTGTCCCAGCCACTGAGAATAAATTCACTGTATCCCAGCCAAAACTAGGACAGGCACTGACATCCACAGTCATAACTCAGTGTTGTATCTGCATGCGTATGACCACCTACACACATGTGCTGAAGTCCCATCTTGCCCTTACTTTATCATTTAGGGGGTTTTTCCCTTATGAAAACATAAATTGGTAAAGCACAGATCACCTATGCTTGGCTGTTGTCAAAACTGCCCTTTATTCACTACTGTAGTCAGTGCTGAGTCCTAGAGCCTTTTTGTGATGACTTTCTTTTCTGCTGTTCTTTTGGGGACAGGTTACTAGTTTCAGGGTTGTTTTTTTCTTGTGGCAGCTTGCTCCTGCCCATCATTTTTCATGGATGAGGGGTCACTTCAATAAGATTTAGTGGAAGTGCATCTGCTGCATGATAGAGGGACAGAGACGTCGGAAATGAAATCCACAAGGAAATCTCTTTTGCCATCATTGGTGATTCATAAAGTGCAAAAGCTTGCTCCCATACCAGCTCAGAGGAGTCCTGGAGGAGACAGAGCCAAGAGCAGGCTGTATGAAATGCAGTGACTCTGTTTGCTAAGCCAGCTGCTCTTCAGATCCTGGCAGGAAATTAGCCTTTGGCAGATGTATTATGTAGCTTGAATATATGAGATATGTGCAAAAAGTCCATTCCTATGTCTGGGGAGAAGAAAAGTATTGATATCCCTTCCCTGATACAGAAGAAAGATATTTACCTTACCTGGGCAGGGAGACTGCAAAGCCGTAATAGAAGTTTCATTGTTGAACAGCCATACTTCTAAATAACAGAGACATCCAAACATTAATGTAGTAATATTGTTATACTGCATCCCACCATAAATATTCTACAGTTAGTGTATGTATTTTACTAAAATCAGACCTAAGAGAGACTCAGGACTTCTATGTTTTTCTTAAGCTATAATGAGCTTTCAGTATTGCAAGTTCAAATATATAAAGATTCAGGTGCAAAAAACCTCCACAATTTCAGGTAGTAAATCCTACTTAGTAAGTTGGATTTGAGAAAATCCAACAAGAACTGGAAATAAAAATCCTTGAAAGAAGTTTTGGTTAGCCAAGAAGAAGCACCTAGAAATTCTGAATCAAAGATAAACACACAAAACAGATGTAAGGGAAAATGTCAGATATCCTAGACAATTAAATTTGTTCTCTTGGCATTCTCATAAGCCCCATTCTCATATGTTTGGTTTGTTTTAGTGACCTTTTCCAGGCATGCTTTGTTAGGCATGGGTATTTGAGAGCTGAATCACTGTCAGAGGTGGTGAAGACAATGTTGCCCTCTCTGCCTTCAGGGGTGATGGGTCACCACCACAGGAGGTCAGGGAGTACTACTGCCCTGCATCCTTTCACAGAGCTCTCAAAGAAAGATGTTGATTTGATATATGAATAATATCCAAATTTCTCCAGCCATCAGTATTTTCTAGTTTATGAAGTCATTAACTGCCAACTAGAATCTCAAGGTCAAATAAAATGTTTAGGTTTGTAAAAGTAGCCCCTTTGCCTTTGGCTAGCATTTAGCTAAAGATGAATTTATAATGTTTTTCAGTTAATTAAAACTGAGCTATAATGCATTTGCATTGTCTGTTGCATAGTCCAAAAGAGAATTAATCTCTACTTAGACGAAAGGCTGAAAGTTAACCTTTCCCTCTAATATTGGTATCTTTTCTTTTTTTCCTGAAAAATCTTTTACAGAAAGCATAAAGAGTTAAAAAAGGATGTTATATATTTGGAGATCTTTTGAAGTGGCTTAGCCACTATTGTCAAAGTTTCTATTACAATGTAGAGAATTTAAATTTCAAAACTTCACAAATACCTTCAAAATTATCCCATTCTACTTGTGACATAAATGAACCTGGATCAAGAGTATGGTCCCCTTCATGACAGGAAAAAATGAAGAAAACAGAGCCAAGGAGATAAATGAGAGGTGTTTCCAGGACTCCTCCATTCATTTCTAGGCACTTGACACCAGGTTATGGAAATACTTCTTCTGAGGATCTTAAAAACCCAAGACACGATTTGTAGGCTTGGCAGATGATGACAGAGTGTTCAGACTAATGGCAGGGACATGTGGTCCGTGTTCTGAGTAACTAGAGTGAATTTCCTCCTTTCTCCCCAGGTCATATAATTTGTCTTTGTACGAGGAGCCAAGAGTTCAGTCTCTCCTCCTTTGGTTATCACTGTGCTTCCCGTGTGTGTTTGTCCTCCTGTAACCACTGTCAGACTTTCATTTGCATGATATATGCCAATTACACAAAAATGAATGGAAAAAATAGCTGACAGAAACTTTGATATGTTTATTTAAGGACTCTATACACAGTGCTTATGTTTTCTACCAGGACCTGGGAACTTTAATCTTTCAGGAGGGAGGTGGACATTTCTCCCTGTTTTTCTGCACACATAGCATATGCTGGGCAGGGAAGGGTTGACTTCCACAAGCTTTTATATCTTATAATTTTTATATTTTAAAAAGATAAGCTTTAGCATACTTTATGAAGTGGGGTTTTTTTTATGATTTTTTTCTGCTCACTACAGTTATACACATGTTAATTACACACCTGGTGTTACAGACGGAGTAGAATTATTTTCAGTATATTTTAGTGTTTTAATGATTCCTTTGAGTTCTCAGTAGTTATTCTCATGTTAATTATACCTAGCATTATAGAAAGAGTAGTATTAATTAAGATTCTGTAAGAGATTTTGGAACTCTGTAGAGAGTTAATTTACTTTTTAAATTTGGAAAATATTTAAATTGTTCTGCGCAATAGTGTAATATTTTATTGACCTATAAAAATGAGAGATAATTCATACAGTCATCTGTAACTTATTTGGATTAAACTTCATAATATTTCAGTGGTAATTTAGTTATATACTAAAATATGTTTCTAAAATGCATACTATTTTATTATTCTCTAAATATATTTTCTTTAAATTTTTCATTTATCCAAAATTGTTTTACTGACAGTGTTAAAAAGAATCTTTGAGGTACTGTTAGAAAGCCTGCTGTTTAACCATTTCTGTATGCACAAATGAATAGCAGTTATAGGTAGACTGAGGAAAAGCATTAATTTAATTAAAAATTTATCTTCCAAGTTTCTGTGTCTCCTCACTTATGAAGTCTTCCAGGAGCTGCTTATTGTTAAACTGAAGATGTATTAAACATCATATTTTAAAAGTTATTTTAAGAGAGTTTCTTCAAGGGTGTTTATATTTATTCCATATGGGTGCAACAATCTATTTGAAAAATAGTATTTACAAATTTAAGTGCATAAGGTTCTTTTACTAAATACATTCTTAGACACCTACTTGAGCTTTCTTTTCAGTTTAAGGAGCCTTTTTGAAGTCATGCAGCATCTACCTTTGCTGTGGAAATAAACAGGGTGATGGGGAAGCCCAGTGGGATCAGCCAGCCTGGGAAACTACAACCAGGGCCAAGTGTTATGTTTCCTTATACATCATGTAGGAATTGGGGGAACATATCCTCTTGTGTGTGTGTATGCTGAAGGAAAGTGAGGGATTTGATTGATGGGACCCTGTGTTGGTCAGGATCTCTGGGAGATATAAAGTCTGTTTTATTTTTAGTATCAAAGTTGACTGTGGCCCTAATTGCATCTTTGAGCTTCTAAATTGCACCTAAATTATGGAACTAGTTTAGTTTAAAATCAATAAGTGACTTCATGGTGTTAATTACAAGACAGCATTGATGGGCTGTTAGATCTAAAATGAATTTACTTTCCACTAGTATTTCTACTGACCCAAAATAATATTTAAATTTAGATTCCCACTATATCTTGTAATTTAAGCATCTGGTCTTTACTAAGCCTTACTAGCTGATCTGAACATTGGTGAGCAATTTTTGTGTACAGAAAGGTGAATCAAGAGTATTAAGTACAAAACCTGATGAGAACCCTGTATTAAATCTGCAATTAACTCTTCTTATTAATAGCCCATATATGGGTGTCTGCTGCATGTGGTCTTACATATGCATTTTACAGTTGTTATTTTTTTTTCAAGTAAAATAGTAATATAAGCAATCAAATTTTATATGGGTTTGATACTGTGATTTGATAAGAATGGTCAATTTTTGCTTTTACCATAACAATAAGCAAATTATTCTTCCACAAGGCATTTCTGTTAAATTAATATTTTCTTTCTGAAATATTGTGCTTCAAATAGTTCTTAATTTATATGTCTTTTCTGTGTCTATAAAATACTGATATGTGTCGTTTTTCAGCTCTGTTGTGTTCTGACTCTCTGTTTTTTGTATTTGACTTTGACTGATTCCCTTCCTGGTGGTTTATGGTACTTGCCTCTTTCATTGCAAATCAGGGGGTAGTCAGGGCAATAAGATGGGATAAAAAGTCTCAAGAAAGCAGAGGACATCCCTGAGATTAATTACTTTCTTGTATGAAATCCCTCTGTTGAAATAGTCACCTTTCCTGTCATGCTGCAGGCCATCCAGCGAGAAAAGCCGGAGAAGTACAGAAAACTGCAAGATGCCAGCAGATCAGCTGAGGCCCTGGTGGAACAGATGGTGAATGGTAATTACATGGGAGTTGCTTTAGATAAGCTTCTTAGGGATTTGATCAACGAACAGGTTCATATTTATCACTAGAATTATATTAGCACATACTGTCTAAATGGAACGGTAAAGTGATATTGCCTTATATTTCTTTTATTATTTCTGAATGTTAAATCTGTTAATTAGAGAAGACAAAAAAAGTATTACCACTTTAGTACCATGCAGAGAAATGTGTTAGAAACTCACTGTAATGAATTGTATATTAACAATCTGTTCTGTGCAGAGACTTAAGTTGTAATCTTATTTTCTGAGTTCTCTAAGCTTTGAAGTACATTAGCACATCTGAGTTAGACAGCTCCAAAGGCATTACTTTAACCAGTTGGGGAAAAAATGCTTCCTGATTTTTAATATACAATGTATGTTTTGTAAAATAAATATTTCTGTAATGTTCTGCGTCATAGAAAATAACATTTTATTGAAATTCTTGGCATTTAATTTTTCGAAGATAATAATTGTCAAAGTTTATGCAATTCTTGAACAAAGGAAAATAGCTGCAAGTGTTTTGTCTTTTTTTCCCCCCAAGAAATTATTACATTACGCCATTCTTTTGAACTTTTAAATGAGGGAAAAACAAAACCCAAAGAAAGGTTAAGGAAAGTAAAACTGTAGCTCATGCCATTGTTCCTAATGTTAAAGAATGTCTTGCCTTGCAATGAAATAATTAACATGGGCCAACACCTATCATACTGATATGATTACCAGAAATACACATGCTGAGTAAACTTATATTTGGAATTTTTTCTTTTAAATTGTTGCAATGAATAACCAATAATTAGATTGCTAAAATAAAAATGTTTTAAGTCTGACGTATTAACTGGCCAAGCTAAATAAATTTAATGGAATCCTACAATTATTTTGCTTAAGTATGAAGGTGTAGTATTTTAAAAGAGATCGTATTTAATGTGTAGGACATATTTAGCTATCATTACTGTAACAATTGCTACAATGAGTCCCTTCCCAGGCTCTGTGAATAGATTGAAGGCAGTCTGATAACATCTGCACCCTGTTTGAAATAATTTGGGCACTTTTCCATGGTTGATGATATAAAAAGTTCAGACTTTTTATGTTTTCTGCCTGGGAGAATTGATTGTATGTGACTTTTAGGGAAGCATCTGAAATTTGCATGCTGACAAATTGAGGTTCCTATTTTGGGCAGAATCTGTCTAGGGCATATTTAGCCATGCTCCCTCTTCCACTGGACAAATGCAGACCTGCACCTTAAGAATGCCAGTTTAGTTTCTTTGGATTATGTAGTACTTTATGATGACTTAATTTTGGTGTTAGTTGCTGAACTCACTACCATCTTACCCTGCACTGTAGTGCCTTACCATGTCATGTGTCAAGTACACTAAATTCTGTCTTAATTATTCCCATGGAGTTTTAATTCAAGACTCTGTTTTTCTCTCCCTCAGTCCATGGGTCCATCCTTATTCATGGTTTACACATGGCTAGATGTGCGTGTAAATAATTCCAGTATTTCTCAAATCACAACTCTTTTTTTAGGAAGCACATCCTCCAATTAGGTGGCAGGCACTGGGTAAACCAACTAAGCCAGCATGACTTTATCAACTTCTTCAACTTTGTCAGCTGCTCTGAGGTCTGTTTAATGCATTATATTCTGGTAGCCTTGGTGGAAAAAACATTCTACTGTGGCTGACAGATTAATTGGCTGTGAAAATGAAGATCTCTTATTGTCATGGTTTTAGGGAGGAAACAATCGCTTTGAAAAGAGAAACGATTCCTCTGGACTTGAAACCTTTAGTATTTATCGTACTTTCAACTGCTCCACTAATGCAAAGGCAAATTGAAGAATAGTGTTTGGAATGGTTAATTATTGCTGTAATTACCAGCAGTAGAGAGTAGAATAAATAATTAACATTAGTTTGTGAGAACTATGAGATGATTTCAACAAAGAATTGGCAAATAGAAAATCTTGTGAGATGCTCAAAATTATTCCTTGAGGGTAGAGGAAGTTAACTGCCATTGTAAAGCCATTGTACTTTCTTATACAGCATACTCTCTATTTGCCTTTTCTTCCAATCATTATGATTTAATTGCAGTTAATGGTTGCAATTTAGTTCAACTGAAACGGAACTAAAAGTTAAGTAAAATTATTAACTTTAAAACTTCATTTCAAACTGTAGTCGAGTTATGCAGCTTTATCTTTTCCATGGTAATTCAACTAAATTTCTATAGTATTTGTGTGTTGTGTAAATTAATTAATTTCTTTTTTTGGTTGTTTTATTCACTAAGAACAAGAAGAAAGATTTGCTGAATCTCAAAAATAACATTTTTGGAGCAGCCTAACTATTTCTTCATATCTTCCTGTTCCAGTGGTGGAACTCTTTTCCATAAAATGGGAAGAAACTGGAATTAATTAATGTGCCTGGATGGCACATTAGTGTATGAATTAGTGCATAGATTTGTGGGAGATCTGCAGTTTAACATCTAGTGGAGGGAAGATGTACTATGTTGTTTTAATGAAAAACCTTTCTAACTACCACAATTTACAGATCAAAAATGATGATGGTCCCATTGTTATTCTTTAGGCAAATGAGTCAGTGATTGAATTGATGATTGTCATGCATTTGCAGTATAATCTGTAATTAAAAGACCACACAAGGCAAACAGATTTAAGGCATGGATCAGTTCAGAAGTCAAGTGATGACAATTTTGATTATATTGTTAATTTTTACTTATTCTGTGTAAATTAGATCTGGACTAATAATTATTAAATTCCTTAAGATTCCAATTATGCTGGCTCTGAATTCCTGGCTTTACTTAATATTTAAAATATTCTTTCTCTTTGCTCATAAACAAGATTCTGAATATAACTGAAGAAAAGCATAAAAAAATGAGTCCTCTGGTGGATTATAAGAGCAAGCTCAGAATGGTGGTGAACCCCATCATTGAATCATTTATATCTATTTTCTTGCTTTTTTTTTNATGATAGGTAGGAGAGGGAATAAATTAAAAGACAGGATTCTGGAGAGAATTGGATTTATTTAGGGTTTCATTTATTTATTCCTTAGCAGAGGGAAATATTCTAAGGAAACATATTTACACGAGACACTCTTCTAGCGTTACGTAAATGTTGTCAGCCACTGTCAGCAGAAGTATTTTGCCCTGGAAAGATGAGCTCTCTCCCACAGCATAGCTGTTCCTGTGTTTGTGGGCAGGTGTCTGGACATTGTCATTTGAAGGGCTTTTCCCATCACAAAGGAAATCATTGATGCTTTTTGGTGGATGTTTCTTCACCCAACCACCCACATGGGCTGTGCTCTGCCTCTCCTTGCCAATGCTTTCAAAGACTGATGATTGCTATCAGTGAAAACTTACATATTCTGTTTACCAACGTTTCAACAGAAAAAAAAAATCTGTTCTGTTTTTCTTTACTAAATCATATTATAAAATAGAATTAAAAATCTGTTTATGCATAAGTGAAGTAGTTTAGCAGTTGGAGTGGACACTTGGCTATTATAGTAGTAGTTTAGAATAAAATAAACAGGACATCAAAATGAATAATCAGAGAATTTTGACAGGAAGCATTAAAAATAATACAAAACAATTTGTTGCAATAAAACATGTAATTTTGGATTGCTATCTGTGGAAGAATTGCATTCTGTGGAAGAAATACATTATCTTGTAAGTTACACAAGAGTCGAAAGCTACAAAAACCAAATATTACATTATTCTATCACAGAACTGTGCAAATGACAGATGCACTTAACAAGATATATTTCATATTAAGTGGCAATTCCAAAGCACTTGCATGTAAGGTGCTGCACAATTAAAAATATTCAGGCACAATTTATAATGTGCACTATACAAGGTAATAAAATCAATGGATGCACTTCAGATAATGATCTGCTTCCTCTGGGTACAGTATATTTATACAATGACTATACCAGAAGCTTTTAGTATGTGAAACATGAAAATATTATCAACCAAACACTATTCATAAAATAATATTTTGCCAAAAAATGAGTTTTATATTGTTCTTTTGCCTGCTTGTACACTTTTGGTATGTCTTGGTAAAGTTGCCTATGTGAGTCAAGAAATCAGTAGTTATCACAGAAGAAAGTTTCAAATAGGACAAGGAATAATGGAGTTTATTAAGGAGTAATAAATTAAAACGCAGGAAGTTCCACCTCAGCTAGAGGAAGAATTTTTTTTTGGGAGGGTGGCAGAGCCCTGGAGCCCTGTGCTGCCCAGGGAAGTCATGAAGGTTCCCTCTCTGGAGATATTCCAAGCCCCACCTGGACACGTTCCTGTGCCACCTGCTCTGGGTGACCCTGCCTTGGCATGGGGGTTGGATTGGGTAATCTCCAGAAGTCCCTTCTAACCCTAACCATTCCATTCCATTCCATTCCATTCCATTCCATTCCATTCCATTTCATGTGGAATTCTTGATTTTCCCCGATGGGTCAGACTTGCCCAAATGGTCTCAAGTGCAAGTAATAGCCATTTTATTACATCCTTCTGGAAATAACATGCTGGCATCTGATGGACAATTTTGATTTACCTGAATGGACTGAAAAATAAGAGTTTCAAAAACACGTTATGGAAATTTTATCTTCCTTACAGTAGGCTATTCTGCCTAATGAAGGTGCATCTCTGCAATATTTTACCAAACATGACTCTGCATAAACCAGTTTTGTCCATTTCAGGAACATGAAGAGCAAAAGCATTTCTTTCTCTTTGTATTTATGGAGTCACATTTAGATTCAAAGCTTAGATGTTAAATAAAAGAATTAAAGAAAAATTGAATAATAGTGGTTATTATTACATATTTGAATGTGCAAAATAAGAAAGGAGGATCTAGTGAATCTAGATTTTCATCTGAAATATAGTCCTCTCTGAATCCTAGAAGAAAATATTGCAGTGAAAAATATTATTATATATGGAGAATCCATGACTGCACTTCTGGTAATCATAATCTCGCCTAAGGGTACTTGGGAGACTGTGGCAGCTGAAAAGAAAGGAAAGGAGGAATAAATAAAGTGATCTTTTTATATCTAGTCTGCCAAACTCACAAGCAGTGTCTTCCAGGTTCAGAGATAATAATGAACACAATGGCAAAGATAATCTGCTCTCTGTTATGAATTTACAGCATTTTTATACCCAACTCACAACAGAAACAATTGTTAATATACAGCATAGTTAAAGTCTTATTGTCTATACATATGTTTGTTCTTGCTGTTGTTAAGAGTCAGTATCTGTGTGCCTGATTGTCTGTGATTGTTGTTATTCAGATGTGCTCTGCCATTCAGGTTTATTCTGCCTCTTCACATGCTCATTAGACATCACACTGCTAGAAAATGTAGTTATGCTACCACATCTCCAGATGCACACACGCACTCACAGAAGACAAGATCACTTTTGGATTTTGTTAAGATGTATCATAATCCTTTTTTACCTCTTCATACTTCATAAAAGTTCATTTTATATCCTTGCTCAGTCCTTAAATTGTGCTCTTCAGTTTTTTGAGTATAATGTGGATGTAGAGCTGCTCCAACCACCACCATTACCATTATCTCCCAGTAGTACTGGGCTTTTATTTTTTTCTTTTTTAATTTTTCAATAGTTTTGCTTTTTGAAATGCTGTACAGTTTGTTTGGCTGGAGCACCGTCCCAGGGCAAAAGCATATCCACAGAACTGCTATCAGGTTGCTGCACAGTCTGTTTCCAAGTGGGCTGTTTCCAAGCAATTCTGAATGAAATAGCCCTGAGCTGGATCCAGAACAGGATTTGCCAGAGCACTATGATGCTCCACAACAGACATGATCCCTGATTATCATTTAGTGTGGCTTACCATATAGCATGCATTATAGCAATTCCTTAGGATATTTTATTATTAAAAAAACTCTAGTACTTTTTATTACAGCTTTTAGCTGTAATTAGGACTCTATTTCCTGTGTCCTACCTTCCAAAATTGCCATGAACTTTACTTTTTCTTTTTATCCTGATAAAGAAATTTTCCTGTAGATTTGGAGTGCAGATTGCAAACCAAAAAACCATATTTAGTAGTGTATCAAAGATTGCAGAAGTGGAGCACAGAAGGCTTTTGTCTCATTTGCTTTTAAACTTGCTTTGAAGAAAAGTACTCTAACTTTTATTATTTTACTGAAAACATAGCTTCTGTTTAACTGGTTGGCTATTGTATGACTTTGTGATGATGTTATTAAAGTGTTCTTAAGCATATGGCATTGCTCAATGATTTGAGAATTTTACTCATTTTGAAATCGACACTACTTTGAAACCGACATTACTCATTTTGAATGCCAACACTATTGCCATGTGTATCACTACATGTCATTACAATTTAAAATATGTTAGGGACTACATTTAAACTTGCATTGAAAAATAAATTAGATGATTAAGTTAATATTATTTTGAAATCATCCTTTATTCAAATTACAGAGTGATTATGAATTATGTTGTTTTAGGATGCATTTTCTTATCTTTCATATGTATTGCTTTACTTTCTTCGCAGAAAGTGAAGAAAATTCCTTTTACCTTTTAATTGTTCTAAATAATTACCTTGTCCACAATAACTAAAGTCGGTTTTATTTTATGAACTTTATTATAAGCATGATTATTGAACAACAGACAGGAATAGGCAAACTACATCAGAGAAACCAATCACTTTGAAAATAACCATAGAGAAGCATCACTTATGGTTTCTTGGTTCTCTTCTTACTGTCTCCTTTTGGTCATTGTTGCCTACTCAGGACTGGCCTAGATGGATGTTTGATCTGGTTATTCCAGATATATTCTTTGTTTATTCCTCAGTGTTTATGATATTTCTAAAATAACGTATAATGCAAATTATATGAGTTGGATTACCAGAAACCTCTAAATAACTGTGTAATATAGTTCGTATTAATTGTAATCAGGTTTTTATAGAAGAAAAGCCAGCAGCAGTCTTGTACATTAAAATCTAATTACAGTCCAGGCATAGTTTTCAAAATCCAGCTGTCAGGCATTTTGTTTTTTCTTACAGCAGTTTTAATTAGCTTTATGTATTGTATTTCTATTTTCTTCTTTATTCCCATTCTTGTACTTTAATGTAGTTTATAATTCATTCCCATAGCAACAAAAGTACCCAGGCAGCAACTTTAAATATTTTTGATATGCTTTCCCCACTAATGTGTAACATCTGTAGATTCAGAACTGTTATTTGGTGATAAATCATTAACTGGATTTATGAGCTCTCAAATAGAGAAACTGTATTGTTAAACTATCCTACTTATTTTTTTTTCCTTCTTATCTTTAAGCATCTTCTTTTGTTTTTCTAGAGGGTCTGAATCCTGACAACATTAGACAAGCCTCAGAGCAGCTGAAGAGCCGCTGGATTGAGTTCTGTCAGTTGCTGAGTGAAAGACTGGCATGGCTGGAGTACCAAAATAACATCATTGACTTCTACTCCCAGCTGCAGCAACTGGAGCAGACAGCAATTGCTGCAGAAAACTGGCTGAAAACACAACCCTCACCAGCAAAAGATCCTGCTACAGTAAAAACTCAGTTAGAAAGATGCAAGGTTAGAGTTAAAAAGCTTGTTCAAGTTTTTTATTATATTGTGCTTCATAGGTGTTCCAACAGTGGGACAGATTATGACCTACAATATTTCACTATAAAAATGGTAAATGGACTCCTTGAATTTACAAAGTAATTATGGAAAATATTTGATCAAGGAAAGGAAAGACTGGTAAAGAAATAAAGAGGCAATAGAACCCAGAATATGGGTCTTTAAAAAATGTTTAATTATTAGGATACTTAGACACTTAGAGGGAACTGTGGGCCTAAAGTCTTTTTCACATTTAATTTTCATGTAAAACTCTGTGTCTTTTTTTCCTCATTAAGAAAATGTTGCTTATCACCTCTGTTAAGGATCTGTGCCTGAACATTGTCTTCAAGTCCAAAATTCTGTCACTGCAGACCACGTTACTTTTTACATACCCTGTACTCTGATTCAGTCTGGGTTGTGTAGTCAAATGGAAGAATATTCTGTCAAATATGAGAGAATCACAAGAGTTGTACAAAAAACTGTCACACCAATTCACTTATAATTCTCCCTAATTGTTTTTATTTGTGCGCTGCACCACCATAGAAATTTGCTTCTCTCTCTTACTGTAGACAGCTGTATGGGTGGAGAGCTTACAAGCAAGTACTGATTAAAAGTGATATATTGAGGTGTAGTATTGCATTATAAATTGCATGACATACTTGTGGAAGTTTGACTTTAGGAAATCTCTGACTTCAGAAGCTCTCAACCAGAAAATATTAAAATCCAAATTGAGATCTATGCTCTTACTTCAATTTTCAGGTATTTCCAAGCTGGCATTGTGCCTACAGAGGTCTCTGTTCTCATGCAGAAAACTTTTCTTTGAATATCTATGCTATGAACTGTACATTTGGCTTACTTTGCTCATTTATTTTATGTTCTGTAGTTGCACATGTCACGGTGTATACAAGGTATAGCAGCACAACCCCATTGCTCTCTACAGCTTCCTGAGAGGGGGAGTGAGGAGAGAGGTGCTGATCTCCCTGGTATCCAGGCACAGGATGCATGGGAATGGTTCAAAGCTGTGCCAGGGGAGGTTTAGACTGGAGTTGGGAGGGTGTTTGAAGAGTGTAACAAAAAGGCTTCCTGGAGAGGTGGTGGGTGCTCCCAGCCTGTCAGTCTGTAGGAGTCATTTAGAAAATGTCCTTATCAATGTGCTTTGACTTGTCAGCTCTGAAGCGGTCAGGTCATTGGAATAGATGTTCCCTGGAAGTCCCTTCCAGCTGCTCTGTGCTATCCTAATCTTAACCTCTGCCTCTAATGTGTTACTGTGATGCTGCTAGAAATCACTGGCCATCTTCATGTCTCCTTTTCTACTTCATTTTATTTTGTCTGTACAAAATCTAACAGACATGGGTCCAGGATTATGGTACATGTGGTGTTTTTCTCTTGCCATCTTTACATGAAAAGGATGTTCCTTAGGATTGAAAATTTAATGTACAACCGTTCTTATTTTCTTTGAACAAAATGTCCTGTGAAAGTGACATTAAGGTGGCTTTAAGCAGTGATTTCAATCAACAATTTTATTGGGAGTAGAGGTATTGATTTGTGAGGAAAGGTTTAAAACGTTGAATTGATTTGTATTGTAACTGATGTATTTGGAAGCAAAACAGTTATGTAATGTGCACTGAAAAGTGATGATTTCATGGCACTAGTGGTTTCATTTCTTGTGTAGCCATATCTTGATTTTTTTTTTTTTTTGTTTGAACTTGCAGGATGAAATCATTCGAATGTCAACCCTGCAGCCTCAGATTGAACGGCTAAAGGCTCAAAGTCAAGCACTCAAAGAGAAAGAACAAGCACCAGTGTTTCTGGATGCTGACCTTGCTGCTTTTACCAGCCATTTCAAACAAATATTTGCTGACATGCATGCCAGAGAAAAGCAGCTACAGACCAGTAAGTGTTCTTGACAAGAAGTCAATTTGCCTGACTAGCACACATAGAATTGGTGTTTATATTTTGCTTTCCCAGTTTTGTATTTGCTTTTGCAATACTAAACCAGTAGTGCAATTCAGGTACTCTTTTTTGCAATTGAATTAGTCTTTCAAAAATTATCAGTTCATTCCATATTTTATATTAAGAAATCAAGGGAAGGTACAATATTCAGAAGCAAAGCTTCCACTCAATGTAGTTCTGCCATCAAACTTCCTCTTGTTAGTATGTTTATGGACAGATTCAGTGATATTTTTTGGCACCATAAAACTGTCTTTGTTTATTTGGATTATAAGACAAGGCAGTCCATCTCTGTCAGTCAGAAGAGAGGAAGGACAGCTTAATTACAGGAGTGAATCTGTTCTAGACTTTTACAGAATAGAAATTTGACTCCATAAAACTCATCAAAGAGAGTAGCCACCTTAGCATATCTAGTTTTTCATCATGTGACCAACTCTTTCTTATTTGCTAGACAGAACACATGACTGCCAGTTATAACATTATGTGTGATATTTTTAGTGAAATTAATTTTTCAAAAGGGACAAAATGCTATACCAAAATAGAAAGTTAACTATTCCTAATTAATGGTACATAGCATATCAGTAATTACTATACACTTTCTGTATGAGCTTATGAAATTAATAAAGTATCAGACAAAAATGAATATGAATTTAACTCTTCTTAACAAGAAAGATATTATTTGCCCCTTAAACCACTGATATCTCTAAATTATTGTACTGATTTGAAATTTGACATAGTGCTAGCTCCTTCTAGTGGATTTTTCTAATATTCCTCTTAAATTCTTTCACAAAGTGTCTTGGATATTTTCTTTTCAATTCTGCATTACTGCACAGCTGTAGTTATTTTACATGTGTTGTCCACATATGCAAACTGAAGAGGTGATGATGCATGGAAGAACAGAAGAAATAAAATGCAAGTGTCCTGTAGCAAGTGATGAAAGAATGAATTGTAGAAATGTAACATTAAGGAATGTAAAGTTTCTTCATTACTCTAAATTCAGGATGAACAATGGACAAGATGTAAAAACTATTTTATATGCTGAAATCAGTTGCCATTCTTCCAACAAAAGCGTAGCACAAATACTGGCTTCTTTATGATTTCTTCTCTGTCTAAACTTCCATAATTGTTTGATTTGCCATGTTGGATTTTGCCGTAGTGAGAGGTCATGAATTGAGCAGTTGATTGGTCCAGTAAGGTAAATGCTATTCACTGCCTGACCTGTAATGCCATGGGCTTTAGTAAAGTTCTTCCTGGGTATTCCTTCCCCAGCCTGGGCTGTAATCAGCTCCTCCAGTGCCCTGGCCAGCTGCAGGAACAGCTGTCCTGAGGTGGAAGCATTGACCAGGCTGGGGAGAGTCTCCTATAGTGCAAGAGAACAAAAGTCTTTTAATCAATATTGCATGGAGCCCTGGACTGTTGTTACTACTTTTCTTGTGTTGTATAGATGGGCCATATCCTGTGTCTTTACTCTGGCCTTACTTTAATAGAAAACATTGGAATTTTAGATCTTTCCATATTTTATTTTTGTAAATTATTTGTAATTAATTATTTCCTACAGATGGAAAAGTCTCCTGAGGACTGAATGATGAGTTGCTGATCAGTTATAATATTTGATTCTTTTTTTTCTTTCCTGTACATAAAACCTACATGTGTTTAAAAAGATTTTTCTTTTTTGATTCATGATTAAGGTTTATTTTTTATGTTAAAAATATATTTATTTATTTTTGACCATCGTAAAAAGTTTGGGGTTTTTTTGAGCTTTTTTTTTTTTTAGTTTTTTGTTTATCTTCCATTGCTTTATTATCTTTTCTGATGGATAAGGATATTTAGCTGTTCTGTTTTTCAAGGGAATTTTCCCCTCATAAACAGTTTTCTTCAATTTTGGGGATTGTTCCCCTTAAATATTTTTTGTTAAGTTAGGTTTCAGTTGTGGTTTTTGAAAGTGATGGCATCTTACTTTTGGGGTTTTTTAAAACATTCAGAGTGCTTTGTAGTTTCTCTTTGCTGCAGATTTGTCAATATAATAATACTAAAGTTTTTCTTACATGTTTTTCTCCATGATTTGATTAGCATTTGCAGTTATAAAACCTAATTTAAATTCTGAAAGCTACTTGATTGGGGTTTTTAAAATTTTTTTGTGGTGCTACTTATGAAAGAGCTACAATCTCATAAAGTATTAGGAAATACAACCCCATTTTTCTCACTTTATAGAATGCTTGTATATCCATATGTCATTTTGAATGTGATGTATCCATCATTTCAACTCTCTCTTCTCCCCAAACACATTTAGAGTAATGTCTAGAATATTGCTATATAGAAAAAATAAAGGTCAGTCCGAGCTTAAAACTGTTCAGTAATCTACACAAGGGAGTGAAATAGACATATGAATAAACTGATTTCCCAAGGAGGTTCTTAGATTTTGTAATGCCCTGGTGAGAAAGGAGGTTTTGTACTTTATATTTACTTGTCTTGAAATTAACTGCTACATCAGAGAGATTTCTAGGCAGCAGCATGGTCAGCCCCCTGCTCCCCCTGAGCCCAGGGAGAGCTGACAGTCAGTGTCAGGTAAGTGAATACTCCCTGGTTCCAACTTCCTCCTGGCTGGCAGCTGATTCATTCCAGCACTCCTCTAGTTCTGTGACTTAAATGAATTCCATTAAGGTGCTTCTGCTTTTCAGTCTCGCTGCATTGAGCTGTTATCCAGTCGTGGCCTTGATGGAGATACATGTTCTCATTGAGATACATGTTCTTCTGAGGGAAATTGGAAAATTGTTGGATTTTTAGCAAGTGACTAAAAAAAAAAAAAGACTTTTGTCACGGGTAAAATTGAAAGTATCAAGATGGAGGTGGCAAAGAAAAAGTAATTTTTATTTCCATTTTTGTCTGCTTCATAAATTTATGTACTGTGCTTTTCTTTCAAGTTCTGTTTCTACCTTTGCAGAATCAGTAATTCCCAAAGGTGAAATCATCATTGTCATCACTGCTGTTGTTATTATTAATGATAAATTATTCATCTGCATTCAAACGGTTTCTCCTGTTTATTTCAGGAAGTACTTTAGAAAGCTTTTGCCTTCTGCATCATGTCAATATTCTTTTTTTATTTACCCACACCATGCTTAAAGTTATTTTGCATGCACATTATTATTCTCTCTAATCCATAAATACAGTGTCTTAGAGTGTTGGATTGCATAGAGTTGATGCAATTCAAACTTGGCATAATTTTGTAAGATAATAAACTACAGTAACTGTAACAGTATGATGACCATTTAGAGTTTTAGTCTGTAATTATTCTGCTTTGGTAAAAACTTTGAACTGCTAACTTATTTTGATGCTTTAAGTGCATTGGAAATGGGTTATAAGTGGTAGTGTGTTGTATTGACCTGAAATTATAATGATACATGAAATAATTATTCACAAATCATTGTATACTTGAGGAAGGAAAAATTTAAGCAATTATCTTGAAAACTTCATAACTAAAATTTTTCCTTAAGACCTGAACTATGATTTAGTTTTAAAAATGTTCATTGCTGCTGGATTTTGAGGAATAAAGTTTGCTTAACCTTCTTTAAACGTGTATTTTAAGCTGAAGATGCAGTTTAGATGTGTGTGAGAATTTATTGTTTTAATAAGTAGCATGCAAACAATTTCTTTTCTTTTTTTCACCCCATCCATTTCCTCCAGTAATTATTTTTTATTTAAATCAAGATCAAAAGGACAAAACAGTGATATGAATGTGTATGAGATAATGTCCTCTACTCTGTAGGTGATTTTTTCCTTTTCCTTAGCAGTAAAAATGAATATTTTTATGGATGAAAAACAAACCCACCTAAAAAATAATAGTGTCTTTAAAATTTATTTACTGTTACAAAAGATCCTGTCGAACTGCAGAAGGGCTTCCCTGGAAGTATTCAAAGCCAGGTTGGATGGGGCTTGAGCAGCCTGATGTAGTGGAAGGCGTCCCTGCCCACGATGGGGGTTGGAACTGGATGATCTTCAAGGTTCCTTCCAACCCAAACCACACTGTGATTCTATTATTCCTTTTTGTTTCTTTCAAGAGCTTTATAACAAAGAGAAATGGAAGACTTAAATCACTTGCATAACATTGATCAAGTATTATACAAGGTTTCTTATGAGAATTTCTGGTTAAAAATGTAGAAGGGAATCACAGCTTTTATGAATAAAGACCTATTAATGAATTGGTTCAAGTATTTGTATTACAACATAAGTAAAACAAAGTTGTGTAAACATCAGCCTGGTTTTACTACTGAAGAGGTTTTTATTGGAAATACATGAAGTTCAATCTTGTTAATTTATTTCAGGTCTTTACTAAAATGGTCCCATGGATTATATTTCTTTTCTTTCATGATGGTGTGATGAACAGTGGGATTTGTAATGACTGCAGGAGAAACACATTGCAACCTATCCAGTGTGATTTGATAGTTGTTGAGATAATTGTATTCTCATTTCATTTCTGATTTGGGAAAATATTTCTGACTGAAAAATCTGGTCACAAAAACCAAGGAAGCAGTGAGGAAAAACAAACAAAGTATTTTACTTACTTGGAAAGTTATTTTCACATGTTTAGATAGTTCTGTTAATTAGAAAAAAATCCTAATTTACTATCTGAACATTCTATTTCCACATGTATGGACTTTCTCTAAAGGAAATATACAAGTGCAAATGTATTTGCCTGTCAGTTCTCAGGGCTTACAATGTCAGTCACACCAAAATGCATTCCCTGCAAGTGGAATAGATTAATACAAAAAACATTTTTCTCTTCTGGGATGGGAACTGTATTCTGATATTTCACAATAACACATGTGTGATTTCCCTCTGTGATATTTTGTTATAGTTCTGCCATGGACCTATATAGTTTTACTATATCTAAACTAGGCCTATATTGAGGACCATATAGTTCTTTCTCATTGCCAATTTTTTTTTTTTTTCTTAAGATAATACAGCAGAATCCATATTAATGAGCTTTGCTTATTGTGTGGACTTTAGTCCATAAATATTAGTGTCACAAAGCAAATTTTAAGATAAAAAGAAACAGGTCTTGAATGTGGGTTTATGTTATAAGCATGGAGAATTTAGAGATTTATATTGCCCACAGAGAGGCCATAAAGGAGTTAGATTATTTAGACAGTTGTAACTGGGTAATGTGAATTCCAGTATGGGAGCTTGACTGAATTCTCACCATTGCCATCATGTGCTGCTAAAATAATAAAGGCTCTTAAGTGATATCCTAAAAGTTAATCTGCTTCCTTGTGGGTGCAAATGGTGACACATTGTCTATCTTAAAGAATCTAAAAGTTTTTCACTATTCATAATCTGTAGTAATCTGTAAAAGTGAAATGGGAAAACTGTGGTCACACTCTACTTAAAGATGCTTTCTAAAGTTAATAGTTAATAAGCAAATTGTAAAGACACTAGTTTGATTAAATCAACATTTGTCATCCCATTTGAACTCTTAGTCTATCCAATAGCAGAAAACATAACTCATTACAATTGAATGAAATGTTTGCTGTGTTTGGATGGTTTTAAAGTTTTTATTATTATTGGCAAAGTTGCGGGATTAGAGTTTGATGCAATTTGGTGGAGTTTGCTATAGCAGTGTTCTGAGGTACTCTTCAGTACTAGCAAAAATAGCTGTTCTTTCACTTAAATGCTTGAAGTCATACATTATTCCTAAGATTTGTTTTTCATTTAAAGGACAAAATGACAGAGAAGTCATCACAACACTAAACTCCATTTCATATTCCCAAATAAAACTGCAGTTAAGAGTTGTATAATTCTTTAACACAGCTGCTGAAATTTTATCTCCATTTGTTTGGAGTGAAGAGTTTAAATGTATGTTCTATTGTAAAGTAGACATTGTTTGGATGAAATTAGTCAAAGACAATACAAATTTCACTAAGGAAAGAAAATATTTAAAATGTTACTGGATGAGATGGAAAATGTTTGGTTTGTATTTCCAAGAATATATTACTATTGATTTCTGTGTACAAAAAAGCCTCACAAGGGAAGAAATTCTTGTCTTTTCTGGTACCAAGTCCTATCTTTTGTAAATTCCCAGCTATATGTGATAAATCACATCAGGCAAGTATTTTATGAGGAAAGTTTGCCATACAATGTGCATTCTTCACAAGGGAGATTGGCCTGATTTTGGGAAGTTGTTATTATATCTGACTATAAATATAAGGGTTTTTTTTTTTTTTTTTTTCACGTAGCATTCTGCTGATCAATTAAAAAATTAGATTAAATTCTGAGGTACATTCTGTGAAGCACTGCTGTATGATGTAAGCAAGCTTGCACTTAAAAACACTTAACTGTGTTTGTCAAAACTACTTTTTGGACAGCTTTATTATTTTTCTGTGCATTTCTTTGTGAAACACCTGAGAATATTGAAGAGGGTACAGGAGATACAAATGGGTGCAACTCTTTTTTTGCTTTTATATTCTTCATTATTATGAGCAAGTTGGAAATGTTTCAGTTCCAACCAGCCATGCTATTTATCTACACATTTTTTAGTGAGTATAGAGGCAACTATTGTTGATGGCAGAGGGAATGTATCTGCTAATGAGTTGCTTATGTGTGTGCCAGATGTTGTCTATTTGCAGTAGCTGTAATATTGACACAATAAACACAGTTCAATAAAATTCAACTTTATTGTAAAAGGAAGATTAATTTTCTAAGCTTTTAACAGATGTCTTAAATGGAAGACATCTTATTTTGCTTGAACAGAAACATTGAACACATAAACATAGTTCTTATGACATTTCTGAAATTAGATAGTAGGTTAAGTACAATGGTTTGTCTATTGATCTCTGAACACATATATTCAAAATAGTTGTATTGGCCATATAAGTTGTCTTCTGACCTACAATAACAGAGTCAAATTGCACACAACACATAAAATGGTAGAGATATCTCAATCATTAAAAGGAGTGTGTTCATTTTTCAAAATATTTTTGCTTCTAAAATTATTTTTTTTATTGTTCTGATATACACTGGGCCTGTTGCAATCTCTTGCAACAGCTGTAGACTTCAATAAGGCTTGGTCTTTTATCAAGTGTCTTCTGTCAGCAAACCAAATAGTGAAGCGAAAAATTGTTTTATTTCCTTCCTTCCTTCCTTCTTTTATTTCCTTCCCTTTTTTTTTTCCCCATTGAATGTAGTTTTTGACAGTTTGCCTCCTGCACACTACAAAGAGACAATGAACACTATACTTGTGTGGATGCAGCAGTCAGAAACTAAACTCTCCATGCCTCAGGTTGCAATTGCTGAATATGAAATAATGGAGCAGAGACTCAGGGAGTTCAAGGTGAGTGATCAAGCTGTGGGCACAATATCTCAAATATCTCAAATGAGAAGTTTAGAAGAATAGAACTCTAGTTTGGTACATGAATCTGCTGAAGCCTGTGGATCTTGAGTAAATAATGCTCATTTTAGTTTTAGGCCAGGGCTTCAGGAGATGGTGGTTCCTTGCTTATATTGATTCCTGAAGTTAAGGAATTTAAAATGGTGTTCACCATTGAAAGCAATTTTATAAGATATTGAAAATGTTAAGGAAAAGCCCTTGTTTGTCCCCATGGTATATAAAATATTCTTTTGATGATAGTTCTGGTAGTAAAATATAGATTTAGGTAATTTCATTTTCCAGTGCTGACATGAAAACGATTCTGATTTGCAAAATGCAACACAGTCTTTTGACAGGTTTCCTGTCAAATTTACAAGTAGACAAATGTGGAACAAATTTTGCCAGTGGGTACAAACCTTCCCTGTATCTCAATGTCTGGCAGAGTTTCTACTCTCAGATGGCTAATGAACATATTGTTTGATGCATATTCAGAAATAAAATGTAGAATATAGAAAAAAAACTAGATGAAGTAAATTTGGGCTGAGAATTATGAAATTGAGAAGTTATAAAAAATGTTATATCACAGAATCAATTCTCTAAATTTATTCTTTTTCTTCACTTTCTGGTTCTTTTCTCTGGCTCTTTTGAAAGTGTCATTATCAGGGCCACAGCAAATTCTTATCTCAAATTAATGAAATGTATGTAGATCCCATCTATTAACAAGTATAAATACCTGTGGTTATATTTTCAGTTCAACTAAACAAAATTCCTCTACATTGTATGAGAAAAGGAATTCCAAATTACTCAGTAAATCATTAATTGCATATTTTAGCAAAGGCGACCTCTATGTGTTTGAGAAACGAAGAGAATTGCCTAGCACGTGAATTCCACTTGCTTCTTGTTCACAGGCTCTACAGAGTTCTCTGCAAGAGCAGCAGAAAGGCCTGACCTATCTCAGCAGCACTGTGGAAGAGCTGTCCAGGAAAGCCCCTGCAGAGGTCAGCCAGAGTTACCGAGCCGAGGTCGAGGGGGTCCTGGGCCGCTGGAAGAAGCTCTCGGCACAGCTGGCAGAGCATTGCCAGAAGCTGGAGGAGCGCATGACCAAACTCCAGCGCTTCCAGGTTAATCACACTTTTTCAGCCTCTGCTAATACCTGGTGGCTTGTTGCTGTGGGACTAAGGCAGAACACATTTAGTTGCTTCCAGGAATTAACACCGAAGTGAGACATCAAAACGTGACAAAAAATGTATTTAAATGTCTGCTCGATTTTGATGAGTACAAGATTTTACTTTGAATTCTGATTTTGTGTCTGTTTTTGATTATGTTGTTTCATTAGCAAAAAGCTCCAATTTCATTAAAAATTGCAAATAATGTTCCTCTACTTCTTTTCCAATGTAGCTGAAGCACTTATTCATGCATCTAAAGTAGCTGTACCATATTGAATTTAATTAATTCACTTACATAATTAAAGTCACCTGTAATATAGTAGTATCTTGTCAGCAGTTTCCAGACAGCAGAAGTGTATTGCAGGTATTTAGAAAGGCAGTACTGGAACCTCACCTGGGTGTCTGTAGGGCTTCTCACATTTTGCAGGGCTGTTTCTCACTTTTTCCTCTCATCCTCAAAAAAGAGGATGAGAGGAAAAAGTGAGAAAAATTTCCTCAAATTTTTGCCCTTTCTTAACTTCATTGCCACTGAGCATCACTAGCTCACCACAGTATCAGCTGTGTCCTGTGGTGATTCCACAGGGGGAAGATGGAGCTCTCTGTGTCCAGCACAGGACAGCAACTGTCCTCTCCTCATAGATGCCACCCTACTCCCAAAACAGTGTCATATAAAAAAAGCAGGGCACTTTGCTTAAGAAGTTCAAACTTTTGTCTTTTCCTTCCCCTCTGCCTCCTGTCTTCACTCCCACCCTGTCACCGAATTTAGAGCTTTTCCCACTGATCTTGAGAAGGTCTTGAGCATCATGACCATGCCCATGTAAAACTTTCAAAGTAGCATGAGCTGTTGATGCACACAAATTTTACCCCTTATATTTATTGCTGAAAGCCCTCTGGTACTCATCTAATATAAAAGTCATTGTCTTTTGAGCTTGTTGAATGACTTCTCATCCAGATTATTGTTTTAGCTGTTGTAATTTATGGAATGAGTCAGTATGGGATATGATGAAATCAGTGTTCATAAACAAAATGCATTTACAATCTGACTAAAAATGCAAGTCATACATTTGATCTTCATTGGTAGCAGGAGACTAATCTCTTTTTAAGTAAATCCCACCAGATAAATATTTCACCACATGAATGAACTAAAAGTATTCTTGTAAAGGTATTAAAGTTTCATCATGAAATATAATTCTGAACTATTTTTCCTGTTGGAAAATGGGATGCACAGTAGATATTTCAGCAGTGTTTTGGTAATTGCCATTCTGGAGTATACTGATATTTTCTGTATGATTAATTTTATTAATTCAGCCCATTTTCCATAATAGCCTGGGGTTTTTTAAAGTATATCAGTCACATTAGGGAAATGTTCCCTTTGGTTACTGGTCTTATGATAGTTACTAAGGCATATTTGTATACATTTTTGGACACAGTCTCCATTCTAGCATCCTTTCTTGTGATTTAATTCAGCTTTGCATTCAGCATGTAATATTGATATGTATTTCATTGGTGATGAAAACAGTTTGATGAAAAAATGCTTTATAATTTACTTCTAAAGATTTTTTCCATATATCTATTTTATTTTAATATGTGCATCTGATTATTCAAGGTGGCATTTTAATGTATTTTTAAGTGGTATTTTTTAAATCTCATTCTACTTTTCAAGTTATTAGATTACCTATGTAATGTTGCCTGGACTGTAATGTTGCATTTCTTCTTTTCAAGTATTTGATGTTCAGATTTTTTTTATTAACTGAAAGAGTTAAATAAATGCTATGGAAATAATATTCCTATCCTAGTGTTAGAAACAGTAACTGAGAGACTTGGAAATGACTCATTGAGTCATTATAGGATTTTAGTTTCTGAAGTGAATCTCTTTCAGTTGCATTGGCTTTTTTCATTCTGAATAGTAAGGGTGGTTTTGTGTGTTGAGTTCTGGTAGAAAAATATCACTAGAGCATATAACTTCCAAAAGGAGTCTGAAGTTTAAATGAAAGCACAGAACATTTGATGGGTGAGCCTGAATTAAATGCCAAGTATGAGTAATCTGAAGCCATAGAAGGAACCAATGAACAAGCATGCAGTATCTAAACACAAATGATATCTAGAAGGCATAAATTTGAGAGCCATAAGGTTGTCTGCTCATAGACATATTAAACTTGGTCAGAAATGGTCAAAGTTAGACCATTTCAGGTTAAAGTGTTGATGACAGACACAGATAAAATTGGTTTTACTTGTTTGCTGTGTTTGTATTTTCAGACAGTTCAATAATGTTGAAATTATGTTGCGATGAGTTTTAGTTGTGGTGTCAGGATGAATTACACTCTTGTCAGTCAGGTTTTGTGGGATGCAATGAAATGCCTTTTTCATACACAGAATGACACTAGAACACTGAAGAAGTGGATGGCTGAAGTGGATGTTTTTCTGAAGGAAGAGTGGCCTGCCCTTGGAGACTCAGAAGCACTGGAAAAGCAACTTGAGCAATGTACAGTGAGTATTACCTGCCTGCTTGGCAGTTATTTCATTCTTCTCTATGAGCTGAGTTTATACAGAAATTACACAAATTATTACTGCTCCTAAAAATAAATTCATGTAGAAAGGGGATTGCCTTCTGCAGTGTATTTGGACCTTTTTCATGTCCTGAGTTTGAAGGAAAATTCAGTTAAAAAAAGGAAAGTTTAATACCAGAAGGAGGCACCCAGTGACTTTTTTTTTTTTTTTTAATGTATTTGTAGTAGGATCACACCAACAAATACAGAAAATAATATATAACTAGCCTCTAAAGTCAACTGTTTATTTACTTTATTGAGCTTGTGAGCATTGCAATTTTTTTTAAAATCTGTATAATATGTGCCAAAAGTTCTTTTTTCTGTATCTGTTACTCATGTGATTTGCAAACTTTTCTGATTGTATGAAGAGAACTTGCAGATATTGTGAGTTATATCCATTCTTTTTTCACTAAACTTACAAGTTTCAGGATGCTATCCCAGCAGAGTTTTAAAGCATTGTGAAGTATTGGTACTTTCATCACAGGATTTACAAATTTTTCTTCCTGTCCCAGCAGTGTGTAAGTGCAGTGAATCTTGTAATCCATGATGGCCCCTGTCGATATGCTCAGTGGAATTTACAAGCTCTGTAAATGTTCTGGCAGGATGTGTAAATACTATGAAGCACTACATACACAGTGATCTTACAGAACTGCAAGTTCTCTCATACTTTCTCTTAGCCATTATTTAAATAAGAATTATCTTTATTTTTCACCATTATAATGGAATGTTCTTCCAGAAATGTGAATAAATGGTCTCGGTATTTCTCATGTTTTCAACCAACAGCAGGGAAGCATTTTAAGAGATATATGTATTATAAAATTAAATATGTATATATTTGTAGTGCATAAATAACATTTAAAAAGTACATAATTTTATTTGGTACACAACAGCTTGCCACATTACAGCTACTCATTCATTTAAAATTTCTTTTCATAGATAAGTCTGTTGACTGGGCTCATTTGTCTGGAGATCTGGACCCCAGACAAGTCAAAATCTCATGCAGGCACATTTTCATAGGGATACCATATCTGAAACTTTGTGTGAATTCTGCTTGCCTAAACTTCTGCTCTTTCTTTAGGCTTTAGTAAATGACATCCAGACAATTCAGCCCAGTTTGAACAGTGTTAATGAGACTGGGAAGAAAATGAAGAGTGAAGCAGAGCCAGAGTTTGCTTCCAGAATAGAGTCAGAGCTAAAGGATCTCAATGCTCAGTGGGACCACATTTGCCAACAGGTACCAAGTCTCCAGCTGTTACTGGTTCTTTTTAAATTAATCATCAGGGTTTTCATTGGCAGAATTTGTCCTTCTATACATATGCAGTAGATATGAAACTGAATTTAGACATATTAATTCAACTAATATTTTACAGAGTGTAATTTAGCCTGTAGCAGTATATGTAAAGTATATTTATTTGTAACATAATATCTTACTATTTTTATAACAAAGATATATACTAATATATTAGGTCTAACAGCAGTATAATTTATGGCTTCTTCAAAACTAGATTTCTGAAGGTGTTGTTTAGGCATTTGCCAAAACAATCAAGTTTTGTACTTAGTTTTATATTTTCTTGTACATTGTTCAAATTGCATGTCATTACTCTGGATGAGAAAAGGCATTAAAGCAGTGAAGGGTTCATAATTGAATAACTCAGAATTAAGAGTACGTGCACATATGCATGTGTATAAATTAGTCTCCAGTAGTCACACAGATTTGAGAGAATGGGACATAACAAGAAAGAACACTTCTTTTATTTTAGTTGAAGGCATTATTAATAAATAATTTTACAGAGTAAGGAAGCTAAAAATTACTCTTATTTCACTAATGGCATTTGGATCCTTATTCTTTATGACAGTTCAAATAAATTTTTTTTGTTTTGTAATACCTTTAAATTTTTCCTAAAAGTGCTTTCTCTTGTCTAACTTTTTAATGTAAATTTATGTAAAACTGTTACCTTTTAACCAGGTATAATAGTTTCTAAAATTTTTATTATTACTTTACATGAGAAAAAAATATCTCTATATCTTTTGATAAATATAAAAAAGTTGATCTTTGAAATCTGTAAGATACAGATTTCAAAGATCAACTTTTTTGGTCTTTGAAAGATCATCAGTACAATCCAATACTGGATCATGTATTGATCCAGTTTTGTAGTCTTTCCCCTTTCACTACCATGGAGTATTTAATTCTTTTTTTTTNTTTTTTTTTTTTTTTTTTTTTTTTTTTTTTTTTTTTTTTTTTTGTGATATTAGTAAGCTGGATACCTTTGCACTTCTATCACAGAAATTTCAAGTATTAGCTTAGAAATACAGAAGTCTGTCACAGTTCTCTTCTGACTTTCCTGAAAATCTGTCTGTAATAATTTCATTCAATACAAGGCACAAATTATTCCATCTCAGTGGGCATTTCTAACACAACTTCTTCAGTAACAGCTATTAAAACACATGAATAGTAAATAGAAAAATCAGTTTGGTTTGTGGAGGTTTCTTAAAAGACTTGGAAAAGTCAGCTTGGATTCATATACATGCCATTAATATGACTGTGAGAGCTGACAATTGGCAATTGTCATTGGCAATTCAGATACTCTTTTCAGGTGATAGGAGATTACCTTTTCTTCTGGTGCTGGTACTGAGGAAGTGACAATTTTGCAGAGCCACATGCAATTCTGCTTTTATACCCCCTGCTTGTTGCTCTATTTTGTTCTATAAATGTAAAACAACATTTGTGTAGAGCAGCATTTATGTTTAACAGCCAGTCCTCAAGGATGAGTAAAAAAACCAATAAATGTCAGAAATTAAGACCAAATACTAAGAATATTTCTCCTGGTATTACTTAAAATAATGTTTACTGAAGCAGCACCACAGAGCAGAATATTGGAGCAATAAGTTCTGCAAGCCCAATTCTGAGAAATTGCACCAGTACAACTTACTATTTTTGATGCCAACTTCTTAGTACTATTGAAAGATGGTAAATGCACAATCAGAGACAATTTTGATAGGTTAATGCACAATTAATAGAATCAGAGCATATTTTGGGATGGAGGTGATCTCAATTATTATCTAGTTCTAGTTCTATACATGATCTGGACAATACAATTATATGACCTCCACTTAGTGATTGGCAGATGATTAAACAATAGTATTTTTCCCTTTTAGATAAATAGTTTCTTCTACTAGGAGGTTGGGCTTTTTCTTCCTTAACTATTTTTAGGGTATTCACCTTTCTAAGACATTCTTAAATGACTTATTCAACAGAAAAAACATATGCATATTGCTTTATTCTCTAGTGAGTTGCATTTGAACTAGTTAGAAGGTCATCTGACTTTATAGCTCAAGAGCATTTGATTTCATCCTTGAATGTGCTTTCAAAATCTCCTGTGGTTATTCTTTCTACATTTCACAGAAGATAATCCCTGGGAAATGTTCTTTTCCACAGTTGTTTTCTGATGACCTCAGCATATGGTGTAGATTCTCATTCTAGTATCGTTACAAACTCATTCTGCAGAGACATGATGTACAAAAAGGGTTTATACAAATGTAGTACTTTTTTGATTGTTTGGCATTAGTAGCTACATAATTACTAGTTAATATCTGCCTAATAGCAACAATTTTATTATTATAGGATTTATTTTGATTCTTTTCAGGCTAAAACATTTTCAAGTTTGTACAGTATCTTTGCTTCAAGTAGTGTGTAATCTTTTCTTTCCTAAAGGCCTATGCTAAGAAGGCTGCATTAAAAGGTGGTTTGGATAAGACTGTGAGTCTCAGAAAGGATTTGTCAGAGATGCATGAGTGGATAACACAAGCTGAGGAAGAGTACCTGGAAAGAGATTTTGAGTATAAAACACCTGATGAGTTACAGAAAGCTGTTGAGGAGCTGAAGGTAAAAGATAAACTAATTCCTTGAGCCGTGTTCAAACTTATTTTTGAAGCTCTCATTGTAAAGAAAATCTCCTCTTTCTTTTAGGAAAATACCTTTTCAGATCTAGGTTGTTTGAAGTAATTTCTATTTGGAATACGCTAGGAGATATTTGGTATTCTTCAACACCACATTACCTTTTTTTCCTATTTGCTTTATTGGATATTGATTTGGATGTAGCTTCAACATTCTTTTAATTAAGGAATAAGTCCTAAAATTTGTGTGTTAGCATCAGTAGACTGAAATCAGTTTTATGTCTTCTCTTTGCATTAGAATGAGCAGAAAAAAAATAGAATGTTAGGATGCATCTTGGTGTGTGCTATGTATGAATATTATGTCTTTAATATAGGAATCTAGAAACAGCATGTTTTGATCTCAATTAATGTTTCCTTCATGTGGGATAAACATGACCTTTGGACAAAACAGCTAATTTGTGATACATGCTTAAATATACTCTTGCTAAGCCACTGGATGTGGGCTTAATTCTTATTAGAGCTGAATTGTTTGGCTTGTGCTATTCAGGAAGCCAGATTATAACCTGATTGTCATCATATATATAACTTTGACAATCTGTTGAACACTTTGTTTTCAAACTGTTGATTTTCCATGGTTTTTTCCAGTGTTTGAGAGTTTCAGATAATGTAACTGATGATCTCTTTATTTACTGACACAAATAATTTTTTGTCAGTCAGAATACACATAATATAAGGAAATTTATGGAACAACTCAATTGTAAATGAGACAAATATCAAAAGTAAATATCTGCTTTAAAGATACAGTTCTTTTTTAGTAACTAAATAGCAAAACTGCATTTTATACATTACACTGCATATTAAAACAGGTAAAATGTGTAGGTTTATATACAATCACCATTATGGATTCCTAGTAGGTATTCTATACCCAAATGAAGTACAGCCATGTTCAGACTGTGGCACTTTGACCTAGGAAATAATCAGATCATTTGTCATGGTGTCACAACAGAGAAAAACTGGATCAGAATTCTGTGTTAATTCCACAGCCCATTTCTTCCCACAGCTTGAGAAGAAGAAAGTCAAGAGCAACCTTGTAAACTTCCTTTAGCAATGGCAGCCTGATCACAGTTATTCTGGTTCATGAACTTACAGACCCAGAGAGGGAAAAAAATGTTGTCAGGAATATGGTTTTGATTTGATGTTTTTTGGGCAGGGAGTTCTCATTGTAAATTCCTGTGAAGGCCTATAGGCACTGATGACACTTTTTATAGCATCACTGTTTCCAGTTGTGATATGATTCCTGTCATAGTCACCAGAAAGCACTCAGAGGAAACAGTACTAGGTATGAAAATCTTTTTCATGAGACCACATAACAAGGGAGGGAGGAGAAAAAGTGTGGGATATACAGTAGAGAAAAAATATTTTCTGACTTTCTTTTTAACTACAAGACAATGACAGTGACAAGTATTTTTTTTTTTTTTTGGTCATTTGTGGTTCATAAGTAATGATGCTAAAGGTGCTTGAAGCACTTCTGGGAGGAAAAAAAAAAAGTACTGAGAGGTTCCATTAGTCTGAGAGCTCCAGAACACTAGATAGTTGTGAGATGTTAAATTTTATTGAGTATGGTGTATTGGCAACAAAATTAAACAAAAGGTTTTTGGATGCGTTCAACATTATTTCAGAAAGTCTGGGAAATAATGTCTCCTATTGTATTTTGTTTTGTTGTAGTGTTGTTTGTGGCTTTTTCTCCCTCTAGAATTCTGTCAGAGAATTCAGATAGCTACTAGAAATAACTTTCCTTCTTAAATCAGGACTGCAACTTCTCTTTTTTTTACCTTTCCAGAGAGCAAAGGAGGAAGCCCTGCAGAAAGAAGTGAAAGTGAAGCTTATTACAGATTCCGTGAATAACTTTATAGTGAAGGCTCCACCTGCAGCTCATGAGGCTTTGAAAAAGGAGCTTGATGTTCTAATTACCAGCTACCAGCAACTCTGCAGCAGGCTGAATGGAAAGTGGAAGACTTTGGAGGTTTGATATCTTGTCAGTCTTGTATTTATAGCCCTTCTAGCTGCAGAAGTAAGGTGGAGAGCACAGCTATATTATCATATAGAACTGTGGATAGCCCAAGGCTGTCCTTGCTTTATGAGCCATATACCAAATACCCCATGTTATGAGCTACACACAAAGTTATTTTGAGATCATATCTGCTGGAGAGTTTTATTGCAAGAGAAGACTGAGACATGGCTCCTACGTCAGAGACAGCAGTGGCTGCTCAAGGTTCTTATTCCTTCTGAGATCAAGCCAGGAATCTGGCTTTGTAGCAGCCTTGTGATATTCTCTTCATCAGCTCCTCTAGGCTTCTCTATTCCATGGCTAAGGATTTTGACTGAGTGTCCCTGGAGCTGGTCAGGTGGTATTATCTCAGCATGTGAACATCACTTGCTCTGCTGCAAGCTGAATATTTCTCATGAATTTTGAGTTGACCCTGCCATTTTGGCCAACTCCATTGCAGATTCTTGCCATGGGGGTATTTTTATGTTATACAGTAGTAACGATGAATTAGGTATCACTTTTGTTGTTCATGTTGCAAGAGCTAAATTTTGTCAGTGATTTGCAAGTGCTAACCTCATACAAGACAATAATGTACCAGAGTAAAATGTATCTTGTCTAAATTTCACTGTGGAAAATTAGGTGTATAGACTAAACTGGTAATCTGTATTTATCCTGATCATTGATGATGTGTTGTTGCATGTTAATGCCCCTCTATAACCCTCCTTTGGTGTGAACAAAGTTCAGTGAGATGAATTGCACTCTGGGAAGCTTGATCTGCCAAGAGTGTAATGCATTTCAATAACATTATTTTAACTTGTACTAACAAATGAAAAAAAAAAAAAAGGAACAAAAAAAGATTATTTATGGATCATTTAAATGTTTTGTTTGTGTATAAAGTGCCTTTTTTATCTGCTTATTTAAATATCTTCAGGCACTATATAAATAAAATATTAGACAATAATTTAATTTCAGGAGAATAAGAACATTTCAAAACATTATGTTTAGTACTCTAGCACTTAAAAGGTCTATAAATTGCAGTAAATGTGGTTTAGAATTAATTTCCATAGAGATTTTAGCCTGAATTCTTAAAAGCTGATGTTTTATGAACCTGTGATTTAAGCAATTAAAATATAGAATATATAAGAAATCTAAGTGCATTTTTATAATAGAGACATAAATTTCTAACATGGGTTTTTAAAAATTCTGCTCACTTTTATATTTATATAAGAAAACTTTACAGAAAACATGTAAAGTGGATAATACATGAAAATGAAGATTCAAGTTGCGTTCTGCAGGAGAGTTCACTTTTTCATGTTATTTTCTGTGGTTTTGTTCTGTTTAATCAAAATTATGGTTTTCTATTGTTTCATATTATTTTGGATCAGATGAGTGTTGGCAAATAAAATCATATGGTCCCATAAGCATCAGATATCAACCATGTTGCTTTGGGGAAGAGACATGAGTGTTTTCAGTATTTTAATGAGTGAAGATTTTCTTTGAAATTTTCAACCTAAATAAACCTTTTCTTCATCAGGAGGTATGGGCATGTTGGCGTGAATTATTGTCATATTTGGATGCAGAAAATAAATGGTTGAACGAGATTGAACTGAAACTCAAAGCAACTGAAAATGTCCAGGGAGGTGCAGAAGAGATTTCTGAGTCTTTAGATGTAAGTGCTGACTTAAATAATAACCCAATTATATGTGTTGATAAATTGTAAATTTCATGTTTTTCTAAACAAACTATGGACTAACATTACAGATTAACAAGGTGCAGAATATTTCAAAAGTCTTAAGTTCTTACTAGATTCAACAAATGAGGTTTTGAATTCAAATCCATCTAAATCAAACAATAATTAAATGTCTTGTGATGGGTGTCATATACAGTTTTGGTAATGCTAAAATAAACATTCTTAAAAAAAAAAAACCAAAACCCTCACTTCAGCCAGTCAAAAAAATGTTGAAAGCTTCAGAGGACAAGTTTTCATCATAACAGTGAAACTTGGTTTATTATTCTTTAATTTTTATTCATGGAGCCTTTAAAATTAGTAGAAATTAAATTAATGCTCATAGTGCATGAAAATACACTGCATTGATGATTCATTTTTGCTGTTAAATTTCATCCATTTAGATACTGAAGCAGTTTTTTTTAATATTAAGGTACAAGTACACTAACAGAACTCCTTAGGCATAGTCCACATCTTTAAAATTAAGCAGTAAATTTATTGATATATAAAAAAATCTTTGTGCTTTGTAATACGTAGTACAGAACATCAGTTGTCAAGGCATGGAACGTAAGTATTTAATCTTTTTTTCTCTACTTTTGTTGCATATGAAATGTGAAATTTCTGTCTTATATTTTTAAGACAAATTGGGATTGCTTTGTAGAGCATTATTTACAAAAAAGGAAAAATAAACTACTTTTTATTTTACTTTTTTCAGTCTTTGGAACGTTTAATGAGACATCCGGAAGATAATCGCAACCAGATTCGGGAACTGGCTCAGACTTTGACAGATGGTGGGATCTTGGATGAGTTGATCAATGAGAAACTTGAGAAGTTCAACAGTCGGTGGGAAGAACTTCAGCAGGAGGTATAGTTTATGAACATCCCATTAAGTTAGAGGACAGTCTAACACCATTTAAAAAATAAGAGTTATTTTGTTGGTGCAGTTCCTAAAGAGGTCACAAACACAATTTTACCTTAGAAGTGGTTTCATGGGTGTGGTGGGCTAACTCCAGTAGGCAGCAAAGCACCACAAAGACTCCACATCTCCTGGTACTTTAATGGAAATTATAGAAAAGGCAAAAGCAAGAAAACTCATGGATTGAGATTAGGATGATTTTATAAGTGAAAGAAAAAAGGGGTAAAAGCCAGTGATGCAGAAGAAGTTACCTCCAGGAGACTAATGTTCAACCAGTCCCCATGCAATGACAATTTTGGAAATGCTTTTCCCCACCTCTTTTTGTTGTTGAGCATGACCCTGTGTGGTGCTCAGGTCAGCTGTGTCCTTTCAAAACCCAGCCTGCTTGCTGGAAGGGGCAGAGGGAGAAAGAGAAGACCTGGGTGCTGTGGAAGCCCTGCTCAACAGTGGCTGAATCATCCCTGTGTTATCAATGCTGTTTTGGCCACCAATACAAACCACTGAACCATACAGGCTGCTGTGAAGAAAATAAACTCAGTCCCAGCCAAATGTAAAATGAGTAGCCCCAAAATTCTGAAATTGGAGTGACCTTCTGATGGATTTAATCTTTAATTGCATATTTAAGATGTTTTCTCTGACAAAAACTCTTAGCAAAAAGCAAATTATTTTCAAAATTAATTATGATTAATATCTGTTACAGATAAATTTTGTGTTAAACAGTAAATAAGTGCATTTGTATAAAAAGACACTTCAGTATAGAAATGTGTAACAGAAGGAGAGCCAAATCTAGCAATATGCTATAAATATGAGGCAAATATCAGCTCAGTACTTTGGTGAAGATCAGAAAGAATTATTAGAGAAAGACCTAGCAAAGGATGTAGACAGCCTCTTTATGACTGTGACCAGAGCATGCTCGAAGATAAGCTACAAATACTGTCAAAAATGACTCGGTTACAATGATATAAATAATGCACAAGTGCAGATTTTTGGAAAGCAGCTGTATTAGAAGGATGATAATCTACCATGAAAATAAAATAAAAAAAAAGTTTCTTTTGTGCTGCTAGAAATATAGTTGTTTTTGAAAACAGTGGAAGTAAAAACATCTCAATAAAAATTATAAGAGAGTCCTCGGCTGTTCTGAGAATAAACTTGAAGGATGGGGAGGGAAAGAGCCTGGTGGTAGTTCTGGTGCAGTGCAGGCATTCACATAATTCTGTGTATCTGGGCAGTGTCTGAAAAGTAAATATAAATTTCTGTATATCTTCTCTTTTTTTAGCCCTTATTTTTTATTTTTTTTTTATCATCTCACTTCTTTTTGAAAGCAGATACACTCTCTGGAATTCTGCTTCTTGGTATTTGTTATTTTTTCATTGACTAGAAGACTAGGAATATGCAAAAGGGTTCCAGGGTGTGAGAACAACACTTTCAAATAGTCTTTTTGAATGATAGTTGAACACTATTCAGTCATCACTCATAGATATTAAATCAAAATTCATAAAATCTGCAGAGATTTAGTGTCAAAAGCAAATAATGAAGATGTTGTGTGAAATTCTGGAAATAATTTGGCTGAATATATAGGCAAAATATATTAGAAATGTAGTCACTGCTTTCCAATTTCTTTCAAAGATAGAAAAAAATGGGGTGGAAATCTTATTTAAAAGCTTCTTTGAAAGCTTGATCAGATATTGAGTAGTTAAATACTAATGGTGAGATCTGAATCTGAAGTGGAAAAACATGCTTTTTTCTTCATAGATTCCTGATACTGAATTTTCTGTGCTGTTTGTTTAGTCTCTTGAAATTCAAGCAGCATCTCCTTGTATAAAAATATATTGCAGGCTCATAACACAAATCAGCTCATGTTCAAGGTCACTTCTTCAGACAGGCTAATTGGCAGTCCTGGAGTGGTGAAGTTACTTGTTTTTATTTGAATAATTTTGTGGGTAATTACCAAGACAATAAGCTCATGTGGGCAGAAACTGATATGTGGAATATTTATTCACTACTAATAGAACTACCAAACCAACCCAATTCTGTATTAATGATGCTGCAAGACAATGCAGCTTTGCTACTGAGATGGAGATTCATTTTTAAAGGCAGATAATGGCTTTATGTTTGTGTGCCTTATCTTCTTTAGTTAACAAAGAGTGAGCGTGTTTAGTTTGCTTTTGAACATTTGGGGCTGACTGATAGCAAGGTATACCCTGTCCTTACTTTTCAAGGACTGTTTCACTTGCAACTCTATATATGGGTTTTAAGAAACACTGAAGAATTTGAAACTAATATTGCAAGCAACTGTCAATGCTCAAAGTGATTTACATCCTGTACAGCAAGCTTCAGAAATGTCAATCAGATGTTCTTGAGACCGTTCTTGCAAAAAATTGTACAAAACATTATTGTTCACGGGGGCTTTACACTAGACTCAATTATTATTATTGGGTCCTGTCTCTTAATGCATTTTAGGACTCCCCTGAATATTACTTGGTTTCTTTCAAAGAGAACACATTCATCATTTGACGTAATTTTTCTGTTTTGCTCTCCTCTCCAGAGGAGAAAGAATATTTCATACCCCATGTCCACATAATTGGTTTGAAGGCTGCTAAGAGGGCTGCTTTTACAAGTTCTGAGGCATTATCTGCTGGCAGTGATAACCTAAAGAAAGAGAAAAGTCTTCTTTGCTATAGTTTGCTGTTTTGGAATTCAGTTGATCAAAGTTGAATATCACTTAATGGCTTGGAGGTGAAATATTTGTAGCTTTTTACTCAATAAGCACGCTGGGTAATACTCCTAGAACTTGCAGAAGATTTAGTTCTAGGTTGGAGGCTATTAAAAATTCATGGGTCCAAAAGTATTGTTTTGAATTTTTAAAAAATATGTTTCTAATTAAAGTCTAAGCAAAAACATTAATCCACTCTGAGTTTAAGTGGAGACTAACATATTTGGAATTTGATGAGAGGGATACAGAGCAGTTGGGATGTATCTCAGTCACAGCCATTATATCACCAAGAGTCAGGCTAAATTTTAAAGTTATTTAAACATGTTAGGAAAGAATTTTAAAGTTTCTTAACTTTTAAACTTTTCCTGTGGCAACATTTCTCAATAACACAAGATTATAACTGAGACAAAAAAACCCCAAAAAGCGAAGATTTCTGCCTTTCTTAGCAGACCCTTTTCCATGAGCTGTAGCTTATAAGCTAATTAATGAATTTATTTCTGCATTTTAAATAAATGTACCCTGTTGTAAATCTGCTATAATTTTCAAAAGATTTTGTTCTGTTATTCTTCAACAGCCCAACTACTGAGTACTGCCTCAGCAACATTATTTGGTTTTAACCTTAAACTCTAACCAACATCTTAGTAACTGCATGTGTGACTGATGTCATTATATAGATTAAATGTATTATTTAAGCAAAACGTGACAATATCTATTAATATAATATTATAACATTCAATATCAAAGAATCAACTATTGGTCCTTTCCATTAATACTGCATTTTATATAGATAATTTGCAATGTTGCTATTTCCTGCATTTACCATTAACCTTTGGTAAATTGTAAACCAGTTTATGCAGGACATCATACCATAAAAAGTATTATGTTTATCATAAAAGCACTAAAAATCTATAGAAACCCTGTAGAGACTTAAATAAAAAAATTATTCCATATTTTTTTCATTTATCCTTCATTCTGATAGTGCCTAACAGCAGGTTTTTTTTTTTCTTTGAATTAGCTTTCCTTGACAGCTGTCAACATTTTACTAGTTCAAAAATAATTAATATGTTGTTTATTTTCCTGAAATCTTCTATTTAGCAATTAACTGTCAGCCACTTCTCTTTAGAGCCCAAAGCCTTCAGCTTTATTGACTATGATCTGATAGCAAAGCTGGTGCTTCTTGTTATGTTCTCAGACCCATTTACACTCTACAGTGTTAAACTATCTATTTTTTTTTCACAATAGAATAGAAAACCCATAATATTTCAGGAAACAAATAAACAGATGAACCAACCAGAATATCATAAATTAAAATATTTTTATATAATAAATATTTAAAATTTCAGCTCTGTACTCTCACGTGTCTTTGAAAAATAGGCCTATGTAGATTTTCACACAGACAGTTGTGAGTTGGAAGGACAAATTTGAAACTCAGGTCCACTAATGTAAGTGTGTAGAAGGACTGCTCCTTTTTGTGAAGCATTCTAATGCTAGTGCCCACCAACAACTCCTTTCTACTGAAAGAGAAGAAGGTGGCTTGTCATTATTGTGACATTCCCCTTGACTGAATTTATTCAATATTCTGCAATGCCAGTGGTAGTACCAGAGACCTACTTAGTGAAAAAGATATTACATCTTTGAATTAACTGTTGTGTCCTGGAGAAGTATGTTACATTACAGGTGTATCATACCTTTTATAAGATTACTGTACAGATTTTCAATCCATTTGTTGTGGGAATTCAAAGAGGTCAGGTATGAGCTTGGCTTTAGATGAACATGCAAGGCAGGGTCAGTTTTCAGTAAGCAATACAGACAAAAAAATTAAAGTAGCACCCACCTATATTTGAGAAAATCACCACAACTCTGAAGATACTATTTCCCAAAATCTAGCTGTGAGTCTCTTCTCCCATTGCCAAAATAATTTCTCTCTTGTATTGCTGCATTCATGTCTTGGTCTGACATCATCCATTCATTCACTTAAACTGTTCACAGCTTTGGGAAAAGATGTACTTTCAGCTCATTTGGAAGAGGCAAAATGTCATACAGGTTCTCAAGCTGCAATCAAATTCCCTCTGAGGACAATGAAAGGAGAATTTTTTGTCTTTGTGTGTTGTGTGCACATAAACACATCACAAGCATGAATATATGTTTATCTGACTTTATATTTGCTTGAAATACAAATGTAAAAATTCAGTCAGACTCAGGTGAGGATTTGTTATAATTTTTTCTTAAGCTCATCTGCTATAATAGTTGATCAATGAGTTTGGGAATCTTTTCTTTTTTCCAGTTGTATTCTAAAATAGGATTTTGATACGCATGGTTTCTGATGATATCAGCACAAAGATGACAATTTTTCAGTCAACACTTATTTGTTATAGGATTTTAAGTCTTTGGGAATTTGCATGCATTCTGTTACTTAATTGCCTGCATGCACTCTGTTTCTCAGGCTGGCAGAAAATGTATCTGTACTTTAAAAAATCCCTAATGCCAAACAGTAGTTAGCATGGGATGGCGTTTAACAGAGGTTCAAAGCTTCAGGTGTTGCTATAAAACTAGTTCATCAGATAGATATAACACCAAATTTGTGTCCAGTATTTTGGATTCTCCAGAAAGTGCAGACACTTATTTGGATGACTCATAAGAATGGAACTTTATCAGAGTCTTATTTTATATGGTGAGCTTCTCTGCCCATAAGGGCACTGCAGCCCTCAGGAGGAATGGATTGTGCAGGTGTGTCAGTCCTGACAGCAAACCACAGAGATCAGTAAAAGCAGGGAAGTGCTTCCATGGTTCTTCCATGCTTCCAGGAGGATGACCTTACCCATTAGGTGCAGAAAGCTGCTTACCCTGTTTCTGATCTAATGTGTCTTTCAATCCACCCCATAGTGACGCAGATGGATTGATAGAGAGTCGTGTCCTGGCCAGGCTTGCAAATCAGCAGCAAGTAGTGCCAAGGTAAATGGAAGCAGTAGTTTTTAAACTCACTGCTTTGAACAGGCTGAGAAGATTTTTATGTTAAAATCTCAAATCAGATGAGGAGAAAAGTCATTTAAGTAGCAAGCCTTAATACTGCAGTAGGGTAATAATAGCTTGGTGGTTTAGGTGCTCCCATTAACACTGACAGCATGAGTCTGATATTCAAAGCTGCTTAGTTCCAGTGAAGGTTCCTGGAACTTGCAGTGATACAAGATTATGTGATCAGTTGTTTTGAAATAGCACAAAGCAGCTTACAAAAGCAAATATAAAAAATACTGGTTGGATTCCTATCCTTTAACTAAGTCAAATAGCTAGCCAGAATGCTCAGAAGAAATCATCTTCTTCATCTGTTATACGTGGAACTCTGTGAGAATCTGAGCTCTGTGAAGAAGGTGCAGATATATCAAATATTCTCACTGAATTGCTGGGAGATATTTTTGTTCAAGGCAAGAGTGTTGTAATGGGTATGAAATCAAATTAAAGTATAGCTGGCTTACCAGAGAGAAAAAGTGTGATTTGACTTGAAAAATGGCAGGATACCTAGAAATGTTATTTAAAGGGTGCTTGCTTTCACCTTTGATTCATGTCAAATTAAGTTAGTCACCTTATTCTGTGGGCAGCAATATGGCTGGACTTGTGCACAGAAAAACTGTGCTGTATTTGAAGTTGTTGGTAACTATTGTGTGCTTTGTATAAAGCAGAAACTCTGGTAGGCAGTAACTGGGGTCCAAATAAAATATGAGTCTGTGGGTAGACACAATGACAGATGGAAGAATGTACCAGGTTATTTGTTACCCAATAAATGCCTTATTAAAGTGTTGCAAATACTATTTAAAGTTGACTCATTTATGTGAAGTGTTTAATATATGTGTGTTCCAAGGACAGCTTGGATGGAGAATTTATTGTCCTGATTTGTTAAACCATAAACTGAGCTCCTGTGAAAGGAAAACATCCTTCTCCAAAAAAGGATTGTGTAAAAAACCATGGTGGCACTGCTGGTGGAGTAGAAGCACGATTCAACTTCTTAATTTTTTTTCCCACAGGAGGAAGAAAGTAGGCATTGCCTCTTCCAAACAGCTATTTATGCCTCATGTAAGAGAAATCCAGCTCAACAGAGTCTTTATCCCTCTCACTTACTGAGGTGGATTGCTTTGGATAGGATTGTGATGACAGTAACCCTATTCTCAGTAAACAAAGTCTCTTGAATTATATAACAAGATCAGGAGGACCTCTCTGCCTCAGAAAGAAAGACAGCACTGTCAGGATGGTTTGCTTGGGCAGCTTTGCCATCTTGCACTCCGAATAGAAAGCCTCAGTTTACACTGTTTTTTGTTTTTTTGGAATCCTTTGCTTTTTAGAACTTGTCTGTGTAATCTGAGTGTTGTTTGTTCCTTAAGGAGAAAACAATGGGTGGCAAAAAGATGCGCAATTTATCCTACAAAAAGGTGGATGGGCACAAGTCAGGAATCCTCTGTCTGATTCTTTGCCTGAACTTTTTTGGGGAAAAAAAACATGTGTGGAAAACAATGTATTATATACATTATTACTTTGAATGCTGATAACATTGTCATTGTTTCTAGGCCGTGAGAAGACAGAAAAGTCTTGAGCAGAGTATTCAATCTGCACAGGAGACTGACAAAACCCTGCGCTTGATCCAGGAGTCTCTGGCTGTTATTGATAAACAGTTAACAGCCTACACTGCTGACAGAGTGGATGCAGCACAAGTCCCTCAGGAAGCACAGGTAAGTTAGGCACAGGTGGAGCTTATGTGTTTACTAGTTTTCTTAATTAACCAAAGAGTGTTTGATTGTCCCTCAGCCTCTCGTTAAAGAGGATTTGCAACATGATCAGCGTGAAAGTGCAAGCAAATTTTGTGTTGGATTACTTTGAGAAGTTTAAGCTACTCTCCTAGAAAAGTTATATTTTCCTTCTGATTTATGTTATATACCAGTCCCGAAGGTGTAAAGGGCCGTAAATGTCATGGAAGACTATGAAGTAATTTTAAAAAGGCAAGGATAAACAACATGGTTTTTTTAAACTCCATCTCCCATCCTAAAAAAAGGAAACTCATCATCCTCACTACTCTTAGATGTCTCTTTTGTAAGGTTGATTATGTGGTTTATTAATAAATTATTGAAACATAGACAGCATTGTTAACTATTTCATAATGTGCACATCAATGTACTTATGTTTAAATTTTTACAGCTCACGTAAGTTCAATAGAGAAAGCTTTTCCCAATCTTTACCCATGGTTTATTTAGCCTTTGAAATAAAAATGTACATCTAATTATAATTTTTGCTCTTTCTTTCTTCTGTAAGGTCTGCTTTATTGCAGCATTAAGAAGATAAGAATATGAATGAAATAAAACCAAACATCTCTGCAATAAAACTATCAACACTCTACAATGTTATATACCTCAATTTTTCTGTTAATTCCATCTAAATTTAGGCAGCCAGATTATGAAAGTAAACAGGGAAAAAAAGGTGCAGGGAAGTTGAAAAAGAGTGCTTTTATAATGATATTAGAAGAGATATTCAATAATGGGTTTCTTGGCATGCCTGTAAAGTTCTAAATAATTCTAAAAATAATAATCTTGTATAGAGTACCTTAGATGATCTTAAATATATTCAGAGCTGAATATATGCAGCCCTGAAAATAATTTTTAAAATGTTACTATGTCTTTTGAATTGACATGTAGATTGGTGTACCTTTCAGTTGCTTTTTGTGTGTGTGTGCTTGGAGGTACATGCAGATATTTTTATGTGTATGTTGGGACTATAAATGCTATTTGGAAAATAAGATCTCATCTGGATTCAGTCTTATTTTGAAAATAATTTTTATCCTACTTTATTTTCTTTGAATTTGCATGAATATAATATCAGATTTAGAATAATTTGCTTCAGTTTGAATCCTAAATAATTTTAGCTATCTGTTGACTCTCTTGAATTATTTTTCTTCCTAGAAATATGAATGATGTAAGCAATTTTTAATGAGATAAAATTTAGCATTTTTTAAAGATGTATCACTTTAATTTCTCATCTTGTAATAATATGAAGTGAATACATAAGAAAAAAAAATATAAAAATGTACTTTTTTTTTTTTCTTTTGTGTTTGGACCCTTACATGTTTCACACATCCCATGGGTGCATCTGATTTATGTGCATTGTCAGGTACCATATTGGGAATTGCTACAGACTGTGTAAAAGGTAGTAATTCAGAACTTCAAAAACTAAAGCAGCACAAAACCAAATCAACCTTAATTAGCACTCTTTCATAAGATTTCAGCTCAGTGCCTTTGCAGAACTTGTTATTTTTCTGGAGATTTTATTGTCTAATGTCAGGTTCACCTGATTGTATTATATCCACTGTGGGAAAACCAGCATAGAGGCTGCTGTGTTTTTCCCTTTCATGTTTTCATTTTATGGTGCCAGTGAGACCTAATGAAAAAAAACATAATTAACAACTGAACGGGTCTAAAGCAAATATTAAAGTTCTCAGAAGTTCAGTTGTGCATCTCTTTAAAATCCTTAGAGGGAAAGGGAATAAACAATGATTTTTATGTGGGTACATGGCTGAGTCATTCCTCCAGCAAAGAGCCACCCTAGCCAGTGGCAGAACATCCTGAATGGCCACGTCTCCTGTGGAGCTCTGCTGGCACCATTCTTTTGTAGAACTGAAAACAGTTCATTCATGTAAGATACCTACAATAGTGTCTGCACAGCTGGAATGGGAATCTTCCAGTCAGTGATGTTGCTTTCTGGGCAGGGATCAGTTTATCCATGCTGAGGGATTTAGCAACCCATTCAGCAATATGTGTTGCATTTCTAAAAGAATATGTGGGAGAATTTATAATCAGAAAGCTGCTGAGCTTGGGAGCTCTGTGTGTTTGCTTCAATAATTTCAAATCCATTTAAAGCATTCACAGGATGAATAATCTTTCTTTCAGCTGATAAGAAATTATTTTAAGAAAAAAACCCCATATTTCACTCCTCTTTTTAAGTGAAATTGTCAGTTTAGTTCATTCAGAAACCTGACAGAAAAAGGGGAGTCCAATATATGCTGTTCTTAGGATCACTTTTTGAATGTAAATTCTGTGTGCTTCTTACTCCACCATGTGGCACTGAGACTTTAATGCTAGAAAACCAATGTTACCCAAATTATTTGGAGTACAACTAAAGATGATGTTTTCAGACAAAAAACCGAACAGCGACCACACAGATAAATCAGATCAGATTACTCAAGGCCCAATTATGACAAAACCTTGAGTGAGGTAAAAGCTCAAGAAACATTGCAAAAGGAAAAGACTATTTGTTTCTATGCTTGATTTTATGATCCCAGTGGAAGAATTTTTCATATTTCTAAACTTACCAAAAAAATACAGAGAATGAAGTCATCATCACAAGAATTTGCAGTCGGTGACCTTTTTTTAAAGTATTCAGCTGACAGGACTAACATATATCTGTACCGAAAATATTACATTTGTATGACACAAAAATTTTCAAATAATTATTTGTTGATGACTTTTGATGGAAGAGAGAATTTCTGCTTTGTATTTCTGCTTAGTCTGAGTGACTACATGAATATTTTTACGTTATGGGAAAGAAAATTGACTTATTTCATTTCTCACCTGTGAATGACAAATCACTTGTCTGTGGTTCTCCTGAGTCAAACTGCATAAGTTGTGGTGTGGAGAATAACTTAATATTGTGGTTTTGAAAAGTGCAAAAATAATCTACCTTTTCAATAAAACTCTTGGATAATTTCAGTTCTGTAGAGTTAAGCATTACAAACCTGGCTGTTTTCTAAGACAAGGTGCCTATATACTATTTTAATGGTATCTTTGTGCTTTGTTCAAAACCAAAGTTAATGTGATGATACAATGGCAGAATGGTTCAGTTGTTTAAGATGTTACTTGACAAGATGATGTCATGCTTCATTGCCTTCAGACTAATATGTTGGGACAAAGAACTCACAGTTGTCTACTTAAGAAAGTGTTTGAGTTATCTACACTTACCTTTCCTCTGCTGGAAATTGTGAGGATTGTTTTGTTCAGCCATGTATGGGTCAGTGATCAGAGGGAAAAGAAGATAAATTTTATTCAAAAGCTTATATTTTGTTATACATTAAGTTTGAATATCTATGCAGATTTCTGTACTATGCAGGTTGTCACCATCTACTCATCTCCATAGTATCTGAACACTGTGTTTTAACTGCATTTGTCTTGTCCAACTTGCTCAGTATTGCCATGTTGTTCATGGTTCTACCTTATTCTACCTTTCTTTTCTCATTTGGACTCTCCAGTTAATATTTCTTGACAGTTAGGTTCCATAACAAAGCATACAGTTTGAATTAAGAATTACCTATATGTTATTTGTAACATCATCTTCTATGTGTGTTATATGCTTTCATATATATATATATATATATATATATATATATATATGAATAAAAGTTTTGCAAATTTCCTGAAAGATTGTCAGTGATGGCAAATGAGAATCCCTAACCTGTTGCACACAATAGTTTATGCGCAGTAGTGTTGCTTGGTTACACACAATACATTATATTCTGATGTACTAGAAATTAAATGAAGGCAAGTTTTGCTCTTTATTTAGAAAATAGAAATGAAATAGACAGGAACCACTAAAAAAGGAAGAGATGGGGATAATACAAGGAAAAATTGTGTTTTCTTATGGATATTAAGAAGTTCATGCAATAAATTTGTGAGTCAGAAGAGACACAAAAGTCAAAGTGATCATTTAAAAATTGAATGATAATGGACATCACAGGCAAGTGTTATAAATTCTTTTGTATATGTTCATGACTGATTTAATTTTTCTGCCTGTGAGCAGCAGTAGCAAATAAAAATTAAAAAAAAAAAGGCTTTCCTTGCTATAAGCCTTACTAACTTTTCTTTTACTCTTCCCTCTAACGTGTTTGTTCTCTCCAATTCCACTTTTTGATGTCAGAGAAGATGACACTTATCTCTCTCCTGCAGATCAATTTAAAATAGTAAGATAGAACAACCTCTATGCAATGTCCCATAATACCTAATTGCTTAAACACTACTCTTGTCTGTGCTATGTTGTTCTGACCTATTCAGATAAGAACTGTTCAATGATGTGCTTTCCAGAGTGACTCTGAGGTTGAACAAAGTAAATTGGAAAATGCAACCAAAAACCAACTAGTTCGTTGGTGTGGTGGGGAAGCAAAGTGTTGAAATGCTTGGTTTTATATAGTATATTTCTAAGCATTCAGACTGGCTTCTTCCTTTCATATGCAGTTCTAACTTCCAAGACATGAAAAAAATTGTTTGGCTTCAGGAACTAACTAAATCATCACCTGTTTGGTTCACATGCAGCACAAAAACGGAAGATAATCATAATACAATTCAAGCACACTTCAGGGGGAAATTTTAAACTTAGACAAGGACAAAATAAATGCTCAACAATTAAATAAACCTTCTCAATTGAATTGATTCTTTAAATTGACCATTTTTGTTGTCTCAAAAATTAAATATATTTAGAAAAATTATATTATTTGCTCCAGATATTTCTGGCCATTCATTAAATAGCCCAGTTAAGGAGAACTCAAAATATGAAAAAAAAAAAATAATTATGATAATTTTAGAAGAAAAACAAATCATCTAAATTTGGAGCCTTCTGCTAGTTATTTTGCTTTTACAAATACTTTGCTTTAGAAAAATTTTTTCATTCTCAAAAAAATTTAGTCATGTATATATTCTTGCAACTAAACTTAGTAAAGACTTAATGGTTTCACATATCTTTCTTTTTCCCTTATAATTTACTTTACTACATATTCAATATAACTTGAAAAAACCTTCTTTCAGTTAAGTCTTGAAATACATAAGACATTGTAATGGTATACAAGTCATTGTAAGCATGTAATACCTGTATAAAAACTCTATAAAGTAGGCAGCATATGGTGTACACAGCTTTTTACTTAATAACCTATAAAAATGTGATTAAAAATACATGTATATTAATTTTTACTATTAAAGTTACTGTAGTGTAAGATAATTTATGTACATATATTTCAAATTATAGCTGGTCATCAGGGCATCTGAAAAATGCTATATGCCATTTAAAAAAAAAGTTTAAATAAAAAATCACTTTTTAATGCAGGAGTAATGGCCTCAAATGCATGTCATGATAGGAACATAGTTTTGTGTCCTTATTTCATAGGGTAATTATTTTCAGTGGTGCTGTCTAGCAATTCTGCCAATAAAATTTCTTATTTTCTAACAATTTAAACGTAATTATATGTGAATCTTCCTCAAGTATATTGCATCAATATATTTTCTGGGAATTCTTTTCTATTACATTGCACTAGCAAACACTGTTTAAGTTAATTTCGTCTTGTAAGGTTGATTAATGGTGAACCAAAAAAGCTGATGTTTTTCTTTGGATCACACTCTCAAATTGCAGACAGACATAACAAACAAAATGTGTTAGAAAATACATTAAGTTAGTATAATAATGAACTGCGTGTCATTTTTCATTTAGCTACAGAAGACTGATACTGAACATGGATTCTGGTCAGTAGTACGCCAAAAAAAATTGTGTGCTGTTTAAAATACAGCGCAGCATCTCCAAGATGAAGGTGATGTTGTACTTGCAGGATACTTTGATCAGTTTTCTCTTAACTTGCCTGGTGGTACTGTGAAAATGAGAAGAATTAAGAATAATGAAGTAAATAACTTCTTCTCTTTTTTTTACTATGATTAATGTTTAATATTCTTACCAATGAAAACTGTTGTTTTCCTGCAGAAAAAAATAAATCCACATTCAGTCCCTTAACCATCTTTGTCACCCTCTGCTGGAGCTGCCCCAGGAGCTCCATGTTTCTCTTGCCCTGAGAGGGCCAGAGCTGGACACAGCACTGCAACACGGGACTGGGCAGAGGGCAGGGTCACCTCCCTCGCGCTGCTGGCACTGCTCTGCAGACTGGTACAGCTGTTCAACGTGGATCAAAATCAACTGCTCCAAATAATTTCAATAGCATACAATTTTCCCTCAAACCTTACTGATTGCTGTCTTTGTTTTCCAACAGAAAATACAATCTGAGTTAACAAGCCACGAGATTAGTTTGGAAGAAATGAAGAAACGAAACCGAGGTAAAGATGCTGCCAAAAGAGTGCTTTCCCAAATTGATGTGGCACAGGTGGGCAAATTTTATTTCTACCATTTTTCCTTCTTTCATTCAAATTATTATGAGTTGTACTATTACTCTACCTTGAAGTGTTCTTGAGGTATATCTTCTGCTTTAGTTGTTCCTTTCTAGCCAGAAAATCAGAGTGGATAAAGCATACCATCCATATCTTCTTCCTGCTCATTTTTTTATTCCAGTGTCATTGGCAGCAGTTCTAAGGTGTGTGCAGGACTGATGCAACCAACTGATAGGGGCACCATGTAATAGGGGGTGCTTTGAATATGCTGAGGTTTCAAGAGGTAAAACTACAGTGGGGGCTTTTTTGATGTGAGTTTTGAGGTGTTGGAAAATATTTGTTGTCAAAAATATGTTGGCATATTTGGAAATCCATAGTAGAGCTGCATTTGAAATACAAATTATTATGAGCTGTGCAAATCAGACATCAGTTTAAAATGTTAGATAATGCATTATTTCAGCTAGCTTAATAGACACAGACCTTCTTGAAAATGAAGGACTGAATAAAAAACAGTGACAAATACACATTTTTACCCATTAATGATAGGCTCTTGACTATTTTGCTGGTTTGTTTTTTGTTGTTGTTTTGTTGGCTTTTTTTTTTTTAGGTGATAAAACAATTTTTCATAATTAATTAGAAAGACAAATAATTTAATTATTGCCATTTTTTGATTCATCCCTGTCAAGTATTTCTAGTCATCTCAGTTTGGATTTTAATTTTTATTATGGGTATCATTAATTGCTTTTTAGCTGTTAATTATTTGAAATTATCAAATTGACTTTTTTTAATGTTTCATCCTATATACAGGACTAGATTTCTTTGTTGAGAATATTTATGTTTCCTCATTTTTCAGCCTTTCTTTGTACTAACTCACCTTCTGATGGTCTCCATGGCAGCTGTGAAGTTGCCCATATTTCATCAGTGAAATGCAGGCATCAGATGACTGTGTAAATAAATGTTTGTGAATTCAACAACATGCAAGGGAGCACAACCCTTTCTGGGTGCCTTTTTTATTAATCCACCTCTGTGCAGACTTTTTTTCTTTGTAAGGTTTCTCTAGTTGATTATGTGCACCAGTTTGAGTTTTGAAAAATTGGTGGAGGTCATCTTGAGACACTGCTTTGCTAACATTAGATAAAATCTAAACAGAAAAGTAGTGATTTACATGCATAATGAAAATATCAACTACCAAAGCAGGTAGAAGCTGAGCCCTTTGTTATATATATTTGTGAATATACTCGATTTTAGGCCACAGAACTCTCTTGAATTCCTTCCCATCATTATGCTACCTCTAGTGATAAAACACATTTAATGAAATCAGTCTTCACTTACTATTTTCTGAATAATATTATCACTTATAAATAATTTCTTTTTTTTTTTTTTTTTGCACTAAGTAATATTTTTAATTTGACATCTTTATTCTATTATCCAATTACTCAGGCATAAAGTAAACAACTATGAAAATTAATAAATGCATTGAGATTTTTAAGCAGCTGGTAACTGCACCCAAATTTATCCTGGCTTTTTAGATTACTTCAGGCTGAGAGTTAAGTTCTGATTTTTAAACTTAAGGGGAAAACTATGATTAGGAAAATAAAAATCTATTTCTGCCATAGTGATATAGTACCTAGTTAGTCTAACAGACGGAGAATTGTTACATGAATGTAAAATCTTTTCTAATTAGTTATTATTTTATGAAATTCAGTACTGAATGCTTTTCTGGTCAATTTTTGAATACATTCCACAATTTTCTCTTTTCTAGACTGACAAATATGTTAAAGCATACTGAGACTTTCAGATAGACATCTTTCATTTTCCTGTAATTCTTTATAAATTTTCTATTTTAAAAATGACTTTTTGAAACAAAGGGATCAGAAATTTTATTCAGGTACAAAATGGCTTTATACAGTGACTTTATGCTATGACAGGTACAAAACACTTTTGTTTTCTTTATGTTCCAAATTGTTTCAAATACCCACTTTGCTTTACCCACTATACCTTACAGTTACAGTTTTTCCTCAAATCTGTATGGCACAGACCACACTGTAGTGGGATAAAGTGTCCAGGATTTGAAGATAAAAAAATCAGGTTTGCAGAGGCTGAGTTCCTATTTAATTACGTAGCTATTTCTTAGTGACATTTATTCTTTTTTTTTTTGTTCCCAAGACAGTTGAAAAACTTATTCAATAATACTTCAGTCTCTACTTCTGTAGAGAAATTTGTTCTTTATCAAGTAGAAAATTAAAATTTCTTTTCTTTATTTTTAATTATTTCCCCTTCCCCTGAGCTAGGGATCATGTGAGCAAGCAGTCTAATTAATGCACGAAGATAGAAAATTGTGAAAATGGTTAAATTAGAAGCCAAGCTTTTCACAGATGTTTTTCTGCCTTCAAATCAATTTCTTTTTACTCTAGGTTAGGCTTTTTTTTTTAAATTTAAATATAAATCAATTTTATACTCTAAATCTTGGGGTTTGTGCAAGACCTACTTACTGCCAAGCCACATTATTTAGGTTTCTTTGAAGGACTAAAAGATTCGTTCCTCATACCAAGAAGCAGCAACTGATAGAGTTGAAGAGCATTCACTCTGCAATGTGGATGGCTTATCCTCAAGTCATTAAATTTTTCTTCTCCTCACACCCTTGAACATTTTGCATATTGAAAAATATAAAACTTCTCCCTTTCTTTATGTGTGTATACAGGCTCTTTTGCCACAGGCTCTGCTGCACCCAGTGCTCTGGATGATGGAAGAATTTTTATCCTCCAGTGCAGATCCAAAATTCTCTGCCACTGGCATTTTCCCCAAATGTTTTATATTCTTTTACTGAGAAATTGCTGATTAACAATGTATTCTAAGTATTCTGTAACAGGACTAAGACTTGTCTTCAGCATTGATTTGATTTCACACTTACTACTTGCCCATATTTCCTTTCCAGAAAAAGCTGCAGGACGTGTCCATGAAGTTTCGCTTGTTTCAGAAGCCAGCCAACTTTGAACAGCGCCTCCAAGAATGTAAAAGAATTCTAGATGAAGTGAAATTGCAGGTGCCCAAGCTGGAGATGAAGAGTGTTGAGCAGGAAGTAGTACAATCACAGCTGGATCATTGCATGGTGAATATTTAGGATGCTGTCTTTCTATTGGCTTTAAGCAGAGAAAGCTAAAAATTAGAGATTATTGTCCTTAATGCAGAAGAGAAACAAAGTATCAGTTCCTCTAAAAAATCCATAACCCAAACAAACAAAAACCCCAGAAAAACAACAACAAAATTCCCCTTCAGAACTCTAGATATGCACTTTCACTATGTGAGAATACCAGTTAGGATCCCTTTCTAATTTCCAGTTCCTGTCCTGCAGTTGAGTTTATCTCCCCGTATTGGCTCTATTTTCTGCAACATTCTACAGTCATGGAACTCTGTGACACAACCAAAAGAGCTGTTACAGAGCACAAGTCTATTCTAGCCAGGAAGCACAAAGCATAGTGGAAAACCATAGATTAAGACTTCCAAGAGATGGCATGCTATGGCTTTCTTTCAGTTCAAGAGCAAAAGATGACCTGAAAATGTCCTAAAGAATATGAGAAAAATCTGTACATATCTCTTTAATATCACTATAATCCTGCTCCTCTTAAATAAATAAAGCTAAACACCTTGTTCTTGATGATCATAAAAAGAAGATTATAACAACAAAAGTAGCTGGTTTATCTTTTTCTTTTTTCATTTTTTTTCTTTTTTTTTCTTTTTTTTTCCTTTTTTTTTTCTTTTTTAAAAATTTGTTTATTTATTGGGGTTTTTTGTGTTTTTTCTTTTTCTGGGGCAATGGCATGCCTGAAGGTTTCCCCCTCCCAACCTCTTTCAGATGTAAATTTAGAAAGAATTTAAATTTAAAAAAAATAAGCATAAGACAAGTCAATGTTACTGCTTTAGATCTTTCATTTTTCTTAAAAGAAATTGCTCTTAAATTCATATTCTTGTGAGAAGGACATTGTTATTAGAATGATGTGGTACTTAGAAGCTCTGTACTGAATTAATATGTCTTCACTCAGCAGCTGGCTTTTGCAGTCCTGATGTATTTTGTGGAAGACTTATAGTGATTTTAGAGCATCTTTAACTACAAGTATTCTCATAATGTTCCTGTTTTTCAACATCTAGCTGTAGTATATATACAGAATTTAGACAGTGTGCATCATACAACAGGTTCCTAATTTGTTGGCTGGTTTTCAAGAATGAAGAATTTATTATCATATTAAGCACCTAGAAAGGACTTTGACTATATACATACTACTCTAGGTAAATAAAGTAGTAATTGTAGGTCCACCTCATTTTGTATCTTTTATTAACTAAATTTTTTAGAGTATGGCGCTTACTAAATGTAGGGATAATCCTCTATCCTTCCAGTCTCTGGTTTAACAGTATGAAAAAATGACAGATTTTAAAAACTAGTTGGTATTTGTAGTTCAAATACATCCAACATTCTGTATGAATTGACAGAAGATATCTGTTGTTGTTTTAAATACTGCATTATCTAAATTTTAAAACAACCTCTGTCACAGCCTTAAACAATTATTAATGATGTGTACTTTCTCATGTATAACATTTCTAACACTGAAATTAGTTTAGTTATTAGTTTAGTTAATTTGGTTTTAGTGACATGTCGTTGAGGTCACTGTTTGTAAAGATGGACTGTTCTGAATTTGTTCATTTGGATTCTTAATACTTCCAAAGAACTTTTCTAGTTTTCATGTTGTAATGGTGATGTTTCACTTTTATATTTCTATTTGATTAGAAATTATATAAAAACCTGAGTGAGGTGAAGTCTGAAGTGGAAACAGTGATAAAAACTGGGAGGCAGATTGTTCAGAAGCAGCAGACTGAGAACCCAAAGGAACTGGATGAAAGGCTTACAGCTTTGAAGCTGCAATATAATGAATTGGGTGCAAAGGTAAGTTCTGTGTTTTTAATATAAAACCATGTACTGGCAAAGTGAAAAGTAACCTCGATGTGGTAAGTAAATGGGATTTTTTACTAGTTCCTTTCAAGGTTGTTCCAGTGGGAGAGAAGGAGTGAAGGCAAAGGCAATTACCAGCATGACTATTCAGTTGTTCTGAAGAAAAAAACAACCACCTAGGAAAATAAAAATTTCCTTTATTGCAATTCAAAATTTTAGTTTCTTAATATTGTAATTTTTTTTCTGCTAGTTCATTGGTTTGTAGAGTTCAGATGGGGGATGTTGTTTCATTGTGGTGCCTCAGAGTGCCACTTCAGATTAGGAAATTACTTAGCTCAAGTTTTGCTTATAGGGCTGCTTCATAAAAGAGAAAAATCTACCTTTTAAATTACTACTGCCTCTGATTGTATAGATCTTAAAGTATATAATTTCCATTTCTTGCTGTTCAAAAATCTGTGGAACAAAAAAAGCTTTTGCCAACGAAGCTTTCCTTGAGAGGCACTTGTGTAAAAGTCAACTAAACACAGTAGGATGGACAGGCTCCTAACCAATATTAACTAGACTCAGAATAGACATTGAGGCATTGTGCTAAAGATTACTTCATTTAAATAATTCAGTTAACACATATCCTTCATTACTCTGTTTTGTTTCTCTTGCCTTCATTAGAACTATTCAAAGGATTTCTGAGAACTGTAGGATGAAAGTGAATTTGGTGCTGTGACTGGATGACTGAAAATTGTGAAAGACAGATAATACCTGTCTGCTTATTTCTAAAATTTATACACTTGAAAAACACAAAACAGGACATGAAGCAAATCCTTAATTTTTATATTATAAATTATTCAAATCATAAATTATTAATAGTTAAGAAAATGAGCCCCTGGTAATACTGAGAGCCAATATGTGGTTTAAACAGATAATGAGAATCAAACCCTGGTGACTCCAGTTTGACAAAATAATAAGAGTTATGTTACTTTTGACAGAGATAGTAATCATTATGGAATCTGAATTTAAACAGTTCTTTCTTGCTAGAAAGTCAAGGTATTAAGTGACATCAATCTTTTGAGTATCAAGAAAACTGGAGTCTGCTTCAGTAGGTGTGGATAGCTGTCACTTGGGATTGGATACTTTGTTTGAGCTCTCCATTATTTTAGAGAGAACGGTGGCATTTATTTCTGCATTATGTTTAACTTAACAGCAAACAGGTGCCATTATTGTAGGAAACCTCTCTTATCTAATGGAGGGATAAAAATGTACCATTAGGGAGCCATTAGTGACTTGATGTGAGCCATATTGCAAATTGATGTGTCTCAAAAATTTGTAGTGCTGGGCTTTGCTCTGCTGCCCAAGGTGGAATTTCTCACATTTAATTTTACTCAGGATGGTAATTAATAGTTTAAGAGAAAGTCACAGAAGCCCAGATATGTAGAAATAAAGGAATTGAATAGCCATTACCAGCACTAATTGATTGCATTGAGAAAAAGAATTTTTAAGAGAAAACTAGAAATAGTTATAACTAATAGTAAGTCTCAGGACTGAAATTTATGGTCTGAGGGAAAAACACATCTTCAAACATAGGTTCATTCGTGTGATTTTGTAGGTACTGTTTCAAGAGGCTGCCTCATAAATAAAGCAACTCACAATCGCATTTTCTGACCCAGAAGGCCTTTAGAGGGCACTGTTTCCTATTTTTCTGTAGAAAATACATCTCTACATTTGAGGTACTAACAAACTGGTTAATCAGTAAACTCTGGATATATGCAATGTATATGGAGATAATGTATTATTTATATAATAAACACATGTTAGAGATGTATATAGGAACACAAATATTCTCTCAGTTTTGACAAGTATCAGTAACTTCATTTTATAATATACCAGGTGTTTAAAATTCTTAAACAGGCAATCAAGCTCAGGGTAGTGCACTTTGCATTGTATTGCTGCTAAGTAATGTTATTTACAATTGCTATTACCCTCTTCAGAAGAAGAGGTGGAAAACGTGGCTCCATGTGTGAATAGAGCTGAGTTTTATGGTCCTTCCCAGGGATTTACCTCTTGGCCTGACTGTAAGTTCTGTGGTCTCATTTAATAAATTTGGCATGCAAGAAAGCACATAAAGCATACTCAGTGAAAAATGTTATGAGATTTCAGTAGTAGGCCTTTACAGAGTGATAATAAATTACCAGGAACACTTTATAGCTTATTCCCTAGGCAAATCTCATCTCCTTACTCAGGGATAGCAAAAGCCATGTACCTAACCTTGTAACATCCTGTTACATTTTCAAACCTCAAATTCTCCTTGACAGTCAATCTACGAATCCATTTGATCATTGTGCCACTACTTGTTCTTAATGGCAAAGTAGAAAATAGTTTTATTAGGTGCAGTTTTCTACCACTGTAGAAAGTTTTTTTCTATTTAAAAATACTTAAGTACAAATCAGCAGCTACAGTCTTAACATGATTACTATTTGACATTCAAGCTAATTAGGAATTTCTTTTAAATATTAGTGATCTATGGGACACTTTTAATCCTCCTTCTCTGATTGGGTTTTATTAAACTTTATCACAGCATAATTTATTAATGTTTATTTTCTGCTACAAGTTGCCTGTTGTCTATTGTAGTGTAGTTTCCCATCTAAGATCTCTTAATTTACTCTTCTGCTTTCTCTACAAATTAATTAAAACCTTTTCTGCCTCTTCCTGAAGAGTCTTAGGGCTTGCAAGAAATGTTGTATTTACCCTGTTCATTGAAAATGATGTGTGAGACAGTCAAGGCAAGATAAATACTCAGACTTCCTTCCAGGTACCATGTACCAAGCTAAAAAAAGAATTTTAAAGCAGAGGTCATCCTTAGTGCTTCACATCCAAAACATTCAGAAAGTTAAAACTTTAACGTTAAATGTGCTGCTTTAGTTCAACATTATTCAGTGACATTGTATTTCAAGATTTGAGGCTTTGTTTGACTGATATCTCTTTTAGCTTAGCTATGCAGAAAAAAACCTTAAGGAATCCCAGTTCCTATATGGCCACCTATATTAAAATATGCCCTGTGAAGGGTTTTGACATCTATTTTGTGTCTCAAGGAAAGCCTGTTAGTTCAGTTGTCCTAAATTCATTTGCTGTGCACAACTTCAAAACAGAGGAGGAGATTTTTGGAGCTCTGTTAGTAGTTTAAACTCAATGCATCCTTATGCACATAATTTTCTTGTAGGTGTTTGTATTCTAGCAGCAGAATTACTGATACTGAGAGAAAAAATCAAAACATACTTATGCTAAAAGTGCAACTTCACTTGGGGAAACCCAAGTCTAGATTTTATAGAAAAGTGGCCTCCGGAAAATGTCGTATAAAAGCCATCGGACCTGTTACACTGAAGGGTTAATAACCACAATTATTCTTTCTGCAGGTGACAGAAAAAAAGCAAGAGTTAGAGAAATGCTTGAAATTGTCCCGGAAACTGCGGAAAGAGATCAATGCTCTGACAGAGTGGCTCGCAGCGACAGACGCGGAACTGACAAAGAGATCGGCTGCGCAGGGGATGCCGAGCAATTTGGATGCTGAAATTGCCTGGGGCAAGGTAACAATGCAACACACACATGTGACTATTGCAGAAAGGTAGATTTCTTTCGTGACAAAGAAATGTGATTAAAATTTCTGGCATTTTAGTTAGTGGAGCTTCGTGAATGTTTTGGCATTATCTCACCTTAGCATTAACGCTCGGAAAAGTTTAAACTTTCTTGTCCCTGCAGAGATCAATAGCACAATTCACCTTCATGTTGCAATAATCTCCACTGAGATGAATTTAAAGTTATAATTTAATTTTTTAGAGTACTATAAATCAGCCACCCAGTATCCATATAAGTAGAGATCTCTTACACTATTCTACTCATGGTTAGAAAGGTATTAAATAGTAGATGAAAGATTAAAGATGCCAGAACACTATATATTCTACATGTTCAGATAGCAGCCAGGATATTTATTTTCTTACTCTTAGATTTGTAGCTCATTCCTTTGCATTCTGGGAGCTTCCTACTTCCATGAGACTTCACCCTGAACCCATCTTTCAGATTAAAACTCAAAGGCTTAATCAAAACTTTCCTCAAAATCACAGTTTAGATAAACATCTTACAGAAACTGAGGAATGCAAGACACCTGTATAAAACAGAGTATTTCTGTGTGATGTTAAAACTTGGCATGTTATCACTCAACAGTAGCTAATCTATTTCATTTCCTGCACATGTAATAGAAATCCAATCTAGCTGAGGACATAAACAAACCAAGTCATCATTATTCACACACCATACCAAAATCTGCATTTTAGCACACACTGTGCTCAACGTTATCCAAAGCTTCAAAATTTCAAATAACTGCTGTGTGCAGCCAGCAGCATTTTGAACAAGTGTTTCTATATAATTTTGAAAACAAAAAAAAAAATACCCTTAAACAGTATTGGGGGTTTGTGCAAAAAATAAAAAGCCACTTCTGCTTTGTTTAATGGGAGAAATCCTCTAAAAATTTTACTAGTTTCACCATCCCCTATGGAAATAGTAATGAATTATACACAGGGAATCTTCCTAATTTTTGTAATGGCAGTGAAGATTCAAGGCACTTGAGTAAAATTTGTTTTGTGGGTTGGGGTTTTTTTTTGTTGTTAACTAACCTGTTCAAGTTTCTGAGCTTGATAAAGTGTCTTTAGCCTTAAAATGCATTGATAACTTACAAACTAGTAACAATACTAGAACAACAATAACAACAATTTTTAAAAAATGTACAGTCTACACATCTTCTGTTAGGTTTGGTTTTTTCTTTT